>JBAMHW010000026.1:20189179-20214363 GCA_037177495.1 Rhadinocentrus ornatus | reverse complement strand
GATTTCTTTTTGGATTAAAGCACTATATAAATACGGACCATTTACCAATTTACCATTTACTATATACATATATACACACTCACATACATATACATACACAGTAAAAAGGTAAACAACATTAGAATAATTAAGAAAATTTATTCAATAAGTATATAAATACAGAAATTAATTACCTTAGATGTTTAATACCACCATTAAAAAAAAAGAAAAAAAAAAATTAAACAGGACTTTGGCCCATTAGACCATTATATTTTACAATGTCATCCATCTGATCAATCTACAACCCAAAACAAAATAATGAGATTTTTAACACTCTAAACCACCTTCACCTATCCTGTAATTGTTTCCTCTATAAATTCCCTGGTATCTACTTACTAAAGAAATGTGTTAAATGGTTTCCAAATTTGATCATATAGGGTCATATTATTCTTTAATTTAAAAGTTATTAATTTCCATTGCTTTACATTGGACCATTAGTTTTATCCATGTGCCAATGTTAGGGGGAGCAACGTTTTTCCATCTATTAGCTATTGCTATTTTTGCCTGTATTATTGCCAAGTCTACTAGTTTGCTTTGTTGTGGTCTCAATTCCAGATTTGTTGGATACCAATGCAGCAATATCATTTTTGGATCTAATGGCTGTTTTAACTATTTGACAGTTTCTTGATAGAAAAGAGGCGAAGCAGAGAGAGAGAGAGAGAGAGAGAGAGATGAGGACTCAAACCTGGGCGGATTTAGCTGATCTACTGCATCCAACTTAGGCCGAAATAAATTCTTGCTTTTAGTCATATGTATGTGTTATTATTATAGTTGCCTTGCATAATTTGTGTTTGAAGCATCAATTTTGCACGTCCTCATAAAATAACGCTATTTGTTTGCAAGGTGCATAATATGCAAGTTACCACGGGATGTAAAGTCATGCAAAGACAAAACACAACGTGCTTGTTTTAGGGGTCTTACATGCCATCTATGCATCTACTGCTGTTTTATTTCTGCTGTGATCTGTGAATAAAGGCGGCAATAAGAATGAATAAAAGGGGCCGAGGCCACCATCCACCATAACGAGTGAGCTTTCATGCTGTCACACATCTGGAACTCTCTCCTCTAGAGACCATCGGGCAGTGGCATGACGTGGCCATGAACAGCTGATGTGACACATCATATGGGTCGGATGATGCTTCTGAGGAAGACTGCACTCACCAGCTGAAGCATGTGAAGGTAAAACCAAACATCTATTACCTAAAACTTTGTCTGAAAGAAGAAATAGTGAAATATATTTAAAGAAAGAAGACAAAATTAACCTATTTGAGCTAAAAAAGAAAAAAAGAAAGAAAGAAAGAAAGTAAAATAAAATTTGTTTAGGTTTAAAAAAGAAAGATAATGGTTTGAGAAATCTAACGTCACCATATAAGCAACAATAAACAATGTTCACTCACCTGAATAAAGTGGATACAAAATCTGAATAAAGTTATAATTGCTCACAAACACTGTGACAAAAGTTGCAACTTTTTTTAATGTACATTCAGGTTATTTTGGCCCTTCTGAGCTATGACCCATGGGCTCATATATGACCAAAGGATGCCTTACAAGCCCCTAAACATGATGCAGATTATCAAGAGGAACCTCATACCCATAAAGGTCTCCTTGGCAAAGCAAATTTGTTTGGTACAACACAGCAGCCAGACCATCATTTGTTTGCTACAATGCTGGACAGGACAAGTTAAAAAAACTAACAAACAAATTAACAAAAACATAATGCAGTATTACATAAATGGGCTTATTTTATTTATTTAAGTGGTAAAAACATCATACTAAGCAGCTGTGAATGGATCAATCACACGGACGTTCTTTCCTTCTTTTTCCAACATAGGAGCCCTTGCTGATCAGTGGTGGGACATCATGGGCCAAACAAAAATGTTGACATGCAGGTAAAAAGGTTTTCCTTTTATAATGCAAACTGAGCTAATGTCTACTTCAAGCAAAGTAAAGCTCATAGATTTCCTTATCCTGTTTTTATATGATCTTCTAGAAATGATCACATAAGTCTGTCATTGTGATGCTAAATCAGACTGATAAAGACGGATGTAATGTCAGTGTTTTTCCATAAACTCCAATGTAATCAAAAGGATGGCACTGATATGTTTTCCTGAAACTACGAGCTACCAGAATCTGCTCAGCCATGATGAAAGAAAGCTATACTTTAACCGTTATCTCCATCATCGTAATCTAATATCTAAAATACATAAGAATGTTAAGAGTTGGAAGCAGTTGAGTGCTAACCCTGAGGGTAGAGACTCTGAAGAAGAGGGGCACAGCAGAAGAAGAAAAAAAGAAAGAAAAAGTCTTTGGGGAAGAATAAGTTATGCAAACATATCAATCTCAGCTTCTTTTAAATAATCTCCCCTGGTGCCTTTTGGGTATCAAAAGGTATTTATGGCAGCAGTTGTGATTGGATTTTGAACCCCTGCCAAACAAATGCCTTTATGAGGTGTCTAAAATCTAAATGAAAGGGGGATGAACTTCATTTGGGTTCAGAATGGTTGCACGTGTCTATTGTGAACCCAATGTCAAACCTTTAAAATTACACAGATGAGATAAAATGCAAAAAACCTCCTCAGTAACGCCTTGGTACCCTTACCTTTGATTTTTGAGGTCAGTTGAGGCACGAAATGTAGTTTCTGTCAAACCCAAGCCACAATGTTGTTCTTTCTTTCCAATTAGCATCTGTCTACTGGATCCACTGTAAGCTGCATCTGTGCAAAAGCAAATCTTTCTAAGTTGTGGTCAGCTGCGACGGTCTGCGGGGAAGAAACAGGTTCCGTGTGGGGACAATGTGTTATTCAGTAATTTAAAACCAGCCCTACTTCAAGATTCCTTCCTCTGAAAAAGGAAAGGAGAATAAAACACATGTTCTCTATCTATACACCAAAGAATGCATAGGTTAATATCAGCTATAAAGAGTGTGTTTGAAAACCAGGACATGCATTTAAATGGGGAGGTGAGCTATAGTTTGTGACCATTAACAGTAAAGCATTTACAATACCATTTTCAAAAATAACTTAAAAGGTCACAATGCTTTACAAATGAGCCCTGACACCATCTCTACAACCAGTGGAAAACCTATTTTGTAAAAACAAAGCTGTTGGTGTAATGAGAGGACTGTTAATACTTAGAAATGTAATTACTTACATAATAAACTTTTCACATTGACTCTTGAGGCTATTTACTTATGAGACTTCAGACTAGATACAGAGGGACACAAGCCCACAGACTTAGGATAACAATCAAAAACACAACATCAGTGACCTTTCAGTGTAAACCAGCAGGGTCATCTTGTTGCCAGACGCAAAATCCAGAGCCGCTGGCAGGAAATCCATCTTGCACTGTTGATGTCGTAACTCATCAGTGACAGAGAAGGAATAACACTTCTGGAGGGAAATGATTCCAGGGGAAAAAAGTGGTCCAAGACAGACAGGGTGCTGTCACCAGAAAAACATGATTTTGGGCATGATAATAAATCTTTCATACAATATTCACGTAAAGAAAGAGAATGGATTAGGCACCTATTACACAAGTGGAAAAATATGCCAGAACACATCTTATAAACAAGAGGAAAGAAGAAAATACCATATAGTTTATTTGCATTGTGGTGATTTTAAATTTGTGTGAACTTTCTTTTTCAAATTGTTCTTTAATGGATAACTTGCTTGATGCTGTAATCAAATTCTGTCATGATCTTTATAATCTATAATATTTTCTTATGGGTCTCTGCGCAGTCGTTCAGCAGCTGTGCTACCAACAATAAAGCCCTTTTTTCATTTGAAATAAATACTAAAGACATTGTAATTGGTCTCATTCAAAATGTCCCAAAACAGCTTAAGGACTTCAGGTTTCCTTCATGAGCACCATACAAACCTAGGGTAAGTTTTAATGTCCATAATAAAGAGTTAAACAAGCCTGTGGTTTGTCTTCAGGGGGCAGTGAGGAATAGTACCTCAATAAGACTGTGGATTTGAGCACAGCTGGATTTAGGTTGAAGTATAATGTGGACTGCGTTAACGAGAAAGTCACTTACTATTTGATCAAAGTGTAAAATAGAAAAGAAGAATTAATGTAAATTTATGACCAGAGGCACATTTCGGGTTGCGGTTAATGGACATGTCCTTGGTCCGAATACAGTGATATGGAGAGATGTGGCTGGTTCTGCGGATCATGCATTTCTTTCCTGGACATTGTTGACTTTGGCTGGATGTTGATTTCTGATGTGGGTTCAACACAGGGAGAGCAGACTTAGGGTGCTTCCTTCTCATTCTCACACACATTTGGATGGGAAATGCATACTGGCAATGTGACAAAAGTTAGTAACAGAAATCTGATCTACAGAGAAAAAAAGCGGACTTTGGCCAGAACTCTGAACACAAAGAAACATGGTCATTTTAAATTTTATTATGAATATACCTTATTTGACATGAATAAACTGTCTCTCCTCCCCAGATTTATAAACATTATTCTTTTGTCTTTTTATTTATGACAACTATTCTTTTCCACATATTTTTACATGACTGATTCTTAAGAATTATGTTGCACAAATAAAGCACAATTGAGGGAGACCTACAGAAAGGCTCATCCACCCAACACTGGGTTTGGTGAGGTGTGACTTGCCGGAGGCCTCTGCCAAAAGCCTGCCAAAGACTGAGTTTGACTGATGGGTAAGCCAATCATCTGCCAGAGTAGAAACAGTGTAACAGACACAAACTCACACTGAGCAAGCCCCAAGATTCCAGCAAAGGTAACCCACCTAATTCATACAGAGAGCACCAACAAAATCCGAAACACTTTATTTCATATCATGTTTATATAGTGTATTCCTGAGGTGACAGCATCAGATTTTAACACTTAAAGAATGAGACGTCTGAAAAACTATAAAGCTTGTGTTGTCTGAGCAATAAAGTGGACTTGTCACAAATTTTATATGTCCGATGTGTAAATGAACTGAATGACCATGTCAGCATATTTAGCTCAAGAACTACATCTCAGGTTTACTTCATCATCCCGACTGTCCTCTCACTTTTGAACATCACTGTTACAACTTGATGATGATAATAATGAATGATGCCACAACATATTTTAGACAAATTAAAGAAAATAAGTAGCTTCCAGGAAGACAATGTCAATGTTAAAAGCCACATTAACAGCTTTTACAGCTGTTTTCCAACAATAAAAAGTGAGTGCCATTTACTAATTTGGAATTTGTCCTCCACATTCCCAATTAAAAATGCTCATGCCAAAAGGTTAGTACAAGTTGGAAAACTGCATCAAAGTGAATGAAAAAGAGGCTTCTCTGTGAAAAACCTTTCTCAACTTAAGATAAATAAAAATAATCAGTTCTGAATGATAATAAAGTAAAAGTGACAGCACACCAACACCAGAACTAGCATAATCTTGACTGAAAGGAGCCATACACAACAGTGTTTTGAGCTAACTGTTAGTATTACCATGTACTTACCAAACACAAATGTTACCATGTTACCTTAAAAATCTTGGTAGCATGTCAAATCAATGGTTTCCTCTCAAATTTACTTTCAAAATCTCTGCGCAAAAAAGCCTAGCTTATCCGGCTTTATACCACTCACTGCCGCAAAAGATTAGTCGACTAGAATTTTATATTACTTCCTTGGATAATAATGCTTAAAAAGGTAGAAAGAAAAAGAAAGTGTGACCTTGTATGATGCCAGAATGTTCTCAAGAAATAAAATAGCAACATTTTAATCTGGCGACTGGGTTTTAAAATGACAACGCTAACATGCTAATGTTAGCAGGGACAACATTGACCATGCTTACATAAATACTTTAGTGGTAATGAAGCAATGTTCACAAATTCTTACTACTAACAGAGAATACTAGACCTCATGATGGTAGAAAAAAGAATAACTGTTAATCCACTATTATCAATCTGTCTTGAAGCTAAATGTGTTGCCAGGGAAACATCCTGGAAAAGCCAAGTTCATGGACTCTCAGCCCAGTTCAATCCATCAGGCAGATGTGGACATATGCAATGGATAGGTGATTTTTTTTTTTTTTTTTTTTTTACTATTTAATGGCATTGAATGAAACAACACAGACTTGGATTAAACCATTAGAAGCCATCATCACATCATCAACATTTGGACAAGCTAGTTGCCTTTTGGGAACAAAGTTTTGGACTGAATGTTATTTCTAAATGATGCTGGAACACTGCAACATGGCTTTCACAAGAGTTGTCAGTAATGTAAAATATCCATTATTTGCAGTTAATGAGCTAAATCACTGGTTTGGTGCATAGATAGTTAATTATGCAGCTTTAACCAATTATCATAAATAGTTCAGTTTTAGTCTTGTGTCCATCAATCAGGTTTTCTTTCTGTAGCCAAGCCAAATGCTGTCTCCCCAAGAGGACGGCAGTATCAGCTGATCATATCGTAAACAAAATGTTTGACAACCAGGATAATATGCTTCCCAACATTACACACGAAAGCAGGAGCACACTGTATTATTGATCAGCCATTAGCATGCAGCACAGGGAAACAATTTGAGACTTAAGTCATGTCTCAGGAACATTGTATAAATGTTATAATACACAAAAGTTTCTCCACCAGAGATTATGGCACTTCTTGAGTAAATGAGGAGCATAAATACGTTGTTAGTTCCACCACACTGTTTTTGTTAGAAGCTTCTTCATGGTACAAAAAAGACCTTGAGAATAAAAACAAAAAGTGCATCTCAAACCCCTTGAGAATTACTGATCATAGTTTTGGTTTTATGATGATGGTTTGCCAAGAAGGAAGCCTGACAAGCTAGCAATTCAATGATATGACTCGAAGAAATGTGTTTTGCATTTTTTCCACATATAGGCGAAATTATCCAGTATGATGTAATTATCTCGCTGAAAGCAGAATTTAAGAGCTGGAGGAGGTTAGTGATGATGTGATGTACATAGCTTCAATGTGTGGCAGAGTTCCTCAAACATCTGTCAGCATGAACTCAACATTTATACCTAGAAATGCATTTCAGTGGTTTATGTGTGGCAGCCTAAAGTTATCTTAGTGTTGATGTTTTAAATATACCAGTGGATATATTTTTAGTGATTTAGAGGCCTCTTTAGGCACTAAAACCATGGAGTGTATTTCTTTGGTTATACTGGGTGCAAATCAGACATTTTTTGCTGCCGTGACACATCTCTGCTTCCCCCAGTAAGACATGAACCTTTTTTATGTGGGATTTGTTCTATACAGGTATCAACAGACTCTTAAATGACTATCAGACTGTATGACAACTTGTTAACAGCAAGGGCAAAGGAAGAATGACATTTTTATCTCTAGGATTTAAATCAAATCAAATCAAGTTTATTTGTATAGCCCTATATCACAACAAAGTTGTCTCAGAGGACTTAACAGAAAGAGGTGTAAGTAAGACTTGTGTTTAAAAATATTACTGCCATGATTTTCTTTTTTAATTATTTATACTTAACAAATCCCCTTGACTGTAAAAGCACATAAATTAAGTAAAAAACAGAACAAGTTGTCTCCCACATGCTAAAATTGGTGGGAACCTCAAAATCATCATGTAGATTTTGCTCTTTGAAACTGTCGTCTTAAATTTTGCTCTGATTTGTCATTCTGGCAGATTTGTTTTGCTCGGAAGTTGTGGTTTCACAGATTAGCAGATTTATAAAAATGAACATTTTTGCTCTAGCAAACAAGATTGTGTGTCAGTGTTTCCATAAAAACCCTCTAAAGCGTCAGCCCATATTCTTTATAAGATATGTTTTATATATGCAACTAATGCAGTAGAAAGGCACAGATATTAAAAAAAGATGAACTGAACTGAGAAGGAAAAGAGAAGATAAACGCACTAGAGCCAATCGAACAGAGGTCAAAAGGATCATAAACATGTTGTCTAAAATTATCCTTTTTAGAGACGCTGTGTAAAAAGCAAACTATTGAATTGTTATATTTAATATATTATATTAACTATTTCAATTAAGTCTATGAAATACGTATGGATCTTGCTTCAATATGCTTTTATCAACATTTTTGGGCTTCCTTTCTTGTTTTTTTCTTTAAATAATTTTCCATTTGTTTTAATGAGTGACTTATCTGCACTGCAGGCAGGCCAGTTCAGCAGTTGGACCTCTAATATAAGAGACAAGCTATCATATTACACGCATTAAAGATGTACGAGTTACCCGTTCCACCTTGACAAATACATCCCCTTAACATAATGAATATTTTTTTTTTTTTTAATGAACGATGATAACTGAACAGAATCTAGTCTTAATTAAGATTTGGGACAGTTTTCTATTTTATCTCATGGCCCTGAAGAAGGAATCAGCAGTTCTAGGGTCACGTGTATGTTTTTCTTTGCATGTCAGAGTTTTAACTTATGTTTGTGGATATAAAGATTAAATATAAATGGTACTTTACCCTATTAGAGCCACATAATAGAGGTCCATAAAGCTTAATTAATTAGTTTACCCAAGACTCCCTGGGAGCAGCAAAGATCAACTTTCACTCACATGAACTTCTGCTGGATAAGGAAAACCTTTAAAAAAAACTGGGTTCTACAAAAAAAACAATCACTAGAAATTTTAGATCAGAAACCATTTAGTTTTCATTACTGTCACATATGTTAAAATGTTATGTTAGAATAAATATTTTAGTTAGTTTGGAAATTTTCATTAAGTTTAAGAGTGTTTGTATAATTTAAAGGGTTCATTTCTTCTGGCCCGTTTGGTCAATTTTAAATCTACTGCAAACAGAACGATGTGGAGGAGGAGCCAGAGAGGATTGTATAATATAGCACCAAGTAGAGACATTTAATTATTGTTTGATGTTGATGTTCTATGTTTTTCTTAAATTAGGAGCTTATGAGTTTTTTTGCTAACTTAGATACATTTATATTTAACTTATTATTTTGATTGATGTACACCATTTCCTTTTTAAAATCGATAAGTTCAAATTCAAACTGATGATAGTTTTAAGAAGTGCTTTTGAGCTCACGCACTACAGAATCATATCAGTTTTATGCATTGAGGATACCCCCCCCCCTCTTTTTTGACAATTTTAATCGTTATTCCTAAATAGAAAACTAAATAAAAACTTAAAGTGGCCATGTTTGAAGTTTTTTTAAAGAATTTTCTAGAGATAAAAGAATAATTTCTCTGATGATCTGAAGAAAACGGTATCAAAAATATGCTGAAAACCACTAGAGTCTTTCTTAAACTTCAGGAAAGAAGTTACCAGAAAGTGAACAGAACAATACATGCTGTTGTAGATGACTGCAACAATTACCAATTGAATCAGGAACAAATTGTTATTAATTTTTAATATAGTAACTAATACATTGTCATTTTCTCAAGAAAAAGGTTTTCTCAAATTATAGAGAAAATGTTGCTTGTTTACATAAAAACAAACTTTGTTATTTCAAGTTAACAGAGTAGTTATCCTACTCACAATTTCAGCATAAAAAATTAATTATAAAAATGGCCGCTCTCAGCTTCCATAGATTAACTAGTGGGCAATGCAATCTTTAATCCATCAACTTTCTACTTTACTGTTTTATAGAGCAATGTCTTTCAGTAACTAATGAATTTTTATAAATATTTTTATTACATAAACCTGCCTGTAAGTATTCTCTACCACATGATTTGGGTATGTACCATCAGACGTGTGTGCCTCTTTTCCATTATTGTTTAGAATTTGGACCATTTAATTGTTATCTCAATCATTTGTTTAAAAAAAAAATCTTATTATTAGTGTCCCAAGGAGATGAAAAAACTGAATAGAAACATTTTTCTATTGCTTTTTTTTCTTCGTGCAAACATTAAAGGGGGCATGTATTTGGAAAAGTGTCTTTGTGATGATCCTTTTACACCAATTTGTATTTTTAATCCAACACTAGTTAGAGTAATTTTTTTGTGAGGGGGATACATAACTTTTTTCTAAACACAAATTTCTCATTTTCATAATTCCAAATTCTCTGGATGTAATTTTTAAGCAGATTTGTAATGATTAGCAATCTTAGTTTATTCTCCATTAAATTTTTTACAGAGTCCTAGAAAGAGCGTTTAGTCTGTTCTTAATTAAAAAGTCTGAACTATAAAGGTAAACAACTGCTGCACTGGTAACTCGCAGTGCAGACAACAGTCATTTAATTTAAAAAGTGGCAGCAACCAATACAAACATAGCATTTTTTTCCAAATGTTCACCAAAATGTCAAATAGAAATTCTCCTATTAATGCTCATTCAGTTTTTTTTTATCATAGCGGCAATCAAACACTAGAAAGCTCTGCTGACACTTCACTCAAAAAACTAATTAATAATAAAACAATTAAGCATTTTAATACACTTCTTTCCATGTAGCAGCTACAGTCTACAGAGGAGTTGCACAGTCAACATGGCACAAGAGATTTCACCCACTGAACGTGGGAAAGATGGCAGCCAGGCTGATCCTGATTGGTTAATGCAAGTGCTGTGGAAACAAAGTTTTCCTAAATAAAAAGCAGAAAATCTAAACACATTAACCACTCCTGATCAGAGCTGACTGCTATATGTTCAGCTTTAAAGTTTAAATTCACACACTCAGAGCAAGCACTCTGTGGCAGTAAAATGGTTGGTTTATGTGCCTAAACATAACAGTGAACATGATTTCCACACAGCAAATATCTACATGACAGAACAGATGGAAGTGAAGGCAGCGTCCTCGGAGACACTGTGAATGTTCTGGGTCGTGGCATCTAAAAATCTGACAAAAACAATTATCATCCCAGCTGAGCATATAAAGGGCAAGAGCGTGTAAAGTAAAAAAATTTGGCATATATTACAGAAAACATAGCCAAATTGTTCTTAAAGAAAAAAAATCTTAAAATGCCGAACTAAGCACTGCAAGTCGATTCAAAACAAAGGCTTCTCTTGCAGCACTGTTTTTGGCAGTGGTAAATAAACAGCTCAACATCTTTAAGATCCTCTGATAATGTAAGGCAGTCCAATCTCTTTCACCAATGACATCGAGTTGGATAAAGTTCGGAAGTTGCCAATCAAAATTAATCTCCTGATTAATCTAATCTCAGCTGGCGGGGACCACCACCAACAAGGGACAGTTGTAGGTGGAGATCTTCCTCAGGATTCAAATGTTTATCTTCTTCACTTGTAACCTGGTGAAACCACTAACAGAACCTCCCTGAAGGTAAATAGAACAACAACAACAACAAAAACAAAGAAATAAACCCCCCAAAAATTGTGGTTCTTAGGTTTAGTTTTTTTTTTTTTTTTTTTAATCGTTGTCACAAGTGCTTCTCATTGGACGTCATCGTTTCAGTGGCAGCGCTGCATGCTGGTAGCTATGTTAGTGATCTGGAGGCAGCAGTAATTGGGGGCTGTTCAGAGGTCATGATGGGATGGCGTGGTGTCTGGAGTCAGTCACAATCCAGAGCAACAGCACCTGAAGGGCCAACATTAGCCATAAAGACGGGCTCAGGCCGCACACCCCGCCACAGTCAGGGTCCTCCTCCTGGTACCAAGCGGGAAGGAAAAGAGGTGGAGTTATTATTTGTCAAAAAAAAGCACAAGAAATATCAGTTGGCTGTTTGCTAAACATTACCCTTGAACGGTCTCTGCACCATCCAAATGAAGGAAAGCTTCAAGAAAGGCTGTTGTATGAAATCTGACATCTCCACTAATGTTTTATCAGTCCAGAGAAAATCGTCACATATTGTACTATGACCTGATAGAGGTTTAGAGCTACAGCTGCATCACACCAGAGGATAACTGTTTGGGATTTTTTAGGCAAGCCTGAAAAACTTCTCATTTGTGCTGTGTGCCATCTTCATTTATTCGTCACCAGTACACTGATATCTATACATTTAACAAATCTCACGCGTTTACCCTTTACTATGGCTCCTGAAGTATTCAAATAGACCTTGTGGTTGCAGAGAGATAGTCATTCCATTGTAGGTATACAACTTACTATTAGACGAATAAAAAAATGGCTCAAAGGGTCAAAGCAACTCTCACTGAATGATGTTTTTACTAATAAGACAAACCAAGCAAAAAGGTTGCCCTGGGTTAGAAGCTATCATAGAACATATCATTGAGCTGCTTTTAATATCTCAGAGTAATAGCTCTTGTAAGAATGAAGGGGCTTTTACATATGATGCACGCACTTTATTCGCTGCAGGGTTTGGGCACAAAGCAGTGGGAGAATCCTGCACAGACAAAGTTCAGTGCCTTTTATAACGTGATTGAAAACATATCCAGAAAGTTGCTACCTTTTTCCAGACATGCTGCAGAGATGGGTGCATGATGGATCTATTAGGTTGCCAGAGGAAGGACTGGCATTGTTTTTACTGAGGAGGAGACAAGCAGCATTAAGAGGTGGGCTCATCCAGAAGCTGCACCTGTACAATGACTACCACGAAGTTTATACTCAGGTTAAGTACGGAGCTTGTAGGAGAGTCGCACCAGGATTCAAGAAAATGAGAACCAACGTCAGGCAGCATTCACTCTATAAAATGTCTAACAGTTTGTCTGAGGGGGGTGATTTGTTGAGATTTGTTAGATTCCCTCTAACTGGATGTGGAAACAAAAAGTAATCCCTTAATATCATAAAATATAATCTTTGCCTCATTTGATAAACTTATGCAAATATGTCTAGTGGTTCCCTCGATAACCATAAATGTGGCTCAGAGAAAAAAGGTTTTGTTGACCTCTGGCTCCTTTAACATTGTTTATGCAACATGACTTTGGGGTATATGCAGCTTGTTTAAATTTAAAGATTGACAGGCATCGCTAAAGGAAATGAAGCTTAGCAAACATCCAGCTGGAGCTTTGCAAGGATCAAACAGGTGGTCAAAGAATATAAAAGAGTTTCAGGATGACTTTTATATTCGAGTGGAAAATGTATGACCAAAACTCATCTGATATTCTTTGTATATTTGGCATGTGGATAAACATGAATATTTTCCTTCTTTGTTTAAAAAGGAGAAATAAAGTTGAGAAACTTTCAAAAGACAAATAAAAATCTGGATGCAATGAGTTCGATAGAGAGTGATCTGCTCCTGCTAGCGTCTGGATACATCAGCAGTCACTAGAGACACTAGAGGCACCAGAGCCTCTGTAGCTGGAGAGGAATAATGATAGATGGGGAAAAGATACAAAGAGCATGGCTTTAAGTTCAAAGTCAGGTAAGATGGAGAAAATGTTGACAAGAGACAGAGACAGGGAGGTGAAGTCAGTCAGTGGTAAAATATGAGAGTGACAGGTGATGAGGACAAGGGTGGGAAACAATGGAAAAAGACATGATGTAATGGAACAAAGCAGAGATTAGGAGATAAGGTGAGGAAAGCAAACTGAGGATAGAAACAAGACTTAAAGCTGAAGATTGTTAGTCTAAATTTAGAATAATGAAGAAATGTTAGTGATACAGAGGGCTAATGATATGAGACTGACCCGAAACAGCATATGAACAGTGGCAGCAGTAACATGTGCAGAGAAGAAGCCAATGGGGAGCCTGCGCTCCTTCGGCACATGGCCTCATCCTAACCACCAACAGCCAACCACAAGGCAGGAAATAAAAACAAAAAAAGAGAGAAAGAATCATGCAGCACAATATCCAGAAAGTTAACAGGTTAGATAGCAAATACAAGCAGAAAAGTTAACTTAAAATCTTATTAAAAAATGAATGTACGGTGGCCAGGAAATGCAAAACAATGCTGCATCGAGTGAAACACTTCTACATTTTCGAGATACACATTTACATCATATAAACCATGTTTGCATTTATAAAACAAAAGTACAATGCTAAAACACTTTAACATACGAGTTTACATTTCAGATAAGAAAAACTCTACAAAACGTGCAACTGCAAAACACTTTTACAAAGTTCTGAATAAATTGCTGAAACACTTTTACCAACGACAAAACAACTGCCCATTGATGTGAAAAACTCTTTCAAATTCAGGTAACACTATTACAAAGATATCACTGGTGTTACACCAAAATCTGTGACCCATTAGAATCTGTGACTGCCAGGGGCAATAGTGTACATTTATCTACGTCTTAGAAGACACGAAAAATCTTGTTGACGCTTTTATTGAAGTCTGAGTTCAACACATTCTGATAGCTATCAGAAATGGTGACCTCTATCACTCCTATAGTCTGGACTCTTAATGTGACCCTCACACACCCAGGCTCATAGAGATCACCGTTTCTGACTTTACTGTACCTGCATTATAATGAACTCATACTTCAATAACAGTGTTTTCAAGACTTTACTTGTCTTCTAAAGGTGAATTTATACTCGCACAGCGTCTGCGTGCGGTCGGTTACGGCATAGCTGACGCTGGTGAGTTTGCTCTCGCACTCCAGCGTAGGGGATACACATAGTTTTGGTGGCGTGTTGCAGTTTCTCCTCCTAATCTGAAGGTGGTATTGGCTAGTATACTCAACAGGTCAGAGTTCTTTTAATGGTTCACTTAATTTCCGGTACATATTTTCTGTTTTAAAACAACAATGGCGTCCAGTATGGTTCAGTATCTTTATTAGCTTGTGGAAGTAAATGAATAATTCAATCAGCCTCTCATCAACTTGATCCACTGGTTATTGTTCTTAAAAACGCTGATTACAACACAAATTCAGTGAGAAGATCCAGATATCCAGCATACTGACCAATCACAAGGGAGAACCTCCGCATAACCGTCTACGTAGCAGGGGTGCACATTAGATCTGGAAGAGGTGCGCGTCGAGCCTCTGCGGAGCTACGCAGTGCCTCCACACCAGTAGAAATCAGCCTTCAGATGTACGTGGAGATAAATGTACACTATCGCCCCCTGTGGTCAAAGATTTTTAATGGGTCACAGATTTTTGTGTAACACCGGTTAGATCATATCTTTTTAATTGTGTTTCCTGAACTTGTAAAAATATGTCACATCAATGTAAATTTGCTTTGTTGTTGCTGTTTCAACAATGTATTCAGAACTTTGTAAAAGTGTTTTGCAGTTGCACATGTAAGTTTGCATCAAGGATTGTAAAAGTGTTTCACGTTTTGTAGAGTTATTTTTTCAGAAATATAAACTTGTTTGGCCCTTAGTAAAAGTGTTTCAGCATTGTACTTTTGTTTTGTAACTGTAAACATGGTTTCTATAACGTAAATGTGCATTGTGACCATTTAAAAGTGTTTTACTTCCTGGCCACCGTACAGAAAAAAAAAAAGGTGCTAGTGTGTGTGTTTGCGTGAGTGTGTGTGAATGAGATGGACAGAGCAGAATTTCTGAGACTGCCAAACTGACATTGGAAAAAGACTATAGAAAGAAAACAAACAGATCAGTCAAGTGCTGAGGATTCACACGAAAAGACTGAGCTGTTCATGAAAGTGTTTGTTTAGCTTCGTCACTCATAAGCAGAGCAACAAGCAGCTGTTTGTCTTTGCATGGGAAACCTACGCACACATAGCTTTTTGAGGGAAAACAAAAAGAAGCGTCATGCACCGTGTAAAGATGTTAGTGATGGAAAGGTGCCATGGGCAGACTTTGCTCACTTATATTCTGCAGTGTATCCACATCAGGCGAGCACCTTCATGGTTTTTGGTCTTTTTCCAGAGACAAAGCGTTTTTAGCTATAGTTTTATTGCTCTCTGATATGTTGCAGTTGCTACCTCTTATTTGCCAGGTTTAAAAGTCTGAGAAGATCCATGTGTCATCTGGACTGTAATATTAATTTCTAAAAAGGCTGCAAGGCTTAATTAAAATCTTGAGCCAGCTGCGGGTTTGGTTGAACATCTGGTCATTGATGCTTGTAGGTCTTTTAAGGAGAGAGCTTCTGTATCAACAGTGGATGAAAATAATAGTGCATAATATGAATGTGGTTAACTCCAGAGATATCTCCTGAATCTGCACTTTCACTCAGCTCCACGTTGACTTCGAGCATCTTTCAACACCCGACAACTTACAGTCTTGGTTCATCTTAACTGCTCTCATCTGTCGTGTTTACAGTAGCATCAGGCAGCTGTTTGCCATCAAACCATTGTTTATAGACTACTGCTGTCCCAGACATTCTGAAATGTGTTGGTTGCATCAGAAAGAGACAGGTGCACATAAATTGGTAGGAGGAAACCCTACTGAGAGCGACCTATTCAGAGAAAAGAAAAAAGTGATTAATTTAAATGTAACAGAAGTCTAATGACTTACATGATCACTAGCTTCAAAACAATATGTAGGTCCCTTCCTGTAGCGAGGACTGAGAGCCATTTCACAGGGATTAGGCCCATCAGCTGGTAAAGTGCAGTCAGGAACATAACACACAACTTGAGTGATTCTGCACTAGCTGCAACCAGTACAGCCTTTTTCAGAGGGCACAAACTAGATTTATAAAATATCTTTATAAGAGAGAAAAATGCAATAAATAATGCACATTTATTTTAGTGCAGGAGGACGATAAAACACTTAAATTCCTTGTTGCGTCTTCAGCGGATTGCTTAATAACATGGCAGTTGGTTTCAAGCGCAGCGTTTTCCAAGAAGCGTGGCTGTAATTAACTGCATCCCTGCGTGTTTAAAAGTACATCATAGATTTGTTTGTATGCAATTCAGCAGGCCGATTCCACACAGCCATGTGTTATGCAGGGACAAACGGAAACCTGGTGCAGGCGCACATAAAACATGAGCCAATTTGTAAAAGTCAGTTGAAGGTTGAAATCATTTCTTAATATTATGAATGCAAAGGAAGAAGTGAGGTGGTCTCTGTTAATGGCTGCATGTCAGAGTTAGTGTCCATCCATGTCTTATCTTGTCAAAAATATAAACTTTTCAAACATCTGCTCTATCTATCAAATGCACGCTTTCTTTGCCAGATGACAGGAGTGTTTGATAAAAGGATACACTGATGCTCGTCCTGTATCAACGGGTTTAAGTCAGAACACTGGCAGGTGTGTTTTGCATCAGTAATGATAAAGACCAGGTTTGTCTGGGGCAGTTTTTCAGCATGGTAGAACCTGGAGAAGAGCAGACACACAAGAGACTCGAGAGAAGTTTGTTGACACATGGGCTGGATTCCAGGAAAGATACAATTTCACTGAAACATGCTCACAAGAGATGCAGGAAGTTGAATATTTAACCAGAACTTTTTCTCTAAAAGAGCTGCAGAACTAAAGCCTTTAAATCATTTAAATCAATGAATTTAGCGGCAAACTGCAAACCAAAGCTACCAAACCTTTTTTCCCCTTTGAAATCCTGATACAAATCTTTCACCCCAATGTCCACCCAAACTTTAGCGAAACCCACATGCTGCTGGTGCACAAATGATTTTCTCTGCTTTTTTTATGGTGGTCGTTAAAAAGAAATGTGTGTGTGAGGCTAACATGCAGGAACGGTGCACGGCATGCGGACAGGCACTCCATTAGCCGGCACAAGGGGACCTTTAAACAGGGTGCATGCACTCACATGGACATGCCGAGATGGAGGTCTGTGGTGCTGACTTGACCTCACCTTCATGGCATTTGAACTTTCACAGCCCCCTCTAAATGCCATTACTGGGGACTTCAGTTGCATCTCATTAATGCAAACTTATGACATCAACTCAAACGTACAGGTTAACTAGACAATCGAAGGGGTCTTGTGGGACACGCCTACCTGGAGCAGTTATCACATTCGGATAATTTGCTGAAAGTCATGTCATCATTTTTAAAGAAGAACTGAGTCTGCTCTGTGATGCAGGGCTCCTTCTTCATCGTAACTGGCACCTCATCCTCCATTTCAGCTGCACAAGGACATGAAATCACATTCAGCGTAATCTTTATTAGCACAAGCTTGCATAATAGCAAAGAATTTACATCCAGATAACACATATAAATATTTGAAATTTAACCTAAATTGATCACATACTCACAAAAGTCCTGAAAGGATGACAAGAGAACCAACTCAAACAAATTAGGCAAAAAGGATCATGCTTGTTTAGCAGCAAAAGTGTAACCTGCTAGGATTAACAGTTCTTTTGAAGGTATAATGCAAGACAAGTGTTTTCAATTAATTGAAAGGCAATTAGGCGTGTGTGTGTGCATCTTGTTCGATGTATAAAACATCTATCATACTGTAATGGGTCAAAGTGGGACCCAATCAAACATTTAATTTTAAATATCAATATCAGGGGAAAGCTGTTTCTCTTCAAAATGTTTGTTAAATTTCACATCAAAAAACTATTCTCTTAGACATGATGGTTGTATCCTTGTTAGGACACACACAATACTTTTAAATAATTTATTTAATTGGATATTCTTAATCTACTTATATGAAAATAATGTTTTAGGTTGTATTTTTTTGTCCTGTGCATAAGTCTTGAGCCGCCTTTGTTTAAATATTGCAAGAAAAATGGGAAATAGGTGCAACGACTCAGTGAGATATGCCATTATGAATGGAAATGCAATATATAAGGCAAAAAAAACAACAAAACAAAAAAAAATTAAAAAAAGCATGGGGAATTCTAACAAGCTTTAAAGTCAATATTTCTTTAGACCATCTTGATTTTTTTAAGTCTGAACCCTCTTTGACAAGTATTTTTTGTAATTTCTTTAAGTGGCTTTCAGAAATAGTTTTCTTCAAGGAAATGTAAAAAAGCTTGTCTTTGCTATTTGTTTTGTTCTCTGTCCAGATGATCCCACAAGGCTTCAATAATATTGAGGCCCAGGCTGTGGGGAGGATTCATCACTCCATCAGACCTGTTGCAACCAGTTTTCAGTCCAGTTCTTGTGTCATTTGGTATATCTCAGCCTTTTCTACCTGCTTTTCTTCTTTGAAAATAGCTTTTTGGCAGCGATCCTTTCATGCAGATCATTTTTGATGAGGCTTTGGCCAATAGTTGATGGATCAACCGAAGGTCCAGATGCCTTTTTCAGGTCCTCTATCAGGCCTTTGCAGGATTCTAGGACTACCACTTATGCTTTTGTCCTCCACTTGTCTACGTTTTGCAGACCATGTGGAATTTGTACAAAAATACTACTTCATGTCTGTCAAACTGTATTAGTGCTTGAATTTTTTTAAATAGAAACAACCAAAAGAATGGGAAGAAGTGGTCTGTCTTTGTGAGAATAAAAGTAAAAAAAGATACAGATAATTATTTTGGCGCTTTCTTCTAATAAGCAAAATAAAAACCATCCCAGATGGTCCTAAGAAAAATTTTGAAAAACTTTTAGAAATCCCGGAGAATCATGTTTGAAGATCGCTTTACAAGATAATTAGAAAGTCTGAAGAAATTAGGGACGGCTCAGGACTTTTGCACAGCACTGTAGACAACTGTATATTCTCCAATGTGTTTTGATGCTGGTGTCAAAGTTTGTAGTATACAAATTTAGTATACAGAATATTTGTGGAAACTGCCTCAGAATAAATCTGACCAAACTAGTAAGATTAGAGGCTGTAAATTGACTTTAGAGCCAAATGGCGCTAACATACTATTTAAGAGGAGGAACTGGGATTTGGTTTGTGGTGATCACAGCACTGAAAAATTCTGTCAGCAAAGATAAACAAGAACATTTCTTTCCAGACAAAAAAATGTGACACTGAATAAATTCAGTTGTCATGTTCCTTGGAGCAACAACAGAAATCTCAAACACAGCCATATCAAAAACATCAAAATATTAAACCAGAACTACAACCATATGGCAGGAAAGGGGTTGAATTCAGGCAGGCATCTTCATCGTAAGTCCGGCTTTTTTCTGAAGCTTTTGTTGATCTGTATCTTCTAATACCTCATTTGTGTCCACAGAAGATGCACATAAACATCTGGGTTTGCTTCACATGTGCAACATCTGAGCTCCTCTGATGAGACTTCAACTGTTCTTACAAACTCACTACATATTCCAGCTGTGAGCTAAGTATTGCACCACAGCCTCATGAAAAACCTCTTAAGCCTTTCTCCTTTAGTAAAAATTACAGTTTAATCTTCATAAGCAGAGCATTTACGCTGCACAGAGCTCTAGAAGAAGACAGCATGAAAAACCTCTATTGTTTTTCTTTGTGTAAAATCACCGAAACTCACCTGCATCCAGAAAATTTGGGAGTGTGATGCTGACCAGTAACTGCTGCATCAGTGACCTAAGCGCAAAAAGAAATCCCAAAAGGTTTAAAGATCTCTGGATTAATTTGTACATGACACACAAAATCATCTGTGTTCATGCAAATTCAAACCAAAACCAGAATAACAAAACATGTCCAGCTTAAAGGCTAAAGTGAATCTTCCTTTAATTAGAAACATATAAATGCGAGCTTTGATACAGTGAAGATACCCATACTGTCAGTGGCTTTAAAACCCACTTCATTTGACATATTGTAATACAAGCTGTTGATGACATCAAGACACAGAGACTGAGAATAAATCACAAGAAGATTTTGTGGAATGTTGACTGTCTTGGGAACAATTTAGCTATTAAACAGATGCTATACAGTATGTCCATTTGGAGGAACAAATCCTTCCCTGCTTTCCATTAGAAACTGGCTTTAAGGATTTACAGTGCTGGCTTTAATAAAACATAAATGTGTTCTTTATCACTGGGGAAAAAAAGGATGACACTAATGACGACCATATAAGAAAAAGTTAAATAAAAAAACAACTCACCAGGTTGCAGCTGCAGCCCACCATCCTAAATTCAGAATATCTGCTATTGTGGGCTGAGAGGGACATACAAAACGTGAATGATTACCAGAAAAGCAGAAAATGAGTAGTATAACAAATCATCTTAAGCTGGCTGAGCCCATCTGGACATCCTGTTTGTGTTTACAGTGGCTGCAGACGATTCAGATTTGCCAGCCACAAAGACCAACAGGTTCAGCAGAAAGATTTTATTTTCCTCCCTTCTCTGAGGAAATTGGAGCATGATTCTTTTCAACAGATGCAAGGATAAATATGTAAACAAAGAAGCAGTGAGAAAACAAAGTAGCACACGGTTCGAATGAAAGGCCCAACATGTTGTTTTGATTATGGCTAGCATGCGAGGGCCTTGTTTTGGAGAATCAGTGCTGTATTCTTGCTGTTCAGTTGATGGCGGGTTGAGTCATCAAGGAGTTTTAACTAACCGTGTTAAAGGCATCACTGGCTGTTGACAAGGTCTTTGATCAGAGAATAACGGCATCTTTCATCCCACCTTGGTCACCCAAGCGTTTTGTACACATTCAAGTTTAGGTCGGGAAATTATGTGGTTTCATTTGTCTGAGTGAGGGGAATTCTGCACATACTTTTGCAAACTTTGATCCTATTCTTTGGTATCAGACTATTCCCATTACCTGTTCAAACTGTTTCTCGTTGATATCTCTGTAATGTCTGCAGATTATCTGCATCATTACACTTACAGTTGTACATTTTGTAAGTGATGAAAAACAGGGCCATTTTCCACATCAGTCAAAGTGTTACTTAAGCACATTAGACCACCTAATCCTGTTACTGTTACTGCAACTCCCACTCTAACGCTTTCACCATACCCTCTGCTTCCCCTCTCATCTGCTCTGTCCAGATTTATGGCTCCCTGGCGAGTGACAGTGTGTGTGTATGTGTGTGTGAGCAAGCATGTATGAACGGCTGTGCTAGAATACGTCCCCCATTCATGGAGGGAAATGAGTAAAAGTATGGGTATGGATATGGAAAGGTGTGAACATGGCTCCTTTATCATGTGTGTGAGTAAGTGTGTTTGTCTGTGTGTGTAGGATCTCTGGCTAATGTAACTCACCACATAAACAGATCTTGGGCCTGCAGCCGTCTTGCTTATTGGCTGGGGGGTACAAAGCGACTGGTAGTCATAAGTACTCTTATAGTCGTATAAGGATGAGTTGAGCAGTTCTTTCATGAGGATGGGGTCAATGACTCCGAAGAAGCGCCCAATCTAATGTTTAGAGAGAGAGAGAGAGAGAGAGAGAGAGAGAGAGAGAGAGAGAGAGAGAGAGAGAGAGAGAGAGAGAGCGAGAGAGAGAGAGAAGAGGAACAAAAAAATAATAAAAAAAAACTAACATTTTTGGAGCAGCATTTAGGGTTCATGACATCAATTTTAAAAAGCAGAAACATGAATCCAAACATGAACTGAGACTCGAAGTCTGTGTAAATCTGATTTGGGGCCCAGAGGCAAAACCTACCAGTGTGAGCCTGACCTCACAACTTCATAGGGGAAATGATTTCAGTAACAAAGGCCCATTGAGAAATTTTCAAACCTCAGTGTGAGCTAAAACCTATGAAATACACATTGGAGAATTTAGTAATTCAGGGGGTTGCCTCAACATTTCTCATTTGCAGAATTCGTAAACATTTGCATGATTTCACCTTTTGACATCATGCAACAATTGCAAAATATCATAAACAATGATGCAACAGATATTTAGAAGTTAGACTTCACTAGTACATGATTAACACACTCATAAATTTCCATTGGAGGCTGTTTGTCCAGCATCTCTGAGGTGGGACATGACGTTGTGCTTTCCAAGTGTTTAAGTACTTGTGCATCCAGGTGGGAGCATGCACATACAGTAAGTATCTTGTTGCACATGTGCTTGAGTGCAAGTGTGCACACTTTTAGGAAATGCAAACTATCCTTTTCCTTCCACTTTGCAAGGTCACTGTTAACAAGCGGCCCTCCACATACCCATTCCTCTTTCTAGCCAAAGGACATATAAATCTTCCAATCTATAATGTAAAAGGAGCCGTCTCCTCTTTCCCTGTGCAGCAACACAAATAATGAATTAACAGTCACAGCCCTGCTGGCTGCAGACTCCCCGAGGAGGATTGGAGTAAGAAAAGGAATGAGCTAGGGGAGAGAGAGACATAAAGAGGGAGAGAAACTTTGCTCCTGTAGGAAATATGATTGAGGGCATGCAGCCTTTTCCAAATAAAGTTCCTGGGTTTTAGTGCTGCTGCCAAACATCAGAGGGCAACTGATTTATCCAGTGCACACTCAGCTCTGATTAGGAAGGAGTCGAAGCTGCATGAAAAAACATTTACTCAGATGACATCAAGGCCCCAGTATTAGTGTTAAACATGGGTTATCGAGGGGGTTGAGGTGTGCATGTCTTAAGTGTTTGGGTTTGTGTGTAGGACATAGGAAATGATGGGTCGAAAAGCATTTAAGAGGCTTCGTTAGTTTCATTTGCATTGCAAACAGAGAACTGATTATAAATGGAGATTGACAACAGATTTCACTGATTAAAACCAAACATTGATCTTTTTAACGATATAAAGAATGTGTTAAACACAACTGCAGTGCGACGGTGGGGTGAAGATAAGTGCTGGACCTGTCCCAAAACAATTATTTAACTAGACAGAGAATGGGCAGATGATTTGATGTAAGGATGGACTTCCTTCCGGAGTTCCATCACATCCAAGCCTGGTTTGTTTGTGTTTTTTGGAGGACCACAAAATATACACATTTATGAGTCACTGGTTTTGAACTGTATGAAGGAATGCTTTAGGAAAGCCTGCAACCATGCAGAGGGCGCTGAAAAGTCTGAATCAGAGTCTGAATCAGAGTCTTTATTTAATGTTTTGACAGTAGGACAGGCCTTAACCATCAAGCTCTAAAAAGGAATTGCGTCGAAGTCCATGTGTCTGCAAGACCGGGATTGGGTTTCATGAGCTGTGCAAAAAAGCTCATGTAGAAGCTAATAAGGCATTTCTAGCTCTAAAAAGGGTTTTTGTTTTTGCCAAGAAGAAGATCAATTTAATTTTTTAGAGGATAGACCTCAAATGTAATAAACCATAATCATTCTGCACTAGAATACCACCAACTTACAAAACAACAAATCTTCCTAAACCAAAAACGACCACTGTCCACATCAGCTCTGACCCACACTAGACTAGGCTGATGAGGTTTTCTCTGCAAACAGAGATCCAGCTCTGGTGAGGGTGCTATCAGACACTGAAGCCTGCTGACCTGAGGTCTGTTGCAATTAATGCCACATTTAAAAGCACACTCAGCTCTACAGTTATTAAGGGATAAAACTTCATGTGATATCAAATTAGATGTTTAAATGATTTATATGATATCTCTGTTATTAGACGTAATGATGACAAAAAAAAAGTTTTGTAGGTTCTTTACTATATTTGTAATTTGTAATGTTACAACAAATATTCTAAAGTGTAAATAAAAAATCTGAGACCTGCATTTTGAAATTGCATTGCTATGATGCATGCAAATGCCAACCCCAGCCCTACAATGTTATTAAAGGTGCAGCACGCAACAAAATCAGACGTCAATGAGAGAAAAAGTTAATATATCATTAAAAATTGTGTTTCTATTATAACTGTTAGAATTGCCATATTTGTGCCACTAGTTTTACTACAGTATCTCTGAATGGACAAACAACTCTGTGTGAACCTTTTCAGCTTTAAAACTGCAGCACCGGCTTGTTCGGTAGGCGATAGAGTTCTGTTTAGGATAAGAAACACCTTAAAACATTTCTTTACGTTTAAAAAGTAAAATTCTACTTTACACAGCAGATCAGTAAAGGTGTGTACAGTGTTGACAACACTGATCTATAAATGGTTGATGTTGGGCGGAGAGGCCGTTAGCGCGGGTTGGTAGTCATGTTGACATCAGTTGACATGGACGCCTGTAGCTACACATGTAGCTTATCACTACCAATGTGCGAATGTAGAGTGGGTGAATAACAGATTCAATGTAATGTGCTCTGATTGCCTTGAAAAGCTCTCCATAAACTCAATCCATTCTTCTTATTTTTATTAAAATTAATAGAAATAATTCAGTACAATGCAGCTATACTAAATTAAACTGGAATAAACCAGCTAATATCTGGATTGACAGAAATGTATTTAAAGGTACAGTGTGTAGTTTTTTTGGTATTTTGTTAGCAAAAATCAAGAATTGCTTTCATAAATACGTATTTTACCAAAGTCGAATCACAGTCCCATCCAAATGAAAGCGGTCCCGTAGCTTAGAATTAGATGTTTATAAATACGCAGGTGGCGGCGCACCCAACTGGAGGCTGCTATGTTGCATTGCCATCTTTGAATACAGTAGCCAAAAGGGGACAAACTTGTTAGCCTTGTGCGTATTTATCTGCGAGTCCCCGCTGTTTCGGGGGGAGGGTGTGGGGGTGGTGTAAACAAGCCAAGACGACCATGGATGATTCAGCTTGTCAGCTTACATTGAAATGGAGGACCATCTATA
>JBAMHW010000026.1:20172953-20189079 GCA_037177495.1 Rhadinocentrus ornatus | reverse complement strand
GGTGAGGCTCCAGTAGAGCACTACTCGGTTGCTTGTAATATATTAGTGCACCACTAGATGGGAGTAATTCTTACACAGTGCTGCTAAATGAATTATTTGTGTTGAACTTAAACACTCAATGTAAAGTACCCTGAGATGACTTTTTTTATCTATGGCTATATGAATAAACAAAACATAATCAGCGTAGTGGACCAGGCCAATCAGAGCAGGCTTCTTCAGAGGATAAGTCATGACATGTGGACTTTAATGTGTGTGTATCTATGTACTTATACATAAACAATACGAGTACAATAAACAGTGCAATTTAAAATATATATTCCAAGATAGAAAGTTTAATAAGAGCTAATACCAGCAGTGATGTATGTAAAAAGGAAATGACAGAAGGAGTTACTGAATCATTTATTTTCTATAAAGCATAGAAATAATTTAGCCATTAGTTAGGACTAAACTATTAGTAATAACTTAGCAATCCTTTAGGAAGAGTTTTTTTTGTTTGTTTTAATAAAAGAAACAAGTGGCACTTAAATTAGAGGCATAGAATAGGCATTTTTATTATTTTTACTTTAAGGTTTGTCCTGTTCAACTGTTTTGTGAATGACAACACAACTATGGGTGAGCTTTTTATTTATTTTTAATTATGATTATTTTTTACTTCCCCAAGAAATCTAACTTACTCTATATTTCTGAGACATCAGATTTGAGTTTGAGCAGCAATGTTTAAGCCATCATGTAGACCAGCACCAGCCCTATAAAAGAGGCTGTGGGAGCCTTTAGAGGTTTAGCTAATGGATGTATGTGTGGGCTGAAATGCAGAAGCCTACCTGACTAATGTACTCGTCTTGATTGGACATCACCAGGAATCCTCCATCATCCAGGAGGACACAGTCTATGTTCTAAAACCACATTTAAACGTCATGATTCTTATCAATAAAAATGGCTAAAACAATAAAAACTTTTAACCTAACCTCTTACCTGATCATTTCTCTCACAGCCACAGATTTCATCATTGCACTTCAAATGGAAAGGAGCAGAGAGATGAAAAGTTAGCAGGTCAAACTGCGTATGTGTGTGTCACACAGATAAAATCAACTTACATTCACTCTGGATGTGGCGTTGATGAAGCTCTCCATCCACACATTGATGTCCAACTTCACGCCTACCACTGGGATGAAAAAAAAAAATCAAAAGCCAGACATTTTAGATCATATTGAACCTCTGAGTCAACTTTACACTCTGAACTTTAAAAATGCAAACTTGGCTAAAGATCACAGGCAGCGAGACAGCGTGATGTGTGGTTTGTGTACTTGCATGTAAATGGGTGTGTCTGAGAAAGATGGAGAGGAAGACATGACAAGGAGCGGCAGTCATTAAAAGAGAGGCTGCGACAAAGTTTTAGAGTTTTTGGAAATATGAGGCATTAAAGGCAAAGCAGGAAGGCTGCAAATGTAGGTGTGTAAATAAGTCAAGTGTGTTTAGTTGAAGACGACAAGGTGGGGCAGAAAACATGCTATAACCAGGTTAAAACGCGCGAGCAATGCTTACCAGCTGGTTTAAGTGTGATATTATCAATGTTGAGGTTTACTGCTCTACTCACAAGGATTTGGTCGTCACTTGCTGCAAAACAAGACAAAGAAATTGTTTTTTTAATATGTTGGAAAAAAAAAGAAAAGAAAAAAGGCTTACAAACCACCTTGCTCATAAAAGCTGCTGTTCTCTCTCTGTTCTTTCTGTTTAGTGAAGGGTTTTGGAGTAAAGATGTAGAGATCATTGTCCAAACTTCGCTTATAGAAACTGGACTCATATGTTTCTGCTTCTTCTGTCCAGTCCAGTCCAGCACTGTTAAATAAAGAACAACACATTGGTTAAAAAACAGAAAACAGTTTAACAAAATAAAAAGCAAATTAAAAACATCAACACCATCCATTGATACTTTTAAGGGGGTCTTAAAGTATTTGTTATGTCCATTTAAGCTTACAATCTTCCACTTAGTTTTATTGTTTATGGATATTATTCTGAAGCTCGCTGCATCCTGCTTACCCTGAACTCTTAATTTTTGCTTAATTTATTCTGAAATAAAAAGTCATTGTTGAAAGGATGAAAATAAAGTGCTCAATTTTGGATATTATGGGTTAAGTTAAGGTTTCAATGAAGCTGAACAAGCAAACACTTTGAATAGCTAGTTTTAACATCCCCTTTTTTAAATAAAGTTGTTTGAAATGTAAATAGAAACTGGATACAGTATTTTTGACTTTAAAATAACTAGAGAGAAAAAAAAAATACACAGATGCATCAGCTTCCAACAAACGACGAGCCAACATGTCTCCCCTTTGTGGTGGAGCTCGGTGCATCTGCATATTTTTAAGTTTGTTAGAAAGATGAGTCATTTACCTCCCATGTATTGGAGATGAATGCTTGCGAGAGGCAACACAAAGTTATAGCCTTTATGTATTTATTAAATACGGTTGAAACTGAGGAAAAACCTGATGGATATCTGAGGAAATGTAGCTAACTGGTAAAATGTAAGCAACATGAGTCTCTCAAAATCAGAATTTGGGTGTAGCTCACAACTTAGTAGAAGACCGAAAAAGATTCCGAATCACTTTAATTTCATTGCTAACGGGTACAACAAAAAGTAAGGTGCAGACCTTACAGTGCAAACAATAAATACTATACAAATGAAACGTTGCAAACAACCATATATAAATAAAATATAGGAAGGAAGTGGGTGCAACAAAGGTAGTGTTGCACCCGCTTTCTTCCTTCCACAAGCAGAATGTTGCTCGTGTTGTTTTTCCTGAGGATTCTCAGTAGGTGGAGACTTTTTTGTGCCTTTTTTTTACCATCTGTGTGTTGTTCTTGTTCTAGGTCAGTTTCTCCTCAATGTGGACTCCCAGAAAGCGGAAATCACTGACCCTTTCCATACAGGTACCACCAATGAAAATAGGCGGAATCTCTGTTCTGTTCTTTCTGAAGTCTAGAAATAGCTCCTTTGTCTTGGAGCTAATCGTTACCCGTGAAAATGGTAAAAAAAAAAAAAAAAAAAAGAATGTTTCTCATTTTAAAATTAATTTAGGGATTTTATAAGGAAGAAACAAAGCTGACAACCAACACTGATGGGTTGTGATCTTCAGGGTTCTTATAATGGAATTTACTGAATCAAGCAGGTAGACATCTAAAACTCTTGCCAGAGCTCATTGTCTATTAGTGAAATAAGTACCCAGAAACGTAGCTGCTTTTTATTGGGCAAAGCTGGTTTGAAATTAATTGAAGGAAGGAAAACAGTTTAACCATAATGCTTAAACACATAAAGAGGTTTTGTAGCAATGTTTGTTGCTAAAATTAGGATTTTTTCATTTTAGCAAGACAATGACAAACCCTGCTCATTTAATATTACGTCAACACGGCTCTGAACTTAAATAATATGAGCTCTACGTTGGTGCCCCAGAAATTCAAAAATTTCCCCTATTAAAAACTTACGGATGAATAAAAATATGACATTTTACTGTAGAAAAGAAACAAACAACAACAAAAAAAACAACAAAAATCTCAGAATTTCAAACACACTTCTCTTAAAACTTGATAAAACATTCATAAGCTTTGCCTTTATTGTCAGACCTTTTGGGGTAGACCCGCGTTATTCCTCCATCAGTGGCAACAAATCTGGCTGTGACGCCATGACTGAAAAAGCAGAACAAAAAAAACTTTCAAACACACAGTAAGAAAATTCACATTTACTGCGAATGCTGAATAATTTGAAATGTCTGTATTACCAAACAACAAATGATGGTGCTTCACTTACTGTACTTCATTTTTTTTCCAGATCTTGATCAGATCTGTGGTGATACCAGCGTCCAGCAGCAATCGGTTCACCAGATGGTTGCCTATGCAACAAAACAACAATGGTTCGGTTAGAAAACAGCCTGAACTTCAATGTGTTACCTCTGGAAGAACATGTGAGTGATGCTGCTTGATCAGAAACTAACAAAGTTGGTTCATTTTTAAAAAAAATTTTTTATTTAACCTTTATTTTATGTGAGACTGGATTTAATGTAAATCCGTCTCATAATAACTCTCTGGTGTCTCAGGATAACGTGGCTGTCTTCTACTAAGCAACTGAAAAAAAAGAGGACTATTTAATAAGTTAATGTTCATCTACCAATGGTGTGAGATGAATGCACCCATCAGAAGCTGAGCTGGGCCTTGGAAAACTTGTGGTTGAGCAATCCAGCTGCAGCTTAGATCTATGCTAGACCACAGACTGGTAAGATAGAGCAGAGATGTTGAGGATTAGCTGTAAACTACAGTTAAACTATGGTACGTCAGTTTTATCGGCGGGATGGAGGGTAAATTAGTGAAGCCTGGTTATTATCTGTTATTTACGCCACTTCTTTCCTGACACACTGTCTCTGCATATCAGCTGGTAGGAGTGTGCGCACCTGCATGTGCACGTGCATGTGTCTTTGCATATCAGGGTGGAGGAGAACTGTGAATGTGCGACCATTTAGAGTCAGAAAAGGCATGCTATCTTTTAAATAAGGTAATAAGGAAAATAACAATCATAAAAATAAGACAAATAAGTCATTTTCATTTGCACAAGCGCACTTAACCTTTGTAAACAGCTGATTTCTGGTTATTTTAAATATCTACCAACTAAGCTAGTGGATATGTGTAATTTACCTCAATTTCAGCTCCTTTATTGCTCTTTTTATGCACTGACTGAACTACTTAAAAGAGGTTTTGTTCTTGTTTATTTTACATGTTTGTCCAAAATAGTCAAGCTATTGGTTTCAGTGCTTTATTATTTTACACTGGGTGTTGTACTCCTACTAACACTGACTGAACCACGAGTTTTGTTATATTTTTACATGTTTGACCAAGCTTGTAAAGCTTATTTAAGATTCTTAAAATGGATTTAAGATTGCTGTACAGGTGAACAGTCGTTAAATAAATATTTTAGTACATTTTTAAGTGTTTTTTTAAAAATTAGGAAAGACATTTTTAGGTCAAGTCTGATGTTGTCTTGCACAAAAGAAAGATCTAAAGTCTTTTCCACACAATGACATATAATTCCTTTGGTAATTCAGTGCTGTTTTTCCGTATCAGTATGTGATCAGTATCGGCTGAAACTAAATCTCAGCTATCGGTATTAAATGGAAAAAAAGTAGATCGTTGCATCCCTACATGTAGCCTTTATGATTTTCATTTTTAGTAGGCAGCCATAGACATAACCACTGATACATGTTATTAAGCAAAAGACACTTGACTGCACCGTGTTGCTCATGACTTCCCCACATTTATGAGCCAAGCTTTACAGTCCCTCTGGATGCAGCAAATATGTTCATGTTCAACATGTTACAGACAGAAGCTGCTCAGCACAGGAAAATCGAGAATCTTTTTTTATGTAACCTGCTATTTGCTTTTACATGAACTTTAATTTATTTTCTTTATTGTCAGAGCTGTCTGTTACTGTGTCTGTCCACATGTCTGTCTTGTAAATGAGACTGCATATCTCTATGGGACCACCGGTATAAAAAAAGGTTTAAACGAAAGTGCTCAATTTTGGAGATTTAACTCTTTTTTTGCATCTTAATGATGAGAGACAAGTTTGGGGAGCACAATGTTAAAACCTTGGACAGAGAAGACAAGTGGTTTGAGCATGGACTGAAAGAGGCCAACTGTCACTTAACAGAGGAGGAGGACTGAGACATCATCTCCACCCCACCTTCAATAGCATCCTTTTAGCAATACAAAGGAGACTGACAGCAACTGATCACACTTAGCCTTGCGAAACTATGGACAATGGGCGGTCTAAAGGATCACATACAACATGTAGGCCATTTTTATATTTCTGTATTCATTTTTTATTTTGACAGTTTCAGTCCTCCATACTTGAGGGCCTAGTCCTGCAGGTTTTAGATGTTTTCTTGTTGCAACACAGCTGATTAAAGTAAAATGGTTCCCCAGGAGCTTGTTGTCAAGCTCTACACTCAATGACCTATAATTTTAATCAGATATATTGCACGAGGAAAAGATCTAAAACCTGTTGGACAGTGGACCTCGCTGTTGGGAATCGGTGATCCCTGCTTTAAAAAAACCTCAGGCAAGTCACGACTCTCAAAGATGGTTGTAGATTGGTAATCATCAGCGGTTTCACAGGCTACTTAAGTGAAAACTTTCACTATCTACATCAGATACACACTAATGAATCTGAGTTTAGAAAACAGGGAGGTGATAAAAAAAAATTAATAAAAAAACATAAAAAAATAGGTTCCAAAAGAAAGGGGAAAGAGCTGGAAATAATTAAACTTTTGCATCACATTTTAGGCATTAAAAAGGAATTAGTTTCAGTCAATATATTGCTCAACTTATCAGCACCTAAAAGTTCAAATGTGAGCGAATTTATGAGGAAAAGGGAAGAAATCTGACAGATCAGATTCTCTTTTGAAGAAATTAAATAACATCTTAAAATAAGAAACAGGCACAATCTTAAGTAAAATAAAACAAAGAGAAAAGATATTCACCATTTTCACCATCCCAAGAGCTGTGGTGTAGGTGGTAAGGTGGTATAGGTGTAAAAAATACTTTCACAGACATCCGACAAGACCACATGACAAATGTAACAGGCGATAAAAGCTGCTGGCCATTTTTTCTGGGCCGTGCCCACCTCTTTGAACCCTCTGAAGACCCGCTTCAGTCCATTAACGTGGAGGCTCGTCGATACACCCCCACCACCCCCACCAACCTTTATGACACACCACACACATCAGAGAAAACAGCTGGTGTAACACTTGTGTCCTTTCTACTCCACCTTCCTTCCCTCTGTAGTGGTTTTCATTAGAGATTCTTTATTGAAGGCAGCCCAGGAATTTCTAATGTACTTCTTCGCCACTGTAGTGGCTCAACCATGTAAAGTGTGTAACAACGATCGAGCCGCCAACACTCCACATGGGCCATACTCCTCTCTGTCCCTCTCCCTATGGGTTCTCTGTGGACTCCATTAAACTAGCAGCTAATAATGGTGAAAGTAATATTTCAGTTGGGTGAACAGTTTTATTGGATTGATCATGTCAAGTTGTTTGAAGTGAGTTCTTAAATGCAAACCATCAAATTAAACAATGGAACTCTATGAAGCAGCCCTTTAATAAGTATCGGGGGACCCTTTGCTTTGCTCAATACCCCCAACAATTGACTGATTCATATCAATGAATGCATGCAAGAAATGGCAAAGATGGTAATGCATTGGTCAGATGTCAGAGAGAAGGTCCACTGGCCCCTGATTTGTATTTTATTGCTCCGCTCGCGCTCTTGGCTTGACGTGTCCTGCTCTTTCTCACAAACACACAGTAATTGGATGAGGTCGAGCGGCTATAGGTGGGGTGTGGAAGGCATATTACTGGTGAATGCTGTGTGTGCGAGAGTGTGTGTATGTGTCACATCTAAGCCGATGTGCTTCACACATGTGCAGCCAGGCGTGTGATGGTCAGACTTTTGGAGTTAGCATCAAATGGGTAACACGAACACAGGGGTTCCACATTACAAAGCTTTGCCTGGTCATGCACACCAAACCATCCAACCAGACCTGTATTTCACTGGAAAGGGAGACCTTTGGGAATAGGTTTCAGTTGGCGGTCTTCCATTAAATGTTCAATGCACACCTTAATGCTCAAAGCCAGATGGCTGGGATTTATTCACTTATACATCCTTAAGCAAATTCTGTAAAGCTTAACATCTTTTTCACATATAAATACGAATTTTTAGTGAGAATAAAGTCAAAGTGCAGCAGGAATAATAAATGCATATGCAGCATAAAAGCTGCACACAAAGGCAATATCAAAGGCATCAACAGGTAACATGTAAAGAAAAAAAAAGCATACTTACACATGTCGTTGTTTGGAGTCTTTACGTCAATGTACTTGTTAAACTCGATAAGGAACTCTGTGTTGTTTGTGTTCTTATCAGGAGGATTTAAGTCATCGCAGTACTGCCTGTGGGGAATTATTCATATTAAATCACAGCTGTAATTTAAGAGGTAGACGGAAATTTTGAGGACATGTACTAAACTAAATATCATCTTACCTTGGAGCAATGAATGTATAGCCATATTCGTCAAACTTGTCTACCAACATGCTCTCTGAAACTGGTGATAAGCAAAAAATGGAAATATTAGACAGGATAACAGTAAGTTGAGAGAATCCCTGTATGCAAATGACAATGTTGCTTCATTGGGCAGAGTGTAACATCTGCTGAATGTTTGACAAGTGAAGAAATTTTAGAAAGAAGCCCATTAAAGACCAAAACTGATGAGAGATTTGATCATTTTTGTTACGGTGGACGCAAAACAGAAACAAACAAAAAAATCATAACACAACATAACTATACCTTCTGATTTGTTGGTTTGCTTTAGGAACCATTTTTTCTTTAGCTTTTATTAGCCGTACTCGCTGTGTAATTAGTGTGTTCTTTAAAATGCTTAGTTGTGTTTTCTGAAATGTTATTCTATTTTCTCTTTTGTAAATTGTTGTCATGGTTTTGTTTTAGAAGAACTTGTTTTCATTGTGAAATAGTTTTATTTTGCATTTTTCTTATTTTTTTGTAGCGTGCTTACAGGTGTCTCATTATGTTGTTGTTGTACACTGTACTACAGAACCACTGTCAATGGTCTAAGTCAGGCCAGATCCTCAGACCTGGTCCTCTGAGTCTGACTCAGGTGTGTTGCAGTAGGGTAACTTCAAAAACCAGCGGGACACCAGCCCTTGAGCGCTGGGATAGAGGATCCCTGGTCTAAAGGTTATGCTGGACGCAGAAAACGGCTGTGTTGGGGTCAATGTTGAGCAGATTAGCTACCATGACCAGTAAAAGGAACAAACCAGAAAAGGAGAAAAGGAACAGGAAGAAGAAGACGACTACAACGAGGACAACAACTGCATGATGGCGAGAGCTTCAGAAGAAAGGCTGTGTGAGTGTGTCGGGTTGCAAACAACTTAGCCGTGCATTAGCACCACCAACCGGTTTCTGAAAATGCCGTCAGAACGCGGGAATGAACTCTGAACTCAACACTGCCCACTAGTGGATGAACTGACAACGTAAAAGCATGGAAGTATGACTATGAATGATAACGCGTGAAACTGACGTACCTATTACATACATAAGGGAGCAGTTAATAATTCACATTCATGAAAATGAATGGAAATTGGAGTATATTTATTAATTTACCAATAAATCATATCAATCCCACTTTACAGTCTAAACACAAGCAGCCAAAACAGTAAAGCAGCAAGATGCTTGATACCGTTTCTGATTACAGCAAACCTCTTTGTCTGCGCTTGTAATTAATCCTGTTAAAGCACAATGTTAGAACAACATACTTCCTCTGTTAACGTGGACATGTCATTGTCATGTTGACTTGATGCTAAGAGGAACAGATGCAAACCAAAATTACCTAAAGAAACTAAGCAAAATGGCTTTAAGAGGCTGTGCGCGCCATCCCTTTTTTGCAAGGTAACGCAAAAAAACAAAACAAAACAAAAAAAAACAAGTTCTTGTAGATAGCTATAATTTACTTGTTTGTTGTCTGCATTCTGAACAGCGATAGGCTTGGCCTGACAAAGTGCTCTAACTCTTGGCTATTTAAGATAAGACACTACTCATAACTACTTTAAACAATACCACTTTTAAATCTTTATATATAATTTGTATTGTAATGCAATTTTACTACTGAGAAGTCAGTCCTTATAAAGATAAAACATCAAAATGTTACATAGAAACATTAGTTTACATTTACACCGCAACTCAAAACAAACTTAAACAAATGTTGTGAAGTTTGCACTACACACAAACAGCTCATAATCTGAACCAAATAAGAAAAAAACAATGAACAGAGTAGGCCAGACATGTTGGATAAAGCACTGACAAGGCTTAAGAGCAGAATGAGAAAGATGAAAGTAAAGGAAAATAAATACTTGCCATCTTTCCCTGGAGTAGGAAAAAATCCCGAAGGAGAGAAAGTGAGTGAACACGAGCATCATCCCCCAGGGAGGTAAACACGAGAGGAAAGATAAAGGGGAGAAAAAAAACAGGGTAAAACCACAGAAGTCAAAGGTGACAATATTTTATTCACAGAGCGAGTCCTGAATAGAAATATTGTGCTGTGAACAAAAGGTTTTGGGCCTTTGGATGTACATTGAGATGTTGCAGATGGAAATCAGAAGGAGAGGCTTAGAAGGTGGTTGGATGACGGGTTTTAGCATTTGTATTAGCATCCTTTTGATGACACAGTAAATCTCTGTAGTTACTACACTTCTGTGATTTATTTGCTTTACATCAGAACAAAGTGGTGGAAAATTGACCTCAGCAAACAACCCTTTTATTCCTATGACATCCTCCAAAATGCAGCACGTTGACTGATTACAGTCTTGTGATGACATGGCTACTCCTTGTCCTCTTTGATGGTTATGGTTGGGAAATAATTGCACCCTGGTGGTTGTCCTTTGATTTTCGGTCACTGCTCACTAATCCAGCAAAGATATCTAACAATGATGGATAGCAGGAAGATATAAGAAGTGACCAGCAAATCAAAAATGTCTGTCTATCTGCAGTAAAAATGATTGGGACACTATATATTCTTTACTTCATTTGAGTCTTAAAATGGACATTTACAATATAGTTTCTTGCTGAGAATAAATAAAACCAACACACGACAGGCTTCAGTTACAGATAAAACCGCAGAGCTTAACAATGTCCTGTGGAGAATTTTGGGTCTGTGCCTACAAACAAGACAAAGCTGATGACAAAGCAGACAAAGGACAGACAGAAGAGAAGAAGCTTAGTGTGTTCAGAGGAACCCTGTCTTCCATTACGAGTTGTTTAACAAGGCTGTAAAGCTCAAAATGAGTCAAAAAAGAGAAAACTAGAGAAAACAACACAGCAACTCATGTTTTTAGGTACAGACTCACAGCTTTCTCCTTTATAGCATCACCTTTAAATAATGCAAACATCCTGTTCCTCTGTTCTTCCTGCTGCGGTGAGCTGGTGCCAAAACCACATCTGAAGCCCACTGGAACAGGTGGGGGGTTAAACATGCATGCGCTCAGACATACACACACAGTCTGTTACGGACTGGTGGCACGCATCGCATGCGAAGCGATGCCTCTGAGAGCAAAAAGCCGGCTTGATTCATCCTAACTAAGTTGTCTTTATTAATCAGAAGACAGTAATTGAAGAAGAACTGAAAATAAAAACAAATGCTTTAAGGTTTGTGAGTCTGCAATGCCACACAGGGTGAGCCATGTTAAAAACGATGTTACATCCAAATTGTGTTGGGTCATGTGACAGTTTAAAGACAACAGGTGGTTGTGAGGTGAAGGACAGGAGGAGAATACTTGCCCAAAAATGCTGCAGAGTGTCCAAAACAGCAGGGATACGGTTAGGAAACAAGTCAAAAGGGTTACACAATATTTTATTCAAACAGGCATTGAATAATAATATTGTATATAAACACAGTAAACAAGTAAAAGCTCAGGTGGAAAATACAGGTGAAACTTTAGGTGCATGCATCGAAGTGTGTTTTTTTTTTGCATTTTAACCACAATATGGGAACGTTGGTCCTTTCAAGGACAAAAAACCTTCTTAATTTATTATTAAAGTTCAGGTATAATTTGTATTACGACTAGTTCTGTTGTCTTTAAACACAGACAACAATTATACAAAGTAGGAATGATTTTTTTTCCCCAAGCAAACACAGAAATAAGTCAGGATAAAGTAAAAAAAACAACAACTAATTGCATAATTTATTATGAAAAATACAGGATGTTTTTAATGTAAAATGGTAGATTTTGGGGATCATGTCATATGCTATAACATACAAAATAACATTTAAATGATTATCAGAAAATTGAAGAAATCCCTGTATACTTTAGATGTGCTTAAAAAACAAAAGAGAATAAATACCAAAACATTCTCACATCCAAAACCAGAAAGGTTGCTGCTTTTTCTCCCAATGAGAACTTTTTTTCCTAGTTGAAAAGATGTTATATGGTCAATACACGTCTCAGCTAAAACTTAACTAAATTCGGTCTGAATGTGACCATTTTTTGGACAATTTGACTTTGCTGAAAATGTTGATTCAATGTTAAGCTGTATTTTAATGTTGCAATATAAACATGAACAACACATAAAATATACAGGAGACTTCAATGTGGTTATAATTCCAGTTTATTAATTTGTTCGTTGAAATAAATGATAAAGAATAAAATATATTTTTAAATTCACATTTCATTAGTAGATGAAATGTGGTAAACAGAGTGAAGTAATCTGAGCGCATTCAGCGTGTGATGTGAAATATAAATGTGGAACTTAAACTGTTGACTACAACTTTCTTTTGGAAACTGCAATGTTGATGATCGGATACATAGAAGAAAAGACAACATATTTAAGAACCATTTAAGATGTCGTTTAGAATTCCTTTCAATCAAAAAAGTCTCAGTGGGAACTCAAAGCAGGGACCATTACCTTGGTACCATTTCTTGTTTTACACTGGTATACATGTCAGTTAGCGGCACCAGAGCTAAATAATGTTGCTGATCCTAGACGTGTGTTTTAGATGAGTCCTTAATCACATTGTCAGTGTTAATTACTAGTTAAGTTATTAATCAGTAATTAAGCAAAAAGAAACTCTTTGTGCTAAATGTTGTTTACATTCAGTCGAAGATATTCAGGAATAAATGAGGGGAACTACAAGATGTTATGTAAAAATCATGACTGCTGGTCCCTGGACTGGGCTTGTACTTATTCATCACTGTCTAGAAAATCACACGTTTTGGAGCAATATGCACTCTCATCCAGATAAAGCTGTTTTTCTAATTTAATTTTAAAAAATGTTCCAGTTATTACCTCAAAATGTGAAATTGAAATATCAGATATTTAGAAAACCTGTAAAAGCCCTTAAAGAAACATTTTTTAAAATTGGTTGCAACTTGAACAAAAACCAGTATATTTAAGAAAGAAATTGAAGTTTTAAAATAACACATTGAAAACCTAAAGAAAAAATGTATTAAAAGTTGCTGAAAGACAGCTGACTTATGGAGCAGCTATATCTTAATGCAATAAATGCGCACACACATGCCCACACACAAGAAATCCATTCTTTGAGTAACACTACGAAATTATCTTTGACGACAGAGACAACAAAGCCACACATATGGACTCTCTGATCCAATATATATCGGCAATACGAACGAGCATGAACACACATCTGCTTACAGACAGCCATACACATTATGAAATACTTGGCTATGTGTGAAAGGAGACAATGGAGCCAATTGTTTCGCTGTCTGGTGACAAAACATTTTTTTGAGATTGCTTGCAGGGCTGGTGTAAACATATATGGGTGTACATTTATGTACATGTAAGGGGGTGTAAGTGATGGATAGGAACCATAAGCTGGGGTATATGTAATGTGAGCAGCCACTATCCTACCAACACTATTTGTCTAGTGGCTGAATATGCAACATAAATGCAGCCAAGAGAGAAAGAAACAAGAACGGTCCAATCAGATGAAGGGCACTTACATTTTGCCTGGGTGATTGTGTCACCGATTGCAGCATTGATGTAATGCATGCTGTACTCAGGGAGGACCAGGGCCAGGCTGAGAAAAGACAAACAATTAAAAAAAAGAAAAGAAAAAAAAAACCATTTTCTCTTGTGGTTGTGGGAACAGTAAATCAGCCTAACATCGCAGCAGCACTGCAAAACTCTCAGTCAGAGGAAACAGAAAACGTGGGGTGTGTGTTTTTCTCTCATGGGTTCAACTGATCACTCTAAACTGCATCTGGACTTCATCCTGGACTCTAGACCTGGTCCTGTATCGATGGGAAAAAGGGTTTCATGACAAACATTTTGCAAGATGTGTCAGTGAAAAATATCTGCAATCTGTTTAACTAATGGAGTGAAATGTGTAAAGAAGATGATCTGGATGCAGAGGACCTATGATTGATTAAAGCACATTTCATTCCCAATAACATAAGTAACTATTCTGACCTTTTATCCTTTTTGACATTTTCAGACTCTAAAACAAATAAATAAACCCCTACTGGACAGAATCATGTACTTGTGTAACAATGACAGTGAGCTCACGCAAATTCATTTCTGTTCATTGAGTGCGCATAATTATAAGACTGCATCAAGACCTTGTAACAAAACACCTCAAATGTTTTATAGCTAAATGTCAACAGGGTCAAAAAGAGCGAGAAACCCTAATGTAATGTACATAGAGTTAAGTTCTCAAAGTAATAATTAAGAAGCAAAATGAATCAGAGATTAGGGGGAAGACTTGTTCAATCTAAAAAAAAAAGATATAATGATAGCAATTCTTGATGAAGCAGATAAATGAGGCCATATTTGGTCATAACGCCCCCAGAGCACCATTTATAGTCATATCACTGGTAAAGGATCCTGTCATGCTAGCTAACCCTTGTATTGGTTGAAGATGAACTCTGAAAACTGCCGCTAGTTTTCAGAGGAGACTTCTAACAGGTAGTAAAGCCTCAATCTTAATACAGAAAAATGCTCCAGCATATCTAAACAAGAAGAAAAGGTCTCAAAGATGGCTGAATGATGACCCAACTCCTCACCAGTCCTACTAAGAATTATGGGCTCTTGTAAAACATGAGATGTTCAGTCAAGAAAATGAAAACACCTTGAAAAGCATGTGGGAGGTTAAAAGGCCATGGATTTAAGAATTATGGCTACTTTAAAGGCCAAAATTTTTATTTGTTTTTTTTTTTTTGTGTTGGTTCTCTGTTGCTACTATTCTAAAATTTCTCTTAAGAAAGAGAAAACTTACTTTTTCCTTGTTTAACATTCACATCCAAGGTTAAAAAGAAAAATGTTTTTAATGGACACTTGACACTTCTTTTTTTTTTAGAAATAAAATAAAATTAGAGGAACGTCTCTTACATAATGATTATGTATTGTAATAAAAATGTTACCTGTAGTCGGTCCCCTTCACTGGTGCAAAGGTGTATATCCTTCGACCCTGGTCAATGTAGCGCTTTGGGGGCAACATGTTCATTAGCACACAAGCAGATTTTCTTACAAGTGTAAGTGTTGCCATGAACAGCTTCAACAGATAATATTACCTCGTCCTGAGATTTCACCAGTGTATCTATTGTTTGACTCCCTGTTTTGCCATCAATCATTTTCCTTCGTATCTGTTGAATATAGATGAATAGAAAATACATGAATATGCATTGAATAATTCTGGTTTAAGCTTGTGCAATCATGTAGGCTTGAGTATTTTTCTTTTTCCCAACCTCCACTTTGATGTCATTTTCAAGCTCTGCATCCAGAAAGTCGAGCGTTACCGTGTCCTGAAATGTGGGATTCTGAGTAGGAAATGCAACCAGTCAGTCAGCATTACAAACTATGAATCATCATTTATGGAATGAAAGAAAAAATCTTGATACTTTGTAGTTTCAAAAAAGAAACTGTTAACTATTATTCATCTGTAGCCCATCTAAATAAGATGCAATTTACCAGAAAAGCCTTTACCTCAAGGACTGATCAGATACATTGGCTAGCAAACAAACATCATCTGGCAAACAGATGATTATATTTGTAAAAAATAAAGAAGTCAACAGTCTACCATATGAGACAAATACAGCCGGTAAAGCAATTTAGGCAAACACAGGAATAAAAGAAGGTATACTACGCCAGACTCCTAATCAAAGAGCATCTTAATGCTTTACTGTCATCCTGATATGCAGGACAACAACCTCTCTGCAAAGCTACATTTTTGTAATATGTAATAATTGGATATTGCTTAAACTCAAAGAAGGAAATTCTCATGGGCTTTAATGCTGTTCTCACTCTAAAAAGATTGTAAATAATCAAGTGAGGTCATAGTTATCACACCATATGATAGTTTTGAACAATCTCAAAGAGAAAACGACGGATTTAAACACAATAAATTTGATCTAAACCATTTTCTCTCATGTATTTAGGAATTAGAGACAGGGGAAAAAGGCTTTTGTTGGGAAGATATTTTCCCTTTGTTCTTGTTAACATCTGCATGCAGTGATCAGCCGTAACATTATATATGTATATATATCTATATATACATATAACATTT
>JBAMHW010000026.1:20098538-20135236 GCA_037177495.1 Rhadinocentrus ornatus | reverse complement strand
GATATTCATCAGATATTGTTCCTTCTGTGTTTAGAAGGAAGCAGCTTCATAGCTTTAAATTCATCCTGCTGACTTTTTACCTTTCAGTTAGTAAATTCTGAACATTTCATCCTTTAGGATCCTCTTTTGTCATAAATATTTGATTTTATATATATTAAGAAATATTTTTACTGTTAGTGTTTAAAAGAAAAAAACTGCATCTAAATGTGTTTATGTGTTTAGTTCATGGGTCTGCAGCCTTTACAATCCAAAGAGTCATTTTTCCCTCAGCCAGCTAAATAAAACTCCTTTAGAGCTGCAAATGCTACAAGTCCTTTTCAAAAAGGCAATTAAACATATATATATTTTTTGATTAAGAGCCACCATAGGATATTTGTTATTTTTAACCACATTTTTATTTCCATTTTGTTGTTTTAAAATAAAGAAAAACATAAAAGCTTTCTAAAATGAGGATAGACAGACTTTCGTCACAGGGATGTAGATATTTGTGAAAAATCATGTAAAGTAAACAAAAAAATAAAAACAGTCCATAGTTTCCAACCTAATGACAAGAAAAATAAATAAAAAAAATATTCTAGCCACGTATTTAGAGGCATTGTGGAAGGTCCAGAGAGACACTTGCAGCTCCAGAGTCGCAGGTTGGAGACCCTGATTTAGTGTTTGTAAACTGGAATTTACTTGGGATTCCCCAAAAACTACACAAAACATCTAACAGTCAGAGAATGAACACAAAACGAAGTAGCTCTGGTTCTTTGGTTGATGTGCATTTAACAGACCATAATCCGTTTATCACAGGGACACAGAACCCGTCTTCTTCCTGAGCAGCATGATGGCTGGACGTTCCCATGTTGCCTATTCTTGCGGATATTTGTTTGAGCAAATGAACGTGGCACCTTCAAGAATCTGGAGATTACATCCAAGGATGAACCAGAGTTGTGGAGCTCCACAATTCTTTTCTATTATCTTGGTGGATATAGTTTGATTTCCCCCTAATGTCAAACAAAGGAAGCAGTGTATTTGAGGTGTGTAGCCTTAAAATACATGTACAGGTGTGCCTCCTTAGAAACTCCCAAGGTTATGTCATCATCATCTGGGATTTCCCACATTTTTTGAAGACATAGTAAACTTTGTGTCTTTTAAGAAAGTAATAAAAGCTTCACTGAAATATTCTTTCACCCATATTTGTAGCATTTAGCAAATATAAATAATTTTGGTAATCCTAACTGACCTAAAGCAGGAGAGTTTAGTCTGATTTAATATCCAACAGTGAGAAAAAAAAAAGGTTTACGTATCTTTTTACACTGTATGTAAACTTCTGGTTTCAGCTGTATCGTGGGTGTCATTTCGCACAGAAGGCAGAAAAAAAAGCACTTCAGACAAATAATACTTGATGTTTGATCAATATTTTTCATTTGGATCACAGCTATTGACTTGATAAGTGAATCAATGTAAGAGTGTAGTTCAATGAATTGTTACACCCCTTGTAGCTCTATGATCCTTTCTTTGCCTCTTGATGGGAAAAAATATTTAGTTACCCTATTTTCTGGACTATAATTCACACTTCTTTTCAAAGTTTGGATGGTGCAACTTATATGAGTAATTTAACATGTTTTTAGATGTTAATTCATATCAACTGAAAAGATCCAAGGCGTAAACATTACCGTCTACAGGGCGCACTAGGCTTGTGACAACCATGGTATATGCTGCTTCTGTAACACTGAGAAAAACATTAACTTAAAGACAACTGAGAAAGACTAAACACAAAGAAAATGCCCCCAAAGAAGAAAATCCTATTCTGCAGATTACAAACAGCAAGTAGTAAAATACTCAGCCAAAAAACGGTAATCGAGCAGCAGTTGGAGAAGTTGTTCCGAAATGACACAGAGGGTGAAGAATTCACTGGATTCAGTGATGTGGAATGAGTTTAGTAGCTTGTTAAACTTGTTTACTGGTAACTTGCTTGTTGGTGTCACTGGCTTGTTATGTAACTTAGCCTATTCAGCCTATCAGGTATGTTCTTTATTCTATTTATATTATTTATGAAGTTGAATGTGTTCAGGGATTACGCTACATAAATGATCAACTAGTGTCGGAAGGTGACGATATGTAAATTAGATTGTATGAATGGATCCATTTGAACATAAAGCCTATATTTCCGCACATTTACATACCATATTAAGAGTATGAAATTGTACTCAGGAAATGTGATACTGCTCTGCAAATAATGCAATTTTGAAAAACGACTTCCTGTCCGGTTCTACTACGGCTCACTTGACAGTGACAGCAAAGAGGTAAAAGAACAGAGAACAGCTTGTCACGTACTCCACAAGAAGCGAGAACTTTGTTCTTGTTCTCGAGGCCGTTCAAAAATCTTCGCTTTGGTTCGGTTAATTCATACTCCGAAATTTGTCAAATGAATTTCAAATAAATGCAACTTATAGTCCAGTGCGACTTATTTATGTTTTTCTCTCTCTCTTTCTCTCTCTCTCTCCCTCTTCATAACACATTTTATGACAGATGCGACCTCTGGAGCAAATTACAGTTAAAATACAGTATACTGAATTACAGTTTTGGTCTACATCTTTACATTTGGTAAACTTCTCTTACATTGAGAAATTAGAAATTGTATGTCTGCAAGTCTCCACTCAGAAGCTTTTATAGTTCTTTGAGGAATATGTGTGCTGACAGTTGAGGTCATGGTGTTTTTTTATTGCACATGTATAAGCATACAGTGGCTTTGCAGTTTTAGATGCCGGTGGCTACCAGATGCATCAACTAAATGGGAATACACTGACAGTTTCCTGTCAGTGTATTACACATGTAAAGAACATCTGTCTTTGTGTGTTTTTGCTGTGGTTGTAAGTCCATAGAGGATCATTTACCAAAGAAGCTCTCCAATTTTATATTTCTTTCCTTCGCAACGAGATTGAAATTTTATAAGTGGCTGAGAGGTGTATATGCATATCTGAAGTTATCTGAAAAAAAGAGTTAAAATAAATATTTATAAAACAATGAATTAAGAAGGTTGGTTCAAAAGTTCTATTCAGAGCAAGTCTGAACATGTACAGTAATTATTCCAACAAATTAAACTGAGAGAGAAAATATGGCAACATCAAAATGTTTCAGTTACAAAAGCAGATTTTTATTGAATCTCTTATCTACATACAAATACAGTTTTTGGCTTCTACAAACCAATATTTCTAAACTCTCTTGCCATGATCTCATCTGCCATTTTATTAGGTCCACCTGCACATTGCTTAATATAGTTAATCAGCCAGTCACATAGCAGCAACTCAAGGCATTTAGTCATGGTCAAAAAGACTTGCTGAAGTTCAAACTGAGCATCAGAATTAGGAAGAAACGGGATTTAAGTAGATTTTAAACGTGGCAAGGTTGTTGGTGCCAACCAGGTTGGTCTGAGTATTTCAGAAGCTGTTGATCTACTGGGATTTTCACACAAAACCATCTCTAGGGTTTTCAGAAAATGGTCTGAAAAAGAGAAAATATCCAGTGACCAAAATGTCTTGTTGATGTCAGAGGTCAGAGGAGAATGGACAGACTGGTTGGACAGGATAGAAAGGCATCAGCAACTCAAACAAGCACTGGTTCCAACCACGGTATTAAGAATAACATCTCTGATCACACAACACGTCCAACCTTCTAGCAGATTACAGCAGCAGAAGACCACACCGAGTGTCACTCCTGTCACCTAAGGCCTGGTACACACATAAGGATTTTTTTAATCTTATGACATTTTTTATCTGGTAGAGACCTCACACGTGAAGATAAAAAATCAGGCATTTAACAGTTCTGATCATGCAGTGTGTGATGTGCTCCTATAATCTAATCACAGAACAGCACACACATAACACTGCAAGTGATCTAGAATCTAGTCCTCCTGGATTTTCGGGACAAATCTGTTCGAAACACACCTCAGAACAAATGATAATTGTACAGGAAAATCTTGTAAGACTCACGATAATCAGGCATTTACCGTTCGTGGTCGGGAAGAGGCATAATCGGGATAAAAACAGCCCAAAAATCCTTTTGTGTGTACCACAGGTAACTGAGGCTACAATTCACACAGACTCACCAAAACTGGTCAATAGAAGATGGAGAAACGCTGCTGGTCTGATGAGTCTCATTTCAGCTCCACATTCAGCTGGTAGGCTCAGAATTTAGTAGAAACATTACCACTGTATGAACGGCTCAGGCTTGTGGTGTAATGGTGTTGGTGATATTTTCTTGTCACAATTTGCTCCCTCAGAACCAACAAAGCATCATTTAAACACCACAGCCTACATGATCATGTCTATACCATTATGACCACAAAGTACCATCTTCTGATGACTTCCTTCACCATGTCACAAAGCTTAGATTATCTCCAACTACTTTCTTGAACTTGACAATGAGTTCACTTTACTCCCACGGCCTACAGACTCACCAACAGAGCACCTTTGGGATGTGGTGAAATGGGAGATTCTCATCATGGATGCAGCCGACAAATCTGCAGCAACTGTGTGATGCTGTCATGTCAATATGGAGCAAAATCTCTGAGGAGTGTTTTCAACACCTTCTTGATTCTGTGACACTAAGAAGTAATTCAGTTCTAAAAGCAAAAAGGGTCCAACCTGACACTAGCAAAGTTTACCTAACAAATGGCTGATTAGTTTATACGAAATGAATATGTTATAATGTCATTTCAGATGAAAATTATGCAAGATCTGCTGACCCTGTCTTTGACTCCTGTCAGCCAACAGTTGAACTTGCCAGGTTAGATTGCGCCTGTACACACATTAACCCACAAACACATAGGCAGAAAGGCACAGAGTAACAGCCACTCAATGATGTGGAGAAAATAAAAATATCGAGAAGGGTCAAAGGCCGACAGCTATTGTAGTTTATTCAACTTTCTTGCTGGTTTTTTTGTGTTTCAAAGTTTAATTTTGCTATGTTTTGACAGGATTTCAACCTGGATGCACTGCATAAACACTCGCTGTATCTCACACAAATAATAAAAAGTAAGTAATAAGTTTTACCCCACGAGTAAAGAGCACATCTTTCCTAAAATATTTTTCTGCTAATGAACCGGGATGGCAATTTATGATGTCAGCAAGCTGCTATAGAATGACTAATGAGAGCATATTGCTGAGTTACAGAATGGATAATGATGATGATCTATGCCTGGTTCATGCTGTGTAGACTCAGCCCCTGGAGCTGATTTCTATGTTGTTAGCCAGTCTCAACTGGAACACATTTAATTGAGTCACAATCCACTTCGGGTCATATCCATGTTAGGGCAGCACCTTGTGTATTCATCTGTCAAATACTACTTAAATTGTTCAGGCATTATTCTAGACCTGGAAGCAACTATGAGCTTTACTGCCACATGTGCCAAAATATAAAGGATTGTAGAAGAAAGAAACAGAAAAAAAGAAAGCATTTCGTTACAGATCCTGGATAAATCCCCTTTAGACACACATACACTGAGTGTACGTTTCAGATGGTTGTCTTCCATGTGAAAGAAATCTCTGCTTTATATCTTCTCCTGATGTCACACACTGAAAGTTTAGATAATATATTTTGAACATGTAATGAATGTTCAGCTAACAAAGAATCATACAATACTGGACAAACATAAATATTACAAAAAAAATAAATAAATAAAAAGAGACATAACTGAAACAACAAATACTATTTACATATCCAAAAAGGGGTGGGAAGAAGTAAAAGCGTATATCATCCCATCTCTTTTTTAATAAATCAATAATGTTTAAATATTTAGCTTCCCATCAATATGATATAAAATCAATATAAAAATAAACTTTTTTTATACAAGTTTACAAGTTAAAATCAGGACGAATTTTACACCCTGTTGTAAATTTGCTCTATATGTAAAGTTTGCCTTCCTTAGTGTTTTTGTTTATTGAAAGACAATTATGCAGTCTGTCCAGTGATCAATAAGATTTCTCACTTTGTCTAATTTGACCGAGTATTCATGTGAGTGCAGGTAGAAAACCTGAAAGAGTTTGTAGTAAAAAAAATAAAATTAAAATATGAAAGATAAGGTCGATTAATGTAGATAACTAAGCCCTTAACTGAACCAAGTGAAGCACACATCTTCCTCTGCATACTGTGATTATCCGTGAAAACCTGCATGTTTTATTTTCTGATACATGCTTCTAAAAGCTTGATTAGAGCATGTAGTTCTGCCAGGACATAACACACACATACATGCACACACCTGCCATCCCACTGATGTGTGGGGAGGCACCACAGAGCAGAGGAAACATGAGCATCTGCTGTTGTGACTGGCAGCACTTTAGTCAGATCTATCCTGCTCAGCCTGTAGGGAACCAGGAGGAGAATGGTGAGGGGAAAAAAGAGAAAGGGAGACATACATTTGCTCATATTACACAAACACATGCATGCAAACTTCCACTATAAGGAAAACAACTGAACAGTAAAGACATGCAAGCTGACAAGTTCTCCTAAGACTGATCTTGTGGAGAGGGAAGAGGAAATAACCTTCACCAACATGCCAACATCACACACCAACTTGTTGGAAGTTGGTGCTGGTTTTGTGCTCCACTACTTTGTGCTGGTTTGACAGCTCATACCTCCTGCAGCAAGCAGACTGTGCTATCTGTGTACCAGCTGGCTGCAAACAACTCCCAATTACAGCTGCACCCAGCTGCAGCTTGGCATGGGAGCTCTATACACCTAAATCTACATACTATACAGCATGTGTGGAAATAAAGTCACTTTCCATTTGGCTGTTTGTGACCCTTTTTCCTGATCAGAGGACTAATTATCAGGATGCTGCGTTCTTTAGAGTTAACTCGACATTAGATAGAGCTAAAACAGTGTTCTAGCAACAGCGAAGTAAAGAATGTATTCATCAACAGTATGTTTCTGGTTCTCCGCTCAGAACAACCACAGCTACTGTTGTTAATTAACCTCATAACTAAAAACTGAAAGTCTGACGAATGAGGAAAAAAAATAATGCAAACTACTTATTTTATTTTTTTACTGTGGCATTAAAAACAGCTGTTTCTGTCCACACCTGGGTGGTACTGAATATGCCAGCAGGTGCGTGGTGGCGGATTCTAATGAGCAAGACATCAAATGTGCCCCCCCCCCTATTCTCTCTGTATGTACATCAGATAAGTTTTGCATCGGAAAACAAAGATGACAAACACAAAGCTGGAACAGTGGAGACACATAAAGATTGTGACAGCTGGGCTGACAAAAGCAGCCAAACATACACACTCTAACAGAATGATTAATGAGTTGCAAACACACACACACTTTGAATTATTCCTTCTTACCGACTCAGCATTTTCCTTAACATAAAAATGTATAATCTCTACACCAGGAACAGATTGAAATATGTTTGCATCGTGTCAAACTCAAATCCATATTGACAACATGAGTACATTGATAGAAATCAGTTTATTAGCATGGCTGTTGCTTATGAGGACAACAGTCGGCTCTTAATTGGAGGGTTGGTCATTTCAACCCAACTTTCCACCTTAAGTCCTTTAATACTAAAAGGATACAAATACTGTGTTGTAATCAAATTTATGATTTACACCCCTACTGGATCTTCAGCACTTGTTGGCTGACATTGTCTTCCAATTAAATTTTTTATCATTCTCTGACACAAGAGTCTCCAGTAGAAAATATATATATGAGGAAATGTTGACTGTTCTGTAGAAAATGTTTTCAAATCACGCTGAGGAAAAAAAAAATGCATACGGAGCCATATAAAATAAATGCAACATATATGGACAGACTTATTACATATGTTGTTCTATAGGTAATAACTAAGAGGCTCTCTTAGTTCCAGGTTCGGTATGTGCAATAAGGTCATTTTAAACAGTTGATAATAAACATTAAACCAGTCCGGCCCTCAACTTGTTCCAATTATTTCATCTTGGCCCACTGTATATTTGAGTTTGACACCCCTGCACTGAATAAATCAACTTGCGTTTTTAATTGAAAAAATATGATGAATATCTGGATGACCAGATGACATACATTTGCAAAAACACAAGTTATGCATAAAATGGTGCACAATGACATTGAGTTGATTTTCTTTTCACGCTCGTTGATCTGTTGTCTGTATCGATGGATGCATAGAAAATGTTTAACACTGGAGTAAATATTGTATTGTAAACTGTAAAATGTGTATATTTATGACTGTGCAAATAATAAAGTTAATATCTTAATTGATCTTAGTTTTGTGAGATTGCCAAGTAAAATGCAACATATTAAAAATAAAAAAAGCAAATGCAACAATAATTTTTAATTTTTTAATGTGTATCACATATGAGCTGCTATAGTAGCCGACCCTTTAAACCTCATCTTTGCTTTGCAATTTCACAATAAACGGAGGCAATATTTCAACATCTCGACTCACTTTATTAATCATACTCACTGAGCTTGTTATTCTAAAAAGCCGACTCCAGCCTCGGACTCCATTAGCATAAATTACCTGCCAATAATAACTCCTTGGCATGAGACGTTCACAAAATTGATGATGTTTATTCAGCAATGTTGTGACAATAAATTTCAATGGAGATGTTATTGGAAAATGTATCACTGTGACAAATATAATATCTTAAAATCTCTTAAAAGTGGTGGTACACTCTAGGGAATTACACACAAAAAAAACTTAATGCTTTACAGTATACATTTTAAAAAAGTGAAATAAAAAAAAGACATGGATAAGGACCTTTGTGTGCATGTGTGTGTGTGCACATCTAGCCTGTGATTAGGGCTCCAACAGCAGCCTAATGACTCACTGCGTGTCATTCAGTGGCAGTGGCAGTTTAATTGCAGACACTAGAGATCAGTGACTCCACTGTAATTACGCACCACTACATAACACAATAAATAGAAGAGCTCTATTCAAGTGCGGACACTCCTGTTCTCATCCTTCTTGGACAATTTAATGAGCACAAATGCTGCCAGACACCCTTTTCTGTCTTTAACACATACATACTGTAATGGAGAGCACTTGACTGGAAGCTTTCACACTGTTTGTTTTGAGTGTAATATAAAGTGATTAATTTAGGAAGTAAGGAATCTGTTTATGATGCCCAAGTAGCTTAGCAATCAGGGCGTCATGGGTACCTGAGCCATTTGTGGTCTTGCACTGTGGTGAGCAATTGCTCCCATACAATGGTAACCGCCAAGTTGAGACACATTTTGCTCATTATCATCCCACTGTAGAAAACTTTCTTTTTTCTTGGCAACACTGACTCACCTTAAACCCGCCTCTATACGACAATGCCAGCAGCCCACTTTTAATTAAGGAAATTTGGTTTCGCGTTGATGGAGAACCACTTTGAGAGTGATCTAAATGGAGGCTGGGGAACAACAGTTTTTGTTGTGTTTTTTTTTTTGTTTTTTTTTCTCAGAAAAAGGCCCACCAGTTGTGGTTCAGACTCTGGTTTGCAGCCAAAGCCTTTTGATTCTCCTGCCAAGCTGCTAATGCAATCACAAGCCTGAAGTAAGCCTCACCAATCAATATTCAAATAGCACATTCTTCAGTTGTCTGCTCTTTGAGCCCCATGTCATCTCAACAGTTTATGTGCATTCTTTTTCTCTTGCATGTTCAAAGTTTGTGTCTAATTTAGCTCATTCTTCTATCCAGCCTGCTTTCCTCTTCATGGCACTTTCTCTGCAGGCCGTTCTGTTATCTATATGTCTGGGGGGAGATCTTGACATCCAGCCAAATCCCATTAAGCAGGTGCTTTTATCAATAAGCATCCTTCAAGGTGGGTACAAAGCATTAGGAGTTCCTCAAGGGCTCTAAAGCAGAATAACTGTCTTCTTATTGAATGTATGGTGGAATGAAAGAGAAATACTCTTACGCATCCTTGTATTCTCAGTTACTTTTAATAATTGAAGCTACAGCTGTTTTCAGTGCTTTCTGCTGTAAGAAAAATTTGAAAGTGCGAAGTCAGTATTCCCAGTCAGAAATGAACGGATAGTGAAACCCAAACCTGCTTCGACATCCGCAACCTATTAGCTAAGTTCACTCTCATTTCAAAAGTAATCTCTTTCATCTGACCCACAAAACAATTAATTTCGCATCACTTCAGTGAATATTTCAACATCTGTAACGAGGGAGTTCTTCTTTCTCACAACCGCAAAAAATTCTTCCTTTTCATGATAAAGGCACATAATAAATGGAGATCTCTGCAGGTGTCACGGTGGGAGGCGAAACAACCTATTACTCAGGGGGAAGTTAACCACAGGCTCCATCAAAGACACCTGGTTAAGAGGAAACATTTAATAATTGATGAGATCAGCGCCAACAGAGTCAGAGGTGAACCGGGTATCTGAAAGAGGCCATTTGCTGTTAAGGCATGTTAAATGAAAAAGAGTCTGGGTAGCTGAGATGAAACAGTCTCTGTGTGATCTATAAGTTCAATCACAATTAACCAACAAGTCACACCTATATTGCAGCTGTGCATGATAGATATAAAGATAAAGGCAATTAGTACAAAAACAGGGAAGGAGGATCTGAGTCATGTAGAAAGAGAAGGAGGATGTGCATTTATGGCAATTTTCTTTTAAGATAACTCAGTAAAAAAAAGTTTTATGTGCATAAATGGAAAAAAAAAGAGAAGAAAAAATAAGCACAAAAACAAAATGGAGAAATTTTTCATTATAATAAGCTAAGCATCAACGGAAAAGACAACATGGATAAGTAAACAAACTCATGCATTCGTACAGATACATATGCACGCATCTGCCCACCCAGACATATCTAAATGCACTTCTATTTAAACCTGCAAACATGTTGAACTTAAAACACAACTAGAACAGAGAAAGAGGGCATTACCGGGAAGGAGTTATGTTGGTGATGCAATATTTTCTGTGGAGTAGTCCTAGAATGAGTGAGTATAAAAAAAATTTATTATAAAAGAAATATAATCTAAAATATAAAAGAAAAGAAAGATAGGAAAGGAGCAGTAAGCTTTGCTGAGGTTCTGGGGTTTTTTGTATAGAAAAAAAAATAGTTTGCCAAATCTTAACACCTTAAAGCAAATTTGGGGAAAAACCACTTCTGACCTTTGTTTTAAATTTTCAATCAAATGAATAGATTGTATTTATTCATTTTCTTTACTATTATTGATGCCTTTATTGTAATTAGAAGACTTAATATTTTATTGTATTTTATTTTTAAATTTTTTTTAAATTCTTGTTTCCCTTATTCTTTTACTGTATTTATTTTGTTTTTATGTAATTGTTAATAAATTTCAACATTAAGGGGTTAAATACTTAAGCTAATGATTCATGTAGTGTGAAGAATTTAAATTAACTTTCATTACGACTAACACAACAAAAGGATGTAAGAAACCAGAACAAATATTGAATCCAACCCAATAGGAACCCCCTCAAACATACATTTACCTGTCCTCAGGCATGTTGGCACCACTTAGAAAATGTTTAATGAGCTACTACCAATTCTATGCACAAACAACAATCAATGTTATATTATGACAGGAAAACAAGCTTAAAAAAAAGATGATTCTACATTGTGAGTTTGGCGTGCAACATTTAGGGAACTCTATTTAATCTGTTGCCAGACAGATGTGGTGTTTGGCACTGCCACCTCACAGCAATAAGGTTCCCTGTTTTAGCCTTGGCTGTTGCCTTTCTCTTTGGAATTTGCATGTTCTCTTGCATTCATGCTACTCCAACTTTCTTACAGAGAAAGTCTGGAAGAGGAAACACTTGCAAGATTAATTGGTGTCTCTAAATTTTTCCTAGAAGCACGTGTTAGTGGTTGTTTGTCTCTGTGTTGTCCCTGTGATGGGCTGGTGACCTGTCCGGCATGTACCCTTCCTCTCGCCTAGTAGCTGCTGGGATATACTCCAGCTCCCTGCAACCCTAAATTGGAATAAGCAAGTATAGAAAATTGATGGATTTTGCAAGAAATTAACAAACATGGTACAAACATGCCCAAATACAGGCATGAACATACCCAAAGACAGGTACAAACACACCTAAACACAGGCAGGAAGATGCCCACACATTCGTATTAACAAAACAAAACAGGTACAAACACATGGTTATAAGCACGTCCAAACATACGGTTCCAAACTCAGGTGTGAATGCAGCCAAACATATGCAAAAACACAGGTATTAACACAGGTACAAAGTGCCACCATGCAGGTACTATCATCCCACAAGACATGTACAAACACCGAAACAGGTATAAACACGTCCAAACAGAGTGCCACAATAATGTCTTTGTTATATCAGAGTGAGCAGTTTTTATCCAAAGATACTGAGGGCTGCCTTTGCCCTTCCACCATATTGATATGTCATTAATGAAGCCCAGATGGGACAAACCAAACAACGGTTCTGGAGCAGATCTCTCACATTTTAATTGTTAAAGTGTAACTACACACCCTACTTTTTGCGTAACTCCGCCCACTGCCGAATTTGAAAAATTGCACGGGTTGGGAGGTGTAGGGTGATCAGGGAGCAGAGAGTGGGCGGGACGGGATACACAGGCAGAAATGATTGACAGCCAGCAGCTTAGCTCACATCCCTTCATATGCTTTGGTGGGTGTAGTTTTCTATGCCTACTAGGGGAGGACCCGTATATCTGCATTTGAAGGGAGAGGGAGCAACAAGCCATTTTTTACCAACAAAATCCCGTTTTTTAAATAAACTAAAAAAAATACAAATTATATGTTGCTCAAAAAACACATGGTTTGGTGGTATTTAGTAGCTCTTTTACGATGTATCCTTCTAGATATTTCAGCATTTCGGTAAGTCTTTTTTTACATAATAAAGGTAAATTAGGCTTATATTATAATGTTTTTAAAATGTGATTAACACATTATTAAAAAAGCTTAAGTGGATAGGTAAAAACACATGCACAGGAAAAAGTAGTAGAGGACAATGGGGGTAACAAAATAGGAAATGGGACTAAAGTGTGACAGTCTGGCTGAAGTTATGTGAGAAGTTAAAAAGTTGTGGAAAACAAAATGACAACTGAAGAAGAAAATAAATGGACACAAAGATGAAAAATAATTATCTATGAAAATAAGAGAAACCTGACTGTGGATCAGATCAAAAAGAGGTAGACAAAGTGACCGACTTAGTGCAGATGCATGATTAGACTTAGTAAATGTAATCTCCAGAGCTGTATGAGGAGTGAAGCTAAACTACCAGCAACTGCCTGAAGAGTCTGATTAATCTACATCATCAAAGAGATCTGAGTGAAAACTCAATCTACCAGCCTCGGTCACTCCCACTTACAAACTGAAAAATATTTTCTACAGTACACTGCAGCTAAACACGAGCCTTGCAGGAGTTTTCTTCCTGTCAGGTTTAACAATATAATTTTTATATGCTTTTACAGTCAATATGGAATGAATGCAAAATATTGCAGTGCAGCACAAAAGATCTTTGATCAACCATGAGTGAGAGGGAAACATAATAATTCCTCTAGCTAGACCACCAATAGTTCCAGAAAGTTAACTTGGTATGGCTGAGAATTCCTGTTTTTTCTAAACTGACAGCTTGAGAGTACCCTACTACAAGACTGCAAAATCCATCCAGTCCATACTTATGTGGACAATTTGTTGTCCTATGAAAAATTGCTGGCAGCCAAGGGAGAATTTTCATTTACATCACTAAATGGTGATGACAGGCAAAGGTGAAAGAATTTAAAACCAGCACCAGCTCTTAAGCCAGTGTCTTGATATCCAGTTGCTAGCTTATTACATGGTGTTGTAAAGCTAAGGTGATTTCTCAGCCTTGGGGGAACTGCAGGGAAATGGTGGCTACAGGAATGTACAAAATAAATGTCAGTGTGCCATCAAGTCCGAAGCACAAAGTTTAAAGGTCAGAAAGTTATTTAGTGTTAAAGCGTTTCTCAAAAATGATGATTGATGTTTGATCAATGTTTCCAACTTAGATTGAACTACTCATTGATCACTCAATCGATGCATCATTAGCTGTGTTTACATGGACCACTTGTGATTAAATCAAACATCTGATCAGAATTAAAACCCGTAAAACAGTATATCTGTAACAATGAATATGTTGAGGGTCCAAGTTTAGTATGTGAATTATTTTATGGTTTACAGAAATAGAAATCGTACCTGCATGTTTTTTTCCTTTTAAGCTGAGCAGTAAAGTTGAATTACTGAACTTTCTTTTCCTAAGGACTTTTTTCTACCTTTATAGAAAAAAGCAAGCTTTGAAAAGATGGAGAAATTGTTTTGTCAACTGTGCTGTAAGAGGGAAAAAGATGGTGTTGCACAATTGTTTGCAGCTTATTTCTATTCACGTGGGACATTTCTGTGATGTCTATGCTAAAGGAAATAATAAAGGAAGCAGTGAAGCTTATTTTGTTTGCATTTAGAAAAGTCGGCCAGCATATTTTCAGGTCTTTTCACCCGTAAGGAGCATTTTCAAAATTAAAATAATAATCCACTGAATCCAGCCTTTTTAATTTTACAGGAAATAAAAAGATTTTCTAATTTTCCAAAATATACATTTGCCTAATATAAAAGGTCCCATATTATACATTTTTCAACAATTTAATATGGGTGTTAGAGGTCCAACAACATTGATTTCAAAGTGTATTAGCTCAAATCCAGCCTTGGTCCTCAATTTCAGCCATTCCAAAAGTAGCTCTAGTGAGCTCTACTGAGAACGGGCTGTTTCTGTGTCCGAACCTTTATATGTTCATGAGTGGTGCCTGTCCAAGCCCCTCTCTGGGAGAGGATCCGGCTTTCGCTGGCACCCGCTTTGTGATTTCAGAGCGCAGGCTCGGCTAGCCGGGGGTCGGGTCAGTGGCAGTATCCACTACCAGGGGCAGTGGTTATTTCCCTTTGTGAGGTCACAAAGGGAAAGATCTCAGACTCACCCGTTTGAGCACACATAGCTAAAAAAAACGGAGCAAGTAAGTGAGAAAAGTGGCAGAATTTTCTCATTTTAGGGCCTCTTACACAGGCTATTAGGTCACATATGACTGTTAGAGAAACTTTAGAATAGGAATTTTTCATAATATGGGACCTTTAATCTTCCTGTTTTTGCTTTTGGTATTTCCTGGGATGTGATACTTTCTCCTCAAATTACAGTATTCTAACTATGCTGAACTTTAATCAACCTCAACATTAGTCTATTTGGCTTCAAAAGCTGAAAAAGTAGTCTCTATAAATGAAATTCTGGTCTTTACAACAAATCGAGTATGATATAAACATGATCTGAGTCATATGTCCTATCTGTTATGAAAAATCTGTGTTAGAATAGCCACAGCTGCTATTTGAGACAGTGCACATCAAGGGAGCATTGTGGTCAAATACAGTGATTGAATGGAGGTGACAGAAAGGGCAGATTGATAGACAGTAAATCTAAGCAGCCCCCTGATTAAGTTAATGACAGCAGCCATCATTCTAAAAGAACTATGTTCACTGACAATGGTTTGGACTCACACATATGCCCAGGGAACATACAAAACCGAGCCAGAGGAGACAAGTCGTATTAGAGTAAAGAAAAACGTCACCAGTCTTTCTTCCTTATTTCAGTCACATTACACCCTGCAGTCATTTTTAACCGATCCAGCATGATGTCTGACAGTACACGTAGTCATTATATATAATCAGTCCTTAATTTTTTGTGTTTTGTGAAGTAACATGCTGACAAAAAGAAATTATCACAGTAAATAAATGTTTAACCAGTTTAAAAAAATTCAAATCAAAGATTTGGCAAAGATCAAAAGACATCACATCCACAAAAACAGGACCAGCAGACTCAATTAAAATTCATTAAAAGTCGCCATCAAAAGAGACCCAGCTTACTGTGCATGCTTAGAATGTCTTTTTGCATTTTAACGGGTCATTAACAAAGATATTAGTTGCGTTTGCATTAGCTTTAGAATTGCGCAAAACCTAAAAATTGCAATTAAAAAAAATGGTAATGGAAACAGCTAAATTTCCAAAAGTCTCAAATATTAGTAAAAGGTTTTTAATCTATCATGAGATGGTTTTTCAGAAGTGTCAATATAGAATAATATTGCAAATGTGTAAAGGAAACAGTTTATGTGCATATTTACACATCAATGGACGCAACGTAGGGGGTCACGTGACAAGTTAATTTCAAGTAAAGATGGCAGGGTATGTATGGATGGAGGAGGAGACAGAAATCTTTTTTCAAATAATTAGAGAAAAAAATATGACTGCCATCCTTGATAGCAAACAAGAGCAAAATGCAGAATTTTACAAGGTATTAGAAAGGGAAACGAGGGAGAAGAGCTTCAAAAAGTTGTGGCAAAAGTGGACTTGTGAGACGGGATTATACAATAATTGTGGCTTATATGTTAAATGCCATTCAATGGAAACACCTACAAATCCCAATTGTACTTTGTTTAAATTTTAGAAATATTGCTTTTATTTAGTAAAAATAATAAATAATGGAAACGCAGCTATAGCCACCAATTAGCCGGGCATGTTGCTGCACTGTTTAGGCATTTCTGCATCATCATCTGGATGGAGATGTTTTGAAAAAGACAGCTGATAAAGATGCAGATCTTTTTACTTTAAAAAAAACAAACAAAAAAAAAACAACGACAAAAAATCAAAAAAATAAAAAATCTGGAGTAGTGAAGTCAAGGCCCAATGGTGGTTTGAGAAGGGGCCCTGGGGGCAGGACCATCCCGGAAATTTCTATGGGAACCCATGTGGCCATTCCAATCCTGATAGATTATCAAGTTCATTAACAAGGGAACATGTGTTCATTGTAAAGTCTGACAGGAGCAGGGAGGAAAGACCTGTGGTACAGTATCTCTCCTTGGCACAGCAAGGATGGATAGGTCTGTCACTGAAGCTGCTCTCCAGAGCAGACAGGGCATCCTGCAGGGGGTGTGACTCATGGTCCAGCATGGAGGTCAGTTTTGCCAGAACCCTTTTATCACCTACCTCCTGCACTAAGTCCAGCCCTGATGATTTTGTCCAGCTTCTCCCTCTCTGTGATGGTGCTGCTCCAGCAGACCAAACCATACATGATAGAAGTCATAGAAGGTCCTCAGGAGTGCCCCCTTCATCCAAAACACCACAGACTCCTCATAGGATAGAGCCTGCTCTGACCGTTCCTGTACAATGCGTCTGTGTTGCGAGTCCAGTCCAGTTTATTGTTAAGGTGAACAACCAGGTATTTATAAAAGTCGACTCTTTCAATGTCCGTTCCCTGGATGTTCACCAGTGAGAGGACAGCAGACCGTGTTTTCTTATTTAATCATGTATGTATTCTATCTTCTAAAAGGCTGTAAGCACAAATACTGGCTTCAGAGGTTTGAGTACTGTTGTGTGAACAAAGACAGAGTTGTTATATTTGTGTACTAAGAGGCCAAACTTAATGAATAGTGGTCTACAAAAGGCCTGTCATCTTTTGTATGCTGCCTTTGGGAATTACACCATATAGTGAACCCATGGACTTTCATCCACTGTCCCTTATAACAAAGTCATCATTATCTCTATAACACACACAACAGGCAATTCAATCCCTCTCTCAGAAAGAAAGCCATGTTCCCTTACAAGATCAGAGCCACCAAACAAAATGATGGATATGCAAAGAGAGGAGAGTCAAAGCTTTAAAAAAAAGAAGGAAATTAAGATTATGTGAAACAAAGGATGTTATCACAGGCCATCTGTTTTCTAATGCTAATGCACATGCTGTCTGACAGCAGCAAAACATAGCATTGAGCAAACAAGAACAGCTAAACAAAGAAAAACAAAAACAGCAAAAACAAGAAAAAAGTCCCCTTGACGATCATTTACACAATAATACTAAATAACTGTGATTATTTGCAGAGGTGTAACACACAGTATATGATGCTCATAATAAGTAATAACAGAGCTTGTAGTTTTATATCTTTATTCAAGTGCCATCAAACCACTGAGCAGCTGCATTTGTCTTCAAGGTGCAATGCAAAACCAAAAACTAATTGTCCCTGATCCCTTGACAGTTATTGGGATGCCCAGCTGGATTGATGTAGAAATCAATGAGAATGTAACTATGGCAACAGGCTGTCAGGTTTTAATTGGATATTTCTGGCTTTTAAGACAGACTGATAGGATCTCGAGATCTTAATTTACCTGGCCAGATACAGTAAAACCAAGGAGCAGTGAAAGGTTGTGAGAAGTGGTTTAGCTTGTTGGGATATAAAAAAGAAAAAAAAGAAAAAAAAATAGATAAATATTTTTGGCAAAGTGATGGTTGTAGATGAAAAGTTTTACAGATCACCAAAGCTGTTACAGTATTGTACTGCATGAGTGTGTGCAGCAAAATTCAAGGTGGACTATCCAAACTTTATTGAGGCATTTGTCTCAAATCAAGTTAAACTAATGGTGCTATGTTCAGAATCCAAAAGATACATTTCAAAAGAGCCATCAATTTATAAATATATCTATATACAACTCCCAACACAGTGCCAAACTGAACTCTAGTTAAATTAAATTACATACTACACTGGATCAGAGTGGCGAGCATGTCAGTATGAAGCCATGCAGTTGTAAGAGATGCAGGATGTGGTTAAGCAGCGTCTTGCTGAAACATGGAAAACCTTCCCTAAAAAAAAATATCTAAATAGGATGTTTCTTTAAAACTAAAAGCCTTTCCAGAAGTACAAGCTGCCAGTTCCATAGGTACAGTGTAAGATGGCTTCTTTTTGCATGACAGGACTTTAATCTGCTGAAGTGGATTCCACAGTAAACTGTGTTCACAGACAGAGATTCTGGAAGTGATCCTGACCCAGGTCTAGATTTGCCCATGGGAGGAGTGGGACAATTCCCAGTGGCCTGGGCTTTAAGTGGCCCGACTGGCTTCAGGATCATGTCTGTTTTAAATGGAGTGGTGCGTGAAGGTCCCAAGATCACCAGCATCCAGTTTTGATCTTTGGCCTTTCCTTGTGCACAGAGATTCCTCCTCATTCTCTGAATCTTTTGAATATATTAGATGATCTTCTTTATATTACTAACCTGCTGTCAAAATAGTTGAAACATGTTCCTTAAGATATTTATTATTTTCCACTACCTTGTTCCAACTTTTTTTTTTAGATGTTATTGTCATAAAATTTCAGATGAGCTAATGAAATAATAAGATAGTAACACTTTTTCTGTTAATTTCATTCTGTTTTTCTCACATTATATAAGGGTTCCAATTGTTTCTGGAAAAGGGGATGCACAATATCATTTTGTTTTTGTTGTTTAGACAAATGCAGAAACCAAATGTTGTGCAACTTCACAGATATTCCAACCTCTGTGCTTTGTCTGGTCAACAAGAAAGAGATTATTTACATCAGGTGAACTCTGTCTCAAACATTATAGCATTTTCCTGTCATAGTGTTTGTGTCATTGTGGCAAATAACCCACAAAAGCAGGTGGTATACACCAGGTATGAGAATGGATTAAGCTCTTAGCTGTTACAAGGGAAAACCGCTGTTGAAAGTTGACACTAAACATGATACTTTGTAAAAAGTTCTACACATACAGTACATACACGCAGATCTTTTGACATGTAGCAAACCATAGTAACTGAATTAAGTGATCTATGTGGAGTATGTCTGATTATGTTGGATCAGTGCATGGCCTGAGGCAGCGGCTGTGTTCCAGCGTTTGTTCTGATGTGAAATGAAAAGAAGCAGATTGTGTCTGTGTCCTTTTCTGGGCTCTTGCCACTGTATAAAGAGAGATGCTGGACCTGATCACACAAACCATCAAGAATTTAAATATTTGCAGGTTCCATGAAAATCGCAACTTTATGGGCCACAAACACTACAAACAAGCATAGCATCAATATGACCACAAAAAAGGGCACAAAGCACAGTTCATCCACCACATAAACATGAGATTACACTCACCTTTAGAGCTGCTGAGCGGCGAGCCAGCAGACTCTCTATCTCCCCAGCAGCTTTAGCCACCAGGTTCCAAGCATTGTTTGACTCCACCTTGAAGTGAGATCTGTGTTTATGATATATCTAGAGGCAAACACAAGAAACAAGCCTGGGTCAGAGGTGAGCAGAACTTATTTTCTTAAGAAAAAGATGACCTCTAATAATGTCATTCAGTTTATATCTAATTCCTTTTGTGCAGTTGATATCAGGACATTTATATGGTACTTTTATAAAGGTTAAATTCTAACATAACCAATCCACAACCAGGATTATTGCACCAATAGAAAAAAAACAAAAAAACATTGACCATGGCACAGTGATTAAAAAGAACGCTACAAATTAACTGATTAAATTGTAGTGTCAGTTTATGTAACAACACAATTTACTGTGCTAGAGAGTAATTTCCAGGAACAGGATTAAGATACACAAATGCCAAACAGCCAACTATTTTGCAGCTAAAGGGATTTTACCGTCCAACTTAAATCCACAGAACCATGGCACATGCTTGTAGTGGTCAACACGTTTCAGGTGTGACGTGAATTTTTCTTTAGCGGTTACAAAAAAAAGATACATTGGTAAATTTTGGTTTCAATTTTGGTGTTAGCAAGAACCAAACTATGTCCTTCTTATTGAGATTAATTAGATGTTTGCATAACAGTCCTAAACTCTTCTTATATGAAACATTGCTCAAATAAAGGTGCCCTCACCTGCAGAAAAAAAAAAAATCCAAATCAGTTTAATTCCGATGAAATGTCACACCACCACATCTGATGAAAATATATTACTGGTCATGGCAATGCTGTAAAGCTGACCGTTTTCTTCTCAGAGGGGATCCAAAGTGCCACATACATTCTGTCAGTCAACACAGATATGGAAAAACATCTTCTTATGTCAAATGTGAGCTTACATACAAGTGTATGAATGTGTGTGGACCATAGTCGTGATGCTGATCTCCTCTGAGCGTGTGCATTGTGCTTACAGAATGGGATGATGCAGTCCTACGTCTAATGAGAAACTACTATATATAGTTTGGTGATGTGTTGTGACAGCTTAGGTCATGCAAGGAGGGTTAATTAGAGTGAGAGAGGCAAGTGACAGAAAGTACACGCCATAAATTTTGCCAGTACTGAATCCGCTTAATGGATTTTACCTAAAGCAGAACTGAAACCAAGCCAGTGCCCTTAGCCTTAATTTTGACTTGTTTAATAATTTCCTTCATAAATTAAATGGGAGAAGTAAAGTAAAAATAGAAAAATAAAGTAAAAATAATATCAAATTGTTTTCTGTCACTTGGCACTTTCTATTGTGGCTTGTGAAATTGTTTATTGTGTCTTATCTTAGGGAGACAACAAAACTTATGTTTGAATAATAATAACAAACAAATACATTACATGGGGGGAAAAAGGATAAATAATTCGAGGCACTTTTGATGCCATAATTTGATGCATTTAATGGGCGGGAACGGGAAGCGGGAACAGCAAAGACAGCAAAGGGTCAAAGTTGGATCGCAGAAGGAATTTGTGGGAAGGCTTAGCCTTATGACATCATGTGCATCCTCTGTTATGTAAAGTGTGGAGGTGCCCTGCACATTTAATTTCAAGTCATGTTATTTCACAATTTGTGTTAAGACCAGACTAACAATTGAGAGTCACTTACCTCTACGAGACTCTGCAAGCCACTTGCTGTGTCTATTAAAGTAATCAAATCTTTTTGCATCTTGTCCACCCATTCTTTTACCCTGTAAGCACATAGACACACATGAAACAGGGAGGAAATTATTCCGCAGTCATGACAGCTTGGGTCTGACCAGCACAGTCCTAACAAATCTGTTTACCTGCTTGAGTCTCATTTAGTTTAAACACATTACCGCATGACCTAAACTAAGCTTTACTGCTAACTATGCCAATATGTTGAAGTATCATATTGTTACAGATTCAGGGAAAGGAAGCTGGGCATGAAACAATTATGGTTAGCCAAGTGAACACTGTATATTGCTCTAATCTTCATGAGCTTTGCATTAAGGCAAGAGTGAGTCATGCTTGTCAGCATTAAGATGTCATGTCCTGAGGTTTATGATGCTGGTTCAATTATTTTTCTAATGAGAAGATAGAGAGTGAAATAGATATAAAAGAGAAGGAGACAAATGTTCATTAACTTTTTTTAGTTTGGATTTTGTTTTTTCACACTTTGGGATAACAGCATATCTTAATTGAAAAGTTCTTTACGCTTGTTATATTTAAAAACAGCACAAGTGGTATTCTATGACCTCTACTAGGGCTGCTCGATTATGGGAAAAATGATAATCACGATTATTTTGATTGAAATTGAGATCTCGATTATCTAAGACGATTAGAGAAAGAAAAAGGGAGAAAAAAAAAGGGGGGGGGGGGGTGTCATTTTAAGCGTTGTCTGTGGTAATACAGTCTAGTTTCTTTCCACCTGGTCCCAGTAGCTATAGTTTGTTTCAAACCAGCAGCAGCTATGTTCTGCCAGGTGTAATCTGTAATAAATGAGACTGGAGACATATCGATTTCATGTTGAAATCCGCGTCATATTCGGCATTTCACATGCACGAATGTCGCCTGTTGCTCGGCTGGAAGAGGGCAGCGATTTCTGCCTCATCGCGCAAGTTCCATAGAAAATAAATGGAGAAGGAGTGACGTCGCCTCCCGTGTGTCCAGCCCATAACTTGAGAGGTGTTTGCATCTGGAGTTGAATTAAACCAAAGCGGCTTGGACTGTGGGAGGAGTCTGCAACAGAGCGCAGCAATGCCAGTGGCGCTCGATTTGCAACTGAAAACAGCACAAGAGTAAACTGCGAATGAGCAAAATAATCAGACCATTTCATTATTATGATCATTGCAAACAAAGATCCTAATTGTGATTAAAATTCGATTAATCGCACAGCCCTAACCTCTACTTGATATGTGTGTCCATGAATGTATCTAAACAGTAGTAACCAGCGTGTCTAAACTGCTATAAATCACGTTTATGCTATGTTAAGTAACTGAGACAAGTTAAAGGATACCAGTACAATATGGAGTCTTTGACATTCATTTTAGTTATGTGTGTGTGAGACAATGCCCCTCTCACAACATTATTAAATCTCTCCACTTATATATACTTATAATATTTATCACATAGGCCACAAATTATTTAATTTCACTTGCACAGTATTTAAGAATAATTTTCTTGATGATGTGTCCTTAGGTAATGTAATCTAGCTTGGAATAGTTTATTCTGTTACTGAGGAGAGGACGTATTTCTAAGTCTGTGGAGTAAAGATGACAATAGACAGCTATTAGCAAATTTCAGCATCAAAACCTACTATTAAAAGGCAACATTTGCTTAAAAAATGCGCTAACCGACATAATCTACAATAAATAGTAGCTTCAGATGTGTGCATCAACTCTAAAATAATCCGTATCATGTAGGGAGATACACACTGCACTCACACAGAGCTGAGCACTTGACTAACATGGTTAAACTGAGTGCAATTTGACACATAAAAAAAATATATATATATATTTATATATACACATATATATATACATTTGGCTTATAAGGAAAAAGTTGCTTTTCTGTCTTTAGGACAGCACAGCTAACAGACTAGCAGCTTCTATTAGCTTCAAATTAATGTATCTTCTCATTCACTTCTAGAAAGATAGCGAGTCTGCAGAACCATGTAAACTGCTACATGGCTCTGAACTTTTCCTTTCAATAAGCAGTTTTCCATAGTGAACTTTTACCAACTGCTTACTTAGATATTTCTCAGAAAAGAAAAAAAAATCCCCACAGGTAAACAGATGCATCCACAATGCACTTGTCAACCTCCTGCTGTTTTCCTTTCAGTGCATGTATAGAAATTTTTACTGTGGAAGCACCTTTATACACCCCATTTTAGATTGTGTCCAACAGCATCTCCTTTACTGTGGAAGTTAACTTCTTCTCCTTCATTGCTGAGGAGTCTTTTGACATATGAACACTGTCCATCTTATCCAATTTAAAAAATACAGTGTAATGTGAGAAGGCTTTGCTCACACTGGCAATGTGTGGCATAGCATCAACATTATATATTTAGCCATCTGAGAGACAGCTGCTAGTGGCAGATATAGAACAGACCTACTGTCAGCACTTTGCCTTTTTCCAAGTCCTGTAATCACACATAACTGTTATGACCCATGCTGGACCTTAAAAGGAAAAAGACAACTTATTCAAATCTACGGAATCATTTCGGTTTTTTTGAGTTCATCTCATAAACACATCTCCAGTGTCTCACAAAATTGTTAATTGTTTGTTCAACCAGCAGGTCATTTACTGCTCAACAAGGACAACCAGCAATATCTGCTGAATCTGACAAGAAAGGTTTCTGACCAAGAGCCAGGATGTGACAAGTTAGGAATGGGAACGTATTGGCATTAATGGCACCACTACAGTCTGTCTAACAAGATTTCTCGTTGCAAGACCATTGCAGCAAACTGTCTTTGAGCCACATGCTGTGTCTTGAAGAATCATCACAATCAAAAACACTTGTGATCATTTATGGCAAATGAGATTAGTTTGTGGTATTATAAAGCTTAAAGTGAGGGGATCATTTTACTTCATGAGAACTCTCTTTAATCTTGGTAACATTTTGTAAAATCTCTAGGGTAACAACCACATACTGTTTATCCACTTCCACAGAAATCATCTTCCTCTTATCGGTAAAAAATTTGCTTTTCCTGCATAACCTCAGGATGTGTGGCTTCCCTGTATGTGAAGAAAAGTTTCATGAAGTAAAGAAGTCTACAGTCTAGAAGAGTTTTCAGCAAAGACATGCAAAAACAAACATTTGTAAGGGAGATTTAGAGCATTACATAAAAATAAAAAAAAAAAGCTAGATAGCATCACAAATTCCTTTTCCGGCCTTTCCTATCCCCTCCGCTCTTTCTGCCTTGCTCCTTAGGGAAGTGAACACTCCTTAGTGGGGTGTTGGGTGGGGAGGGGAGGGGGAGACATGGAAAGGAAGGAAACATCCTAGATGGCTGGAAACTCATATAAAGCCACGTTTTTAGTGGTTGTAGACCACAGGGCAAGTAATGAGAGGAGCCATGTGAAACAAGTGAGAGACCTGCTGGCACTGCAAGCCTCTTTTTTCTCACACTTGTGCATTGAATAATTAATATCACCCACTTATATAGCACACAGTTTCTTATGACAGATGTTTAAGCTTTATTTATTTATTTATTTTTTTATTCATTTTTTTGCCTGACACTTTTCACTTTCTTTGGCTTGCTTTTATGCTCATTCCATGTATGTAAAAATGTAGTGTAAAATGTCCTGGTAAAACATCTAAGTTACATAATTTCTGGTATTTAAAAGTTGGTGTGCTTAAGAATGTAAAGCATTTTAGAAACACCATTTATTAGAGACTTTATGCAAGTAGAGAAATCATTTTAAACAAAATTACAATATGCACAGTATACATTTTCCACATCAATTTAAATTTGTTCATTACAGTGAGCCAGTGTGACCACCAGATGTATTATGTCTTTTGTACATGTGTGATGAGTGTAAGTAGCTCTAATGGAAGCTATATTAAGACATTATGTTGAATCTAAAAGCAAATATTTGATCATCTAATGGATGTGCTGGTGCATCTCTTTGACAGATGTTAGATAATTATTGCATTTATAAGTTCTGTACGGCCAATAAAGCCAAAATATACAATAATCTAAACATTTTGTGTTAATTTTTCAGACAAATGACGATGATTCTGTATGTTTTTAAAATCTCTTCTTACATAATGCCTTCAGGCACATATTTGTGTAATTTTTATCCTCCTTGTCTCCTGGCTCATATATCTTCCTGATTGTGACCCAGAAATTGTTTGCAGCATAATACTAAAAACCATCTCAAGTCCTAAAAACATCTGGAGTAAAGACAAGTGAGGCAGAAGGAGATTATCTTTGAAGGTGTACATTAGGTATCCTTTGTAGAAATTTTTGTCACTGTGAAACATTCAAAAGCAGTTTTTCCTTTCAACTATAAATTAAATTAAAAGAAATTAAACAGGTTTGCTGCTCATCAGGCAAAATTAATTTAGAGTTTTTTGGTTTTAACTGGCTTCAACTCTGCAAGTCAGTTAAAGAGATTAAGATGAAAATAGAGGCATCAACTGGAAGAATTGAGTGTGTGCAAATGGGAAAATAAGATGACATTGTCACATTAAAATTACAGCAAATCATAACACCAAAATATGTCAGCCCACTCTAAAAAAATTGCTGTAAATTGTGGATTGTCTGCAGTATGAAGCTATTTCACCTGTCTGCATTCTGATTTGTTGGTAACTTATTTACATTATCTTGTCTCAAAATTTAATTATCTCAAATCTCTTTTATCATACCTTTTCTTTTAAACATTTCCGTGCAAAAATGTCACACACCTGTTAAAACCCTCTGCTGTCATGTAAACATAGTTATCATCTGAGAGAGAAACACCCTTGCAAATAGTAGAATGTATATATCAGGACATTAAACATATTAAATCAATATTAAATTACCATTTAGTCCTTATTAGGTCTTAAAATTGGATAAATGTAACCTCAGACAAACAACTAATGACATTTTGTGTTATTGAACAAAAACTGAACAAATTTAGAAGCAATGTATGAAAAAACAATCAATCCACTAAAATACTGAAGGTAATTCTCAGCCAGATGTTAAGGAAAGACATCATCCTGACATCAAACTGGGAAGGGTTTTAAGATCATTGTTTCAGAGAGAGAAAGCCTTTTATGTTCTTATTCAATAACTGAAATCCATCAAGGCTCAGAAACTGCTGAGTGCCTTATCTTAGACTACACAGGCCTAAATTAGCATGTTACTGTATAAGTTCATGTTGGTGCACTTACAAAAAGACTGAAGAATAATGGCATGTTAAGGAGAAAGTCTCTCCATTAAACATCTAAAACAACGTCATTTGGACTGACAAAAGTTTGCATGCACCACATGTAAGGAAAAGCAAACAACATATCAACACAACAACCTCATACCAACTCTTAAGTACAGTGGCGGAGGGCTAATGATTTTGGCTTGATTTTTAGCCACAGGACCTGGGCACCTGCCATCATTGACTTAACCATGAACTCCTTCGTATACCAAAGTATTCTAGAGTCAAATGCGATCATTCACTGGTTTGTAGATTATTATTCTGTAGCAACAAGTTTAGCATTGGGCAAAATGCGCACTTCTGGAATGACAGAGGGAATTTAGCAAATATCACCATAAACAAGTTTTCTAATTTAATGTTTTGTGTTAAATATGGAAGCTTTGTTAAGTAAAGTTGAACCAAATGACACATATAGCCTCCAAAATTTAAACCTTAATACATAACTAAACATTTTATTTTATCTGTGAACAAAGAGGTATAATGGCATTGTTAAAGAGATAATTGTCAAACTGCTTCTGTGTATGTTTTAATCCAAGTTACTGTGCTCTGTTTTGTGATAGCAGGTTAAACTGGACATGCATACTTGTGCATGAATCCCTGCTATGCAGCACAAAGAGAGCACATCTCCAGTTTGGGAAACATGCCTTGAACCAGGAATGTCCACTTCCTGTCCTTGAGGACCACTGTCCTGCAACTTTTTGATGTTGCCAAACTTGACAACAAGCTATTGAGAAGATCAATTTAATTAGAATCAGATTTGTTGGAGCAAGAAAACCTCTCAAATCTGCAGGACTGTTTTCCTTGAAGACCAACTTTCGGCATGTCTGCCTTAAAACAATAAATAAGCTCATAATCAGTCTTAACCTGCGTGAATTTCTTTTATTTCCAAATGTACACATTGATTAAGTTTCCCTTTAACTTTGTTTATTGTGGACCTATCGCTGCTATAAAGCAGCACCAAGCAATTTGATCGGCCTTACGTTACACCAGTTGGTTCCCAAATAGGGGGGCGTGACCCCCAGGAGTGGGAGCCAGAGTTATGACAGGTGGGGGCGTGGCTAGGCTACATAAACATGGACAAATTTTTTAAAGTACCAATGGATAAATGATGATTTCAACTTCCAGAATGTTGGGTTAGTGTTGTTTTTCAGCTTGTTTCCCACTTTTTCTGCTATGGTCTAAAGGCACCAAGTGTTATCACGAGGATCTTCTGACATTTATCTGGCTAAATTTAAAAACATTTTAATTGCATGGATTTTGTTGAAACTCCAAAAAGCACAGCATTGCTGTGGGCAAATTTTTATTGCAAGCCAAATAAAAAGAAATGCCCAAGAATGTGGAGCTTTTCTGTCAAAGTTGTAGAAAAAGTGGCATTAAAAAAGCACTTATATGACTAATCAAAACCTAAATAGGACATAAAAAAGGACAGGAGAACATCTGCAGGCCAGTTCAATTTCAACTTGTTGCCAAGGGTTTGCCAAATAGCATCAATCATGAGTGGTATACATAATTTATACCTAATGTAAAAATAATGAAAACTGAAAATATCCAACAAATAATATATCTCCTGTCTTACAGGCTATCAATAACACCCAGTCCTTTTTCATGGATGGCCCCTGCCACTTAGCCCCATCCCTCCATTTTGCACTCTCACATTAAAAGTGACAGTAAAGTAGTTTCCTCTGGGACAGAGGAGCAGAAACAGGCCTACAAATGAAACTTTTCAGAAGCACAATGAAAATGAGTAAACTGTGTTTTTGTATAACTTGCACAAGTCAATTTAAATTAATGGGAGAAACCTGCAAACATTTTCTCTGTAGCTCACTAATAGAGAAGTGAGTATATATATATATATTTAAAGGAATCAGTGATGACACATTTGCATCTAGAAATGCTTCCTTATTTCACAGGGAAATATTTTAAACACCACCCAATGGAAAAGGGAATACTTAAAATCATTGTAGAGGTTATATTAAAGAATGGGTTTGGGGACTTAAATTTATTTGGCATTTGCAGCTTTAATATCAATAAACTTTCAAATGCATATCCCCCTTGATCCCAAGCTTAGTGTAATAATAAGTTGCAAGTGTTTTTACGTAGCCATGTAACAATCAGTTGTAATAACAATGAGCCACTGCAGCTGATTTTCTTGGCTCAGTCACTATTACAAATTCCTAATTTGAACTAAGATGAGCCATGAACTTAAACATGTTCCTACTTTTGGAATTGAAGAGTTTCAAACTTATAAAAAAAAAAAGGTGCTCTGTTGCCCGTCTCCCTCTGCATGTTGTACATGACAGCCAAATGCTACTAGGTGTGCACAGGGGAAAGACAGACCTAGGTTCACTGACTCTGGGGTATTTGAGACACACTTGTTTGGAATTTAAATAAACAGGTCGAATAACATAAGGCTTCCAACTCTAAATGGATAGCATTAAAATTGAATCAGGATCTCTCGATATCCTCCTGTACATTAATGTGCCAGTAAAATTTAGGGTGTGAATGTAGATGATCTGCAGGCCAAAACTGTCAGTTTGTTGCAGATATGACATCATATCTCTGGTGAATGATTCAGGAAATTGGCCTTTTCTGTTTATGTACAGATTACATGTGTCAATTTGGCTGCTGATTCCAACTATTTTTAAGAAGAGGCGTATTAAATGTCTTCACCACAACTGTCATCATTTTCCAAAGAGCAACTAAAGGCTTTTATACCCTCCTGCTGCAGGTAGTTAGCTGGAGCAGCCTGCTGAGGTGGGACTAGATTATACAAGCTCAAAAGTATCTACAAAAACGTCTAATTAAAATAACCTGTAGCAAACATCGTGAATAAATATTTACATATATACATACCTATATATAATTCAGTGAATGATTTTGCAGCATACTTCAAATACACATTTAATTCATATACACTACTTCCCACCCCCCCTTGTTATCATGGTTTGCTCCAAAAGCTCTTAAGCAGTTAATTAGGTCTACTTCCTTCTTTTACCTCTCCTGCCCTGCCAAGAAGACAAGAGGTGAATATTGCTATTAATTTCTTGAGCTTATAGTTTTACACACTTAGAAATCTAACAAAGTAAACATTTGTATCAAAACGTTGTTAAAATTTAAAATACCAATTTAAGTTCTCTTTTACACAGGCAGGATGGCCAGTCTCCCTCTGCAAACAAACCTTTTCACTTTGTTAATTTTTCAATAAAACCATTAATAAATCTGTGTGTTCATCTCTTACAATCATTCCAGTACATTTGTATGACTTGTGGTGGTGCTGTAGCCACCGGTCTCCTTCACAATGTTAGAGTCCCAATAAATTAGCAAATTTTTAACTAACATAAAGTAAGTGTCATTGTTTGTGCTTGATCTTAATTGCCTCAAGTGCAGTGGCTGGCTCTTCTCATCTAAATCCTGTGATGAATCTATTAACCCAGCTGTCATGTGGATGTTAGTGCACGCTTGTCAAAATCTGTCAGAAACAAGAGCACTACATTTCTCAAAAGGTAATAGGGCATTTCGGGTTAGATGTCACCAGATTAGGTGCAAGTCTTTGTAAAAAATACTCAATGTATGACATGGGTGTAAATGGGAGCAAAGTCATTATTATATAACCCTAGAATTAGATATACAATGGACCAAATTATGACAAAACCCGCCTTGTTATCTGCAGCAGAAATGCCACCATGTAAATATTATTAAATTAATCAAAGTTACTGGGCTTAAGTCATAGAATGGCCTAAAACTTGGTTATTGCGAGTGTTTTTGTTTTATTTTGTAGATGGCTGGTAAATAAAAAAGTGACCGATAAAATGTGCAAAGCAACAGTTTTTAGAGGTTGTGTTTGAAGTGTTATATATGATAAAAGATTTCATGATGTATTTAAACATAGCATGTTTACTTAAACTACTGTATATAAACAGACCCATTATTTAGACTGTCTAGTTTAAATCAAATAAAGAAGAAAACTGGATCTCTGAGATTCTGACTTAGCCCCACAATCTTAGAAAAAACAAATAATCTCACTCAGCCAACTCTTAAGCCTAAAATGTGAACACAGAAAAATGGACACATTCCCAGAATAGAGAGCATGACTCAGAATGAGAGTACTGCTGTCTTAATTCTGACCACATTAACCCATCCAGCCAGGAGGCAATGTGTTCATGTCTCCAACAGTTTGTGCTTTTCAAAAACCACAGCCTTTCTCTGTTAGCTGCTGTGCTGCCATTAAAACACTTTTCCTAGGATAATCCACTTATGGCATCATTAGCTCAGGAGGCAAATAAACCTGAACACTCAAAAAGCCATAACTATTAAAGCCTTTGTGTACTTGTCTGTCAGGAAACTATTTTAAATTATTGATTGTTGATGACTTAACTGCAACTCTTATATTAAATAAGTTTGTTTTCAATAACTCCATTAACAGCCTGGATCATATTCCTAAATAATACAATGTAAGATATAACACAAAAAAATAAGAAAAAATATCTACACTTTAGAAAAGTGAGTAATATCTTAAAACTGTTTGTGAAACATTAATTTCAAATCCCTTAAGTGAAAACCAATGCTTCTTCTCAGTGTTTCTCTCTGAGTTAAAAATAAAATCTTTAAACAAGATGATTCTTTTTAATTTAAGAAGTGCTTTTAATAGCCTTTAAAAAAAGAAAAAAAAGGTTTGCTTTGACTCCACTAAAATTTATGTTTTGTTTAGTTGCTCTTGTTTTAAGATATTTTTTCCTCAAATGAGGAAGAAACACTGAAAAGAAGCATTAACAGGCTGGTATTTAGCATTTTTTCAGTTAATATTGGACTTAAAAGTGAGTGTTTTAACATATTTCTCACTTGTCTAAAGATTTTTCTTATTTCAGGACTTGTGTGTGTGTTATTCAGTGCTGCGAGGTATTGAAACCCAGAGTTTGACGGAATATGAGATTGCAAGGGTTGTTTAGATTAGATACATTTTTGTAGTAGGAGAGGCAAGCAAAGAGGTAACTGAAAGATAAAACATAGATTTGAGGCTAAGATCCATTCTTGAAGATTAAAACAGCTGACATCTAAACAAAGTCTAAAATTATTTTGTATTTCTTTTTTATGGTACAGATGTTGAAGTTGCACATTCGTAATCACAAATAGGCATCAACTTTAATATTCGACCAGCATCTCCTCTTATTGAGCTATTTTTTGGTGGATTTGCAGGTGTGTAATAAAAAAAAAGAAGAAGAAAGAAAATAGGTAATTTGCCCCTCAGACAGCTCAGATTCTCACTTAAACAAACTAGTACACAGATGGCATCAAACTCTCTAAAATATTGCAGAAATAATTACTTAATCAAATACAAGCTGTCCCTCAGTCCTTAGGTACCACAGCCCCACCATGACATTTTCCACCATTGTGCTTTACAGTTGGTATGCAGTTCCTTTCTTGAAAAGCTCTGTGTGAAAAGTCTGTGACAGACAGTTACTGTGGTCAAATAATTATCTTTGACTCATTGGTAGTCCTAGCTTTTAGGATTTAGTTGACTTTGGCACAGTATTAGCACATTAGCAGGGAGCAAGCAATTTAGTCCAGCAATCTAGGCAGTAGTTGTAGCTCTGATAAAAGTTTATATACAGTAGCTGAAACAAAAGGCTGTTGTTGGTGGTAACATTGAGTTCTGTCAACATAGCTCTACACTTAGAAACCCATTTAACATCTGCTAACCATACTTTTGAAATTTCAATTCTTTAATTAGACCCACTTTCCCCAAGACCTCCACAGTGCAATAACAGCTCTTTACTAATACACATCGAGAAACACTAGTAGATCCACATACAGTCAGTAACAACTGGAATATACTGTGATAAATTACCCTTCACTTCACTAAGCATAAATCTTATCGTCCCAGCTAGAAGACACAGAAGTAGGATTCCAAGCATGTTGCCAGTTCTGTGATGTCGTCACATTTTAGGTTCACTCCTCACAAAATTTATATTTTTTTTCTTTTTCTTCTTGTTATTCTTCTGCAATTTTTTTTTTACTGTAGACAATCCAAGTTGCAAAATGTGGCATCCAGACATTATGCATGATGGCTGAGCAGTTAGCTTGCTAGCTAGTTCCCAGTCCGAGGTTAATGCATTTTTATAATGTTCCAGAGACAGGGATGGGGTTTCTTTTGGTTTTGTTTTACAAGCCCTGCTTCTTAAAAGAGATATTTTACACCTGTCATAAAAATCCTGAGCAGAAAATCAATTAAAAACTAACAACCCAATTTCACATTTAAGTAAAAACACTTCTTTGCTAATGAAACGTTTTTAAGCAGCTACAGTCTAACACATGACATGTTTCCATGCAAATATCTGAATTCTCTACTCAGACTGTACTATTTAGACTACAGTCCTATATTTTGGGCTGTCACAGACTCAAAAGAGAATCAGTCAAGACTTTTAAATATCCCACAGATTAGCTTGCATCTAATGCTAGCATCTTGCTAGCTGCTAATATTTTATCTTAGCTGAAACTTTTGGAACAGATCATGAACTTTCAAAAACCTTTTGAACAACAGGGGGAGATAATTAAGCACAGTATTATACAACATAGTTTCTCCCATTTGGGAGACCAGGGTTTGAATCCCCCAGGGGACAAATATTCTTAATATTAATATCAATATTAATATTCTCACCTTCCAGTTGGGTACTGAGGCAAGACCCTTAGTGCTACTGCCAAACCATTGTAAGATGCTTTCGAGAAAGGCGTCTATTAAACTAATGGAATGTAAGAATATATAGTTTCCATCATCTTCACTAACCAAAAAATAAATGCTACACCATGTAAACATACAGAGCCAAGTAAAAGTTTAAAATAATAATCAAGCGATGTTGGACATCATCTTGACTGGATGACCGAAAAACAAGTCTAACACCAGTTCACAGGCTCTTGTGTGAGAAGCCACCCAAATCCAAAGCTCCACAACCAAACTTAGATACTAGTATCCTCTCACCTTGTAAACATCCTCATTTATTTTTACCACAAAGCTAGTCTGCATATGGATATTTGATCTCTAAATATTGTTGAAACTTTCACTGAAGAATAATCTGACAGTAAGCATCGCACCTTCGGTCTCAATGAGTTGTTAAAAAGCGTATTTTAAACCTTAATTCCATCTCAATTATAGCCATTTGGGATTTAATCTGTTCTTAGAGAGAAACAAGGCCGACACAATTAGGGAAGGCTAATGATGGAGGATGGAGGAAAAAGATAAGGATGTTTGAGGATGTCTGTATTAATGTAATGGAGCCACCGGGGAGTAGCAAATAAGAGCTCTGACAATGAGGCAGTGCAGCTAATAAGCTGTGGGCTTTACTGAGCATCACAGAAGACAAACAACCACATTCTGTCATTCCTATCTTACTTTTTATGCTTTTGTTTCCATCTCACTCTCATTATCGATCGTGTTTAAAAGAACTACAAAGTAATTTGTTAATTTGATTAGATTCATATTTAAATTAGTTTATCGTTTTGTGTCATTTAAACAATCTGAGGGGCTTTCTTCCCATTTTCTGATTTCCCTTAAATCAGTTAAAGCAAATTTCTTTCAAACCACCAATCTGTACTATAGAATAAGTAGCCATTTAATTTGAAATAAAGTTATATTGCTGGAAGTCTCTTATTTTGCACATCATCCCGTACATGTCTTAAACATTTTATGAGTATTTTGCATGCTTCACAAAGCACTTGTATTAAGGTGTTGTACAGTTGCTAATGCAGGTCAGCGCTCATCAGCTGCTCATTTAGCTGTGACAGCTGTTCATCAGCTGTTGGTTCTGCTTCCCTTTCCACTGACAGACGCTGTCGAAAGACGCTCTGCCCGATTTCGCTTAATTTAACCGGTTTTATTGTTTGTTTGTTTTTTTTTAGCCTTTTTTAAAACCTGAACTATACAGTCACATTATTTTTAACCGTTGCTTTTAATACTGTGGTTTAATGAAAAACGGTTTTAACCAGAAACCAGAGAAGGCTTGAAATGGCTGCCTCTGCACTTTCCGATAAAACTCTGGAATTAACAAACAAACAGATCACCAACCTGAAAGAAAACATCCAGAAGCTTTTCGAGGAACTGAAGTACAAAAACATTGTACAAAAACATGTTGATTTTAACAGACCTGAAGCTTAGCTCGAGTTTTCTCCCAACTAAACCCAACAACCTGCCTTTTAGATCTAATTCCCACATCACTTTTAAAAACATTTTATGGTTCCTTTGAGCCTGAGCTTTTAACTATAGTAAACTACTCTCTTCAGACGAGTGTCTTTCCTGCCGTCTTTAAAACGGTGGTGGTGAGGCCCCTTCCGAAGAAGAGTAATTTAGATCCCAAAATTCTTGATAATAACGACCTGTATCCAACTTACCTTTGTTAAGTAAAATGACAGAAAGAACTGCAGCCCTTTAAAAAATTGTTATTGACCTTAGGCTTAACTTAGATTCTAAGAAACTTTCTGTCCTGGTTCTATAGGAATCCATAAAGTCAAATGTGGGGTTCCCCAAGGATCAATTATAGGCCCAATACTTTTTAATCTGTACATGTTACCTCTTGGTGATGTCATCAGGAGACACAGCATTGATTTCCACAGCTATGCTGATGACACACACAGCTTTACATTGCGGTGTCTCCTGGTGACCTGGAGTCAGTTAACATCCTTTTAAACTGTATTTTAGATATTAAGTCATGGATGGCAGCAAACTTCTTACAGCTTAATCAGGATAAAACTGAATTTTTAATTATCAGTCCCAAGGGCAAGAGAGAGATCATTTTATCTAAACTAAATAATTTAAATCCCTCTCAGTGTGTGAAAAATCTCGCTGTTCTTTTCGACTCTGAGCTGAATTTTACTACACATATAAAAAATATAACAAAAACAAAATTTTATCATCTCAAAAACATCTCCAGAGTCCACCCATTTCTCTCTCTTGCAGGCACAGAGGTGCTGATTATTCTTTTATTTCTAGTTGATTAGTTTAAATGCCCTGCTCTCTGGTCTTCCCAAAAAGTCCATCTCAAACCTACAACTATTTCAGAACTCGGCGGCATGAGTTCTGACAAGGACCAGAGGGCGGGAACACACTACACCAGTTTTTAAATCGCTGCATTGGCTCCCTGTGCGTTTCCGGATTGATTTCAAGGTTCTTTTAGTAGTTTATAAATGTCTTAATGGTCTTAGGCCCTCTTATTTATCGGACCTTCTTTTAAATTATGAACCCTTGCGGACCCTGAGGTCCTCTGGTACCGGCCTTTTAGTTGTTCCAAGGGTAAAGACCACGACATACGGTGAGGCCTCTTTCTGTTGTTACAGTCTGCCAGAGGGCCTCAGGGCTGCAGAGACCGCTGATATTTTTCAAAAGACACCTAAGACCTACCTTTATAGCTTAGCTTTTAACTACATTTTAATTTGATATTAATTTATTTTAAATAATTTTATTTTGCGTTATTTTACTTTTATTTTATTCAACTGTACTACTTCTTATTTATATATTCATTCATTCAGCTGTTCTTATTGTTTCCTAAGGTTATTTTATCTTCATTTTAACTCCAGTGTTTTCCTCATAGGTATCCTCCACGCAGGGGTTTTCCTGCTCAGCCTGGGGTCTGCACTGCAGCCTTATGGCTGTGGTGTGGGCCCCGGTCTGCCCTGATGGGGGTGGTTGCTGCTGTTGGACATGGGTGGAATGGCAGCATCAGGCCAGATGTTTATCACTTTTTAGTATTTTATATACCTACATTCATTTTTGGAGTAATTAGAGAGTCATGTTTGTACAGAATGGGGATTGGGGGGGGGGGGGGGGGTGCTGCTTCTGCTCGGTGTGT
>JBAMHW010000026.1:20085824-20098528 GCA_037177495.1 Rhadinocentrus ornatus | reverse complement strand
CCCCCCCCCCCCCCCCCCCCCCTCCCCCCCCCCCCCCCCCCCCCCCCCCCCCCCCCCCCCTTTCTCCTCCTCCCCCCCCCTCCCCTACTGCTCGGTGTGTGTGTATACATGTGTGTGCATGCGACCGTGTGAAAGATTTTAATGTGTTTTTTAGTGTTCTGTAATTCTACTTGAAATATGTAAAGAATTGTATTATTTTTAATTTGAATAAATGTTTTTAATCATGTAAAGAACTTTGTGTTGCCTGTGGCATGAAAAGTGCTTTATAAATAAAGTTTGATGATGATGGATGTCATAAACTTGAACACTTCATAATTAAGTTTTGGTTGTTTTTTATCACCTTTTGTGCAAAAAAAAGTGTCCCAAGTGAACAGGGAGGTTCAGCATGTCCATGGATGCAGCTACTTTTATGTTACTCTGATTTGTGAAAGTGTACATTAAAGCATCTAGTTCTCTTTCTCTCTCTCAATCTATTTTTAATTTTTTTTTTACATATTTAAAGAAGCGGGAAAGTTAGACTTGATCACTCAACCTCTTTGAGGCGAAATGTGCTGTAATTGCTTCAAATTTGAGTGTTATTGCATTTTATTGTAAATTTCACTTATTTAATCATTACATGTAAAGCAACAATTAACTTAAGTTTTTCACTGAGCCACAAGCACCTAATACCCCTAATATGTCATTTGTAAGTAGAAGATTGGATTGTATGGAGAAATCTTATCGATGAAAAACTATCAAATTCAATGAGACAATAAACATGTGCTTTAAAAAATGCATATTCTTGCTGAACATACACATTTGGACAAAGCTATAATGGCATGAAATCTGACCAGTACATTTGAACAAACTTTGCAGCCTGTAATTGGCAACAGAAATAAACCACAGGTGCCATGGGGTGAGATTTATTTTCCTCCTTTTTTCCACATTTGACCTCACACTCAGGACCACAACAAATTGGGATGGACTCTCTGTTCCCTTATTCACCACTCTACCTCCATTCCAAATGACTTATACATCCTGGCAGAACTAACAGCTCCCGATGTATCACCTCTCCCCACAGGTGTCTGGACACATTAAATTGGACCAAACTGAATTAGTTTGACACCTGGAAGTATTTGCACTCTCACCTGCTGCTGAGATCCCTGCACAACATAATGCCAGAGCTAACACTGACCCAGTTGCCCTGTCCAGTTTATTTGCACACATACAGTTGTGCAGCACAGCAGGGAATGAGACATGCTTGCTTTTAGGCAATTTGTGTCTAGAGGAATAAATGTTGATCATGTATGACTCCTTTGATAAAATACAGTGGAAAAGGGCAATTTAATGAGTTTTGCATACTGCACCACTTGAGCCACCAGTATGCTAGCAATTGAAATAAAGTAATGGGTAAACAGGCAGTTGCACACTTACACAAGTTTAAGAAACTTGGCAAACTTCTACTTTGAATTAGGGTTCACGCATGCACAATAATGCATGTGCATCTAATTTTACTTCACTTAAGATTTGAAATCATTAATAAATCATAATAAACTGTTAAATTGTCTCATTGTGTTTCCTCTTGCTCATCATCACCCTTCCAGCCATCTTAGTCTCTGCTAGCCTTTCGAACTCTGCTGACTAAACCTCCTTATCTCTGTCACCTTCACACTTCCTGAGCAAACTCTCTACACATCCGTAGATACATCAAAGATACCCTTCAGCTTTGCTACACGCAGACAATCTTGCTCGATGTGTACTGTATAAATATAGCGATTTCAGACTCCCCCAACCCCCTGGCTAAAATGTCCAATTAATGTAAATCTAGTTGACTACTCAAGCAGACTACTGTCAGTGCTGTATTAAGCATGAGTTACACACAGTTCCCAGTGTGGTCTGAGCACAGGCATCAGCGGCTCTTGTGTCTCAATGCAGCTCCATTAAGGGGTTTAAGAGAAGCCATTGTGGATCCACTTTTCATGGGCATAGTTCAGAGTATAAATCATATGTGGTGCTTTACAAGAGATATTTCACGTACTTTAAACCTCTCGTATGCAAGTCCTTAAATACATTTCTATATATTTATAGAAAAGTTTTATTTAGACTGTCAAAAGAACCACAGGTTATTCTATAATTTCTCATTCTAAGTAACTATTTAACAAAATGACAGTGTTGCTTTGGTTGGTTTTTTCTTTAACAAAAACTAAATCTTACTCTGATTTTCTAATTCTGATTTATGAAGCATCAAGTCAAACTGTATCCTCGATCACTCCCCTGATGTTGGATTGTTTAAATCGGGTTGGTCTTGGCCAGAGGCTCATTTGTCCTGCTCATTTCTTCAAGTGAACCCCATGTGAAAAGATTTTTCTCAAAGAAATTACCACAATTTCTTTATTTTTTCTTCTACTGCTGTCATTATTTCCTCTAGTTCAACTCACACTTAGTGCCATGTTTGCGATTGCACATTTGGACACCATGGGTGTGATTTTGATTGACAGGTATAGAATCAATCCCATTGGATAAATCAAGAACCTCAAACAATACTGATTGGCCAAGGGCGCAAAGAGCTGCATCCCAGGAAGGATCTTGACAAAACCAATGAAAGAGCAGCCTCAAGTCACCTGTTTGATAAACGTTTTAATCCTTAAGCTGGATTTATACTTCCGGCTGGTGGCCGTAATGCGCTGTTATAAAAATCTTTCCAACCACCCAACACGCCTTAAACACTCGCATAGTCTTTCTTTAAAAGCTTGCACAATTTCTACGGTTGTTGTCCTTGCCTTCATTCTACTTCTGCTTTTTTATTTCTTTCTGATCCTCTTCTTCTTCTCAGATTTTTTTCCCCTTTACAGGTTGCATGTCAGCTATTCTGCTCAGCACTGCCCCCATGATTTCCGTTTTCTGGAACAAGCTGCGTGAAAATTGACCAAATTATGCGAGTAACCAACATAGGAGGCAGACAAAACTGTCAGCCCATCTGCATATCCGTCTTCTGTGTTGAGCATAAATGGGCCTTAAGTCCAAAGCAGTCACGTATGGAGCAGAATAGCATCAGCGCTGCGTGACGTATGTAGAAAGAAAACACCACAAACTTCCTTAAACATCCGAGAGTCAATAATAAGACAATATAATTAAATTATGATGAGGAAGAAGCAGAGAGAAGAGAGACAGGTGCTGCGAGGGTGAGACAGATATCACTCTTTGAGTCCATTCATGCTGCAGAAAGGTACTATCAGGTACTAACCACTATTCAGGAACAGAGGGAGGAAATGTGGAGCTGTAAAGAATTGATGCTGAATTTTAATTAAGTGATATTTTTCCTGTCTGCTAGATTCAGGTTTTAGTGTTGATGTTTAAACAACAGGAGTTCCCCTCATTCTTAAGACTAAGGCATCCTGTTCGGCTATGTACAGTATTAAATATGGTTATGGAATAAGTATTATTGATGAAATAAGAAATACATTTAGATGGCTCCCTGCTCCAACACATCTGATTCAAATTAAGTCACTGTGCATTTAATTTGAATCAGGTGTTAGATCTAAAATTGGTAGGACTGCGGCTCTCAAGGACCAGCATTCCCCACCCCTGATATAGACTTAACTTCATCTTTTGTTCAGACAAAACAGATAGTCTGCCCTTTCATGTCAATGTAATCTGATGTAACCTCTTCCCAGAATAAAAGCACCCCAGTGTGTGTATTTAAAACTCACTTGCAGTCAGGCCCTACATGTTTTTTTGTATCTCTGGAGGACACGTCAGTTTCCTAATTTTCTTTTTTTTAAGAAGAAGAAAAACAAAAGAACATACCATTAACTCTAGGAACATGTTGGACAATCTGTAACTACTTCCCATTGTGGGGTACTGAGAGAAACGCTTGTGAGTGCAGGGACTCATTTTTTCATCTCACCTCCTTCTGCGCTGCCGAGCAGCTGCAAGCTGGCTGCCCACCTGTGAGTGCAAACTGTCTCAGAGTAATTATACAGTTGAATTTACAATCAAACTGAAAGCACAGCTTACATCTGAGATGACTTAAGTAGAATATGTTGTAAAATCAGTGACAGCTGATTAGCGTGGACTGTTAATGTCTGACTTGTACATTGCTTTTATAGTTTCACCGTGTCTACAGTAAAAATAAATACATATGTTGTGGTTGTTATTCTGGAAAACTCCAAGAAACATATTTAATCACCATTTTGTCCAAAACGACCAAGATATAACTTGTTTTTCTCAAATTGCTTATCCGTATTTTTATACACACAGAACCTCTTTGTTGTGTTCTTTTCCTCTCTGTTTTAAAGCAACGAATGCTGTATTATTTTATTGTTTAATTATATTGACAGCTCTTTCTTTGTAATCTCCTACATATTTCTGATAAAAACCTATGAATAAATAAGTATTAAAAAAAGTAAGAAGTGTCAATTCACACAGCAGACCCTTTGCTTTTTAGTGCTTCCTGTACCAAACAGGGCTCACATCTAAACAGCTGTTAGCTATTCCCAAGGTTCCCAGGGCAACAGTGTAATGGAAAATTCTTGGGGATTTCCATGTGGCAAAAGACAGGAGGTATCTTTTTCTGCAAAGAAACTTACAATGAGAAACCTAAAACAAACACTAAAGCAACATTTGGAGGCCATGCATAAGTAAGGAGTCTATAAAAAGTCAGGGTAGAACTGGAAGGAGATTTATGAGAAGCCCCTACCACTTGATACTGGTCTATCCTGTAGCCCTTTTTTTTGCTACTGAATCAGGCCACTCAGCGCTCCTGCCCTAATGACAAGAGGCCCACCTATAGCTGTAGCTGTGAATGGGGCAAAGAGGAGTTATTGGATGAGAGACAAGAAAGATCTGAAATGATTGAGGAAGATAAAGTGGAATGTGTGAGGATGGAGAGAAAGAAAAAACAGTGAGAGTGTGAAAGAAATTAAAATTAGATTAAAGCGCAAACAGCATTCATGTGCAACAGATACTGAATAACTCGTCAGCTGCTTGATTCTGGACAAGACGATGACTCCTAAAAATATACCTGCTTGCACCAACTCCCTTATGGACAAGAGGTGCAAATCAGAGCCAAGGAAACCCGAGACAGCCCCAAGCAGACCATTTCCATCTGCTTCTCACTACCTTCATTTTATCCTGTTCTAATCTCACTGCTTTGCTGGTGTTATTCTCCAAGTTAGCTTTCACCATGATTAAATAAAAGTAAAGGCTGCAGGAATATCAAATTTATCCAAACTTTTTTTCCCCATTGTTATTATTACATAAGACATTCTTAATCCCTCCATCTCTATCAAGACAAAAAGAACATTTAGAATTTGTGACTCAATCAAGAAACAATGCCTGGAGCCATTTACATGAACTTAAATAAAACTGAATATTTAAAAATAGAAATAAACTAACAAGATGTTGGACAATTTGATTGTTGCCAGCTTGATTTTCCAGAGATGAATACGTTTTCGGGTTCAAATGTTTTTGCGCAATTATTGCTCAAAGTAAAAATGAATGTAAAAGCATTAACAAGTTTTCTTTGCTGCAAGCCAATATTAAATAATGATTCAAGCAGCCCTGATTATCTGCAGATGTCAGAGTTTCTATTTGTTGCATCATACCACATTTTATGAGTAAGTTTTAAAGCTGCAATAAAGCCATGCATCTGAGATCCAAAGAAAATTTGATTATAACATAAGGTGAGAATGTGTTTGCATGTAAGAATTATGCCATATTCATTACAGACAAATGTTAGCATCACTGAAAAGAATTGAGACAAATACAAACTGCAATCCCAAAAATGAATTATAATAATGCGTAAAAGGTTAAAAGAAAACCAGTACTATCCTTGGCTGGAAGGGTTATTGATATAAAAACAAGTTTAACAATTTTGGAAATATACTAAACTTTACTCTTTTTGCTTACAATTTATTCACCTGGGAAGTTGAAAGCTGTGGAGCTAATGTGATGCATGCATTTGAATAAGAGGCATGTTGTGCCACTGTGAAGCCAGAAACTGCTGCAGAACTCAGCTCTATGTTGTGTGCAATAACTCACCAAGAATGAGGCAAAACTGCACGCTAATATGTCCTTATCTTTGTGTTAAAAAATGTCTGTGTAGACCTCGTGTCAGCGTGTGTGTCTGTGATGCTATTATCTGTGCTGCTGGCACATGGTGGTAAACTTTCTGTTGATCATGTTTATTAATTTAACCAGGACAGAATCTCATATTTGAGACTGAATTGCTAATCACTAGTTACAGCTAATGAAATTTAATATTGGGCTATTATTGCCACGAGGCAAATAATATGCATCCTTGAGCTTTCTAAAGTCTTGTTTTTTTAATATTGTTTTTAGTGGGACAGTACACAGAAGGAAATAAAGGATTGTTGCCTTTTTTCTGGGATTTTTTCAACTCCTAATTAATTTCTCTATTTTTAATACCACAAAAAAAAAACCTGCTAATACTTTCTAACATATGGCTTGAGTGCAATGTAAAAATGTTTAATCAAAATTTAAGTCAGCATGAAATGACTGCAGCACCTGAGAATTTTATTCAGTTCAAACATTAATGGGTAAACAAGCTAATTTTCTCAGAGGAAGCTGCAGAGGGCAACACAAAAATGGACATGGCTTGTATTCTTTAAACTTGTCCTGTCCAGCATGGTTGCAGCAGAATGATGGTCTAGCTGCTGTGTTGTGCCAAATACACCTGCTTTGCCAAGAGGAACTTTATGGGTATACGGCTCCTCTTGATAATCTGATTCATTTATTTATTTAATCTTATTTGTTTTGAATTTGGAATCTATGTAACCTTGCTGGACCAGACTGGAGGGGACAAAAAAAGTGAAAAGAAGCAAAAACAAAAGAAGAAAGAAGAGAGAGGAGACAAAGACACAAACAATAAGACAGAAAAACAACCTCTAATCCGAACTATCACCAGACAACCAACCGCTACACTTGTACAGAAACACAACAGAGAATTTCCTATTTTACAAAAACAACAAAGCTGACAATCATCAAGAGTTCCTAAAAAATAAACAAAACAACAAAAGATAAAAAAAATATTGTATATATAAATATTACAAAATATTGTATATATACAAATATACAAACATGTATAACAACAACAACCAACGTACCAGATACACACTCACAAATAAATAAATACTAAACAAAAGTAGCTTTTAATGTACAAGCTAGAGGCTGACATTTTTTCAGGAATCCCGTGGGTCACGGGATTCCCAAGGGATGGAAGTCAATTTTAATATTAATCACGTGGGACGGTACAGAATAAAAAGTCAACGGGAGCAGACGGGAGCGGGAACCAAACAAAAACAAAAGAACAAAAAGAGACAGGCGCTGCCATTTTGTAGTTTTCGTTTAATAAACCTACACTGTAACCAAAGGAAAAAAGAACTACACTACCCAGAAGCCAACACTGCTTTCCCGCCGGAATTGAAATGAGAAAAGAAATGGAGTTAGCAAACACCCGCGGGGAAACCAATATGGCAAAAAATGATTTACAACGCAAAATTAGAAGTAATGACGCGTCTACTAGGTTGGCAGAACTGGTAGGACAGGCGGACATATTAATGAACTTCACATGAGTCGAGTGCGACAGTTTCAACACAATGTATGCCGCTTGCAAAACATGTTTAGTTAATGACATTTAGAAATTAGTGAAATACAACTTGAAATACAAGCAGACTTGGGTGGCCCAGAGTCTCGTGCAATCAGCAGAAATCCTGGAGCACAAACCCAAGCCACCCCACCACAAAGACCACCCCGGACCCACTCAAAGGGCGGCAGAGGAAAGCCCCAGCAAGAGCTTGAGGCACCAACCCCGCCAAACACTGGTCATCCAGGAAGACCAGAGCGCAGGGCCCAGGGCTCCAAGAGCTCAGAAGTGTCCCCCCCCCCCAAGGCAGAGAGCCCACACCATTCCCAGGAGGACCAGCCCAACCCCGAAAACACCACTCCGCCACCCTCCCTCCTCCCCACAGCCACCCTCGCACCTCCACCCACTCACGCACCCATTACCTCCATATTTCTACCTTTCTTTCTTTCTCCGTAACCCTTCACTCACAGTCTCTCCCTGCACCGTACTCATGAATGGCTCATATTCTCTTTACATAAACGTTGAACCGCCATAATGTCTCACATGGAGGCTCTAAAACTGAAAGCAACACGTAGTGGACAAAACATGATTGAACGGTTGAACTGGAGGCTTACTCTGTATAGCTCTAGATCTACACCAGATGTCCAGTCAAAAGTAACAAACTTGCTTGATTGTTTTAGGGGAGTTGTGATTATCTGACAATAAACCCACAAGAAGACGCAATGATGACTTTAACTGTGTGAGTTGGCTGATTTAACCACTGAAAACATAACAGTCTCAGTATGTTACGTTTGGTGTAAAAACAGTAACTCTCATCTCCACCATAAATCCTAATTCAAGCAGCGCTCAGACTCTGGTAAGCGTTCCGTTTCAGTGCAACATTACATTCATTTCCAAACTTAAAATTCCATACTTACGACTCCTTTTTATGGTACACTGACATTTATTGTGTACATTACATTGCTTAATTAGCAGCCATTAGGGGCACCAAAGTGTGAAAAACCAGGCCAAGTTCGGGAGTGTCTATAAAAAGTTGAAGTAATTAGCTGCTGAAAAAGTTAGCACTGTAACGCTGTAACTGGCCTTCAAAACTTTTTCTGGTATTTTTGCTTTGTCAAATATGACACATCAGAAAAAAAAAAAATAATAAAAAAAAATGGTGCGGAAAAACTCATTTACTTGAAAAAGAAGTTGCTTGCTAAAGTAGTAATGCTAGTTTATGTGTAGCTCTGGCAACCTGTCCAGGGTGCACTACTACTCTCGCTTAATCTCAGCTGTGATCGCCTCATTCTGACTTCTATGGCCTTCTAAAAGAGAGAGCAAAGCTTATGGATGTGTGGATGAGCATCTTGTTTGTTTTATCTGTACTAAAAGCAATTTAATAGCATTAATCTGTGATTTTAATCTATGGTTATCCAATTATTTCTTGGCCAGGGCAAGCTGTCTTGTGACTACCATGAGATTGTTGGACAACCAGCTGGGACAGGAAGTCACTGAGCCTGACCAAGAAGCAGTCCTGGAATGATGTTGCCTAAAAATGAAATTGTTATTCTTTCAATTTGGTTATAAATAAAGATCAGAGTGTAAAACAGCCTTAAAATGTCAAATTCTTATTTTAAGTATTAGGTTCTTAAAGCTTGTTTAGAGGATTTTCTTGTCCTAGGGATGTAACATATAAAGATGAGCAAACTGCATGTCTGTATGGTCTTTATAGCTTTCTTTCCTCACAACTGCCCATGCTGTTCTCTGTTCATGCATAGCACCTCCTCATCATGCCCACTGATCACCAGAGATGAGGCTACAAACACAAGAAGCATGACCCTCGAGCTGCTTAAGCATGAAATCCAGTTAGTTTAAAAAAATAAATAAATAAATAAATAAAATTAAAAAAAGAAAGTGGGAGAATGAAGAACAGAGCAGAGGGTAACAGAAATTGTGGAAAAAGATTGGTACAGATAGATTATTGAACTGTAATGCCACATGTTGACATGAGATTTGTGTATTACTTTGTTCAGCTAAAAAATAAATAAATAATAGAAGATCAAAACAGCAGTCTGGATTCCCATGTCATCCTTTTTCCTCTACATCTGATCTTTCTTTCTCTTCTAGATGCTGCCGAGATCTCTTGAGAACTGTCACTGACATCGGTCTCATGCTTTAGATTTGATGATGTTAATCATCTGCCTTTAGGCAACAAAGGGAAAGCGAAAGAAAAATAAAGAGACACATAGGGAGCCGGACAGACAGAAGATGGACAGGAAGGCTTAAAAGAAACGGAGATGGGAAGGAGAAGGGGTGGGGGAAGGAGTCTAAGTGGAGGAGAAGGGAAACATGAAGAGCTGAAACAGACAGATGCTTGCATAGGATGCCATGGATGAAGCCCAGAGATACAATCACAACTCAAGCCATGACAGAGGGATGTGAAAGACAGACAGACATGGGTTAGCCGCTCTCCACACCCTGCATTTCTCTTATTCCTTGACTTTCACCTTGAGGGGTAAAAGCAAAGCTCATCTCTCAAAAATAATAATCAGTCTCACAAACACCAAATAGAAATGTTTAACTAATTTTAAAAATAATATTTTTAGGAAAGAAACTGTATGAATCATTTTTATAAATTGAGTTTTTTTCTTCTTCCTTTTTTAACATCAGCTGCATTAAGACATACAGTGCACCATGTGAAAATCATGCACACAACCCACAGATCAATCCACTTAGTACCCATGAAAAATAGGGAGCGGGCAGGCCACTTTGCTAGTCTGACATCATTGTATTAGACCATTAGGCTAAGTGCCATCACGGCGAAACACCTCCCTGAAACCAGACTTGGATTGTGCTCAAAACCAAGCTTCTCTGTCCTGCCTTCCTTTGATCCATCACAAATATCTTCAACCTGTTGATTAAAAGTGAAGCGAACTGGCCTGAAATCCTGTTTGATTTATAAACTGTCCTGCTGTGGCCGAGCATAAGTCATGTGTTACATCTATTAATGTTGAGATATAGAAGTTGGAAGTCAAATTTAGAAAGAGAGTGTGATACCTTTACTGACACACCACATACTTTATAACATGAGCTCATAATCCAAATGAGCATCCTGCAAGACAAGCAGAGAGCTTTTACCTCATGGTTTTGGAGTCATGGGAAAAATATGACATGAAATACATATTTTGTCTCAAAACATTTACAAGCACAGCAAAATGGTCAGCAAGTCCCCGCTGTGAGACCATTTGGTTAGTTTTACATAAGGAGTCCAAGTTGTCCATGGAAGGCAGCAAAAGCCCAGTATTATTTTATTATAGCATTGATTAAAAAAAATATTCATCCATTTATCAGGTAAATCAATTTGCAAATGCATTTGTCTAAAATTAGCTCATGCAACTTCTTAATCAAAGATCTAATAGCCTAAACTACTCCAAAAAGCAATGTTCATTCTGCTCTGATCAGAGAGACATGTTTTCAAGTAATCTTCCAGCATTAACTTCATCTTTAATATATGGGTCAAATTACACTGACTCATTTTGAAAAATCAGGGGAAATATAGTAAACACTGAGTTGTGTTTGTCTGAACTTTCTGCAACACACAACTCAGTTTATTTTCCCGGGATGATTCATGTGACAGCCAGCCGCTCGTCACACTGCCGTAGTAAAAAACAAAACAAAAACGCGTTGAATGTCTTGTTTCCAAAAGTCATGTTTGCATCGAAAGCAACGTGCAACCATCAGCGCTTCGATTTAAAGAGAATTTTCTACAAAGTGCAACTTGAGGGAAAGAAAACAGTGACTGACTTTGTAATACCGTCACAAACAAAAATAATCATTCAGATCTAAACACACAACATTTTACCAAGGACTTTTAAAAGCAAACACTGTTTCAGGTTGTAAGATACTCACATATAAGGCTGTGGGAATGTTCCGGTCGACACAGGCGGAATGGTTGTCAAGAGAAATAGTACACAGAAAGAGTAATCCATGTCTCTGTTTATGTCCCCAAAATCCCGGCAGCCAAATAGAGGATGCGCAAATATAAATATTAATAATAACAATAATAATAAACAATTATGAACTCCCCTCCAAAGAAATCCACAGCGGACTTGCTCTGTCAAACGCTTCACACCGCCATCGGTGCGCGTTTCGAAACAAATCTCATCTGGTAGATATCTCTGGCCCCCCTTCCCCTCCCCATAACCCCCTCCCCACCCGGCGGAGTTGAGGAGTGTGCTGCTTGGATTGACAGACGGTATGGGTATATATGTGCCTGTGTTACTGTTAAGTGTCTAAAACTACGATCAGATCTTCAGAGTGTGAGGAAAAATAAAAAGGAGAAAAGGGGGAGGGCGCACTGGACCTAAACTCGGCCAGCAGAGCGATGCAAACCTCACACTGTAAAAAAACAGAGTATGTTATCCGCGACTCACGGTTAAATATATTGTTAATGGGTTCAATTTGGTCCAGTCCCTCACTTTGAAAACATTTTTATTTATGTTAATATTCATGTTCATGAAGTAAGTATTTCATTCGTACTTCTGAGGAGGAGGCTATTTCTGCGGAAATCCCCATAAAAGTGGAGAAAATTAAAATCGTGTCACTGGACACATTTTGAACAGTTTTAAAGTAGTTTTGTCCATGACATCTTTTACAGTGTGGAGGTTTTTATGTTCGTGTTTCTGACGCAAAAATGGGTTTCCAGGCGCCCCCCTTTCTCACTACAGGCAGCAGTTATTACGCATGGCTTTCTTACAGTTGGGATTTAGCCAGCATGAGGGAAAACACAGACTCGTTGTCTCTTAAAAAAAAAAGAGAAAAAGACAAAAATGCAGTAAAGCTTCTGACAGCTGTATAAAGTCTTGATTCAGATTAATATGCAAGTCTCCTTTGATCAAACTCAACAATATGACCATCAACTGCAGGCACTGACAAGTAAAGGATATTCTTTTTTTTTAACTTATGAAAAGTGACCAGTTCATGACGGTTCACAGATAATTATATCGTATTAACTTACAAATGGGAATTCTTTGTGAATACACATGGTTATGGGGGGGGGGGGGGGGGGGGGGGGGGGGGGGAGAGAGGGGGGGGGAGGGGGGGGGGGGGGGGGGGGGGGGGGGGGGGGGGGGGGGGG
>JBAMHW010000026.1:20051222-20074811 GCA_037177495.1 Rhadinocentrus ornatus | reverse complement strand
GGGAACTTTGCAAGGTTGACAAACGGTGCCAAAAGGTGTTTTTTTGAAAGAAAGGTTGGAGTTTTGGGGGTTGTGTTTTTTTTTTAGGAAGTTTTTTTTTTTTTTTTTTTTTTTTTTTTTTATTATCTAGGAGGGTCATACAGTGACGCATACAGAATTCGAATGTAGTTTTAATAAAACTGGATTACAGCCTTAAATATATTCACAGCCCGTGTATTACAGATATTAGCATTTTTCTGAAACTCATTTAGCAAATTTTCCAAAATGTCACACTAAACTCTTAGGCTACATCTGTAACTTCTCTTCAAATCTTTGTACTTTATCATTAACGACACACACACACACACACACACACACACCTTTTTATAGGTCATCAAGAAAAAAAATCCTTCAGCCCAGTCATCTACTTGGTGACAGTGATGTGGTTACACCTTGTTGACTCAGTCAATGAGAAATGATGGCAGCTGTGTGTGATATGATGTCTCGCTCAGGACAGGGGCAACCTCAGTACCCTCTGCCCACTGACTGATCACATTACTATTAGTGGAAGCTATTCTGTCAGGAGGAGATGTTAAAGCCAAGAGAAGGAGAACTGCAGGGTGAAGCAGGCATCTAGTGATGGGAAGCTGCTTTTAGGGGGCATCTCAAGAGATTCAATGTGAAAAGTCTTAGCTGTCTTGTTTTTATAGATTATGCTCACAAATGCTTGATTGTTTCCATACAAACTCAGTTGAGGCTTTTTTGTTAAATCCTTCTGTCACTTGATTACCAGTAGCTTCAGTAACAGGTGGCTTGGATAAATGGTTTTTACCATTTTTGTCTTAATATTTTCTGCCTTAAATGTACCCACTATGGCCAAACATGATCTACAGCTTTCTGTTTTAACATTTGCCTAGCTCCTCTAGTATTTCAAATTCATGTTTCAGGATGCTGGATTAATCTAATATTAAAAAACATCCTGTTCTATGTATCATGGTCTGACCTTTCTAGATGTCAGAGTTAAAAAGACGCATGTACAGGAAAAAACAATAAAAATAGTTTTTCTACTGTTCTGTAGCCAAACTATACTAACTAACCTAACTTTATTATTTAATATCGTGATAATGCAAATGTCTTTATCAGAAAAGACAAGCAAGATAAATATGCTTCTACTATTAAGTTATATTTTTAAAAAAGGAGTAAGTGAATATCTGTAAACTAGATGCCCTGTTGCACAAACAATTTATTTGAAACTTAATTAAAACTGGAGCAGAAATGAGTCAACATAAGCTTTTTCTGCCACACGTGTTGTATAGATTTTTTTTAATACTTCCTCACTGCTTCTGTCAGCTGTTCCTCAAAACTATTAAAAATTACATAAACTGAAAGGCAAAAATGACAACTTTCCACTTCCTGCATTATCCATTCATTTTCTATACTGGGAGGCCCCTCTTCCTGCATTAGTCATGGTCAATTAAAATCTGGAATCAATCAAACCATATTTGTCAGATAATAGACAAGAATAAAGTTCTGTCTGGATGATTTGTCAAGAACAACTGAAAAGAAAATAAATTATGCCGTGGTCTGCTTGCAGCCTTTGCAGAGACCTTCATACATCTTCATATGTCAAGTTAGACAAAAGAATTTCACTCCGCCTCATTCAGGGATTTAGAACTTTATTTGGAGATAGGATTTTGTCTTCAGTCATATTTTGCTGACATTTTGGGGGTAAATTTAGAAACTACATTGTAAGGGTTACTTAAGCAATTAAAGAACTACTTGGTCAGGGTTGAAAAATGTACATACTGCATTAAAACTTTCCAGGATTATTGAGTTATGCTCCCCTTGGAAAAAAAAGAGAAAAAAACCCCCAGTAAAGTCATGCTATGTGTACATTAAACACAATTTGTAGCCATGAGCGACAACAGTTTATTTTTTATGCGATTGTTTCATGTTTTGTTTTAAAACTGGGTTTGTATAAAGTTTTGAGCCAAATTCTGATGTCGACATGCTAACTCTGTTATGAATCCTTTTGTGTTCCTCCATTGTATGTACAATCACAATCAGAGGCTCATGCGTTGGGCATTGCTCGTGCAGGAATTCAATTTGGAGATTTGACACAAGAGGGGTGCAGCCAACTTCATAGTAGATGCCATGTCCAGATCATAAAAGTGTAGGTAAGTTGGGTTTGTATTTGCATATAATTATGTGTTGTTCTAACATATCATGTAACCCGTGTAAGTTGACACCAACCCTTTAGGGGCTTGTGTCTTAGATATGTTATTCCGTGTGATCCCACCTAGATGATTGGACAGCTGTGTGGATCCACCCCTGTGCCCTGCTAAGCTCTTCCTTGCCTGCGGTTGGCTGGCTGTGACATCCTTGAACCAGGATTGGTTGCTTGCTCTTCCTCTTCAGCTGGTCCTGGCTCATCAGCCCTATTTAAAAGGAGCAGGCTGAGGATTATTCAGGGTAACTGTGTGGTTTCAGCACAGTTTGCCTCACTTTGGGTTTGACTGTTTACTCTGTAGACCTTGTAATTCTGGTGCATGCTTTGTGCATTTTTTGGGTTTGAATGGTTGACTAAACTCAGAATCTCCTTCCTACTACAACTGTAATAGTGCACCAATGGTAAGTGTTGAACTTGTCTCCTCTAAGGCACTACAAAGACCATGTTTTTGTTGTTGTGTGCTTATGGAGACATTTTTTTATCTGTAGGAGGATTAAAGCAACCCTTCATTTTTAAAAGCAAGTATGTTGCATACCAGGCAGTAAACTGAAGATATGAGAGTGTCAAACTTCTTTTAAATTTGCAACAGACTGAGCAGGCAGAAGCAGGTGGTTTCTGCAGCCACTGTGTCAACATTCAGCAGGTGCCGACACGTGAAACCCATCCACAAAGTGCAAACACATACACGGTCACACAGTTTGTTTTAAAGAGGAGAAAAAAAAGGAGGAAAAAAAAAAAAAGGGAAAATATACATAAAAAACACTTTAAAAAAAATTATAGTTTGAATTAAACTGGATTACTGGAAGAGTCCAGGTCAAAAAGGTGCTAAAGATATTTAACTAAAAAAGATGCTAACCTGGAAAATGAGTTTCTTACCCCCCCTGCAGGCGGAATATTATAAATGCTGGTTTTCATGTTAAGCTTTTATTTCTCAGGTTCCATCAGGATATACTCACATATCTGGTAGTTTGATGACAAGAAATCAAGCCACTAGTGCACAGTTATCTTTGAACATTCAAACCCTCCTTCCATTGTTCAAATGCTGATATATTGTTGATTAAAATCAAATAAAAGAAACAGAAACAGAGTACTACTAAACCTACAGTGTTAAAGTGCATGAAAAACACACCATTTCAAAACAAAAACATATCTACCAATGGCAATTTGAAGTTGACAGGAGGGTCCTTTTAATGTCTACTATTGAATTTCAGCAGGAAATTTAAGCCACATCCTTCCAGTTGTTGGAATTTCAGAGATTAAAAGGGTTACCAAAACATTTAGTTATTTTAGGAATCCAGGAAGTGCACAGCAGACCAAGACAGCTAGCTTCTTAGTTTTTAATTTAGTCTATTAAAACTGTCACCATCTCTAGTTGAGACTACTAAAACAGTTACCTTGCATCATCACCATATAGTCCTTGACTGCATACGGTGTCTGCATGCAGATTTTTGGATAAGATTACTACATAAAGTTTTGTTGAGGTGACCAAATTGTTTGCAAACTTAGACGCTGAAAGGATAGTTTTGTCATGCATGCTATGGTTGAATGGTAATAAAACTGCATGTTTTTCTGCTCACACTACCTTAAAATTTTAAAAATGTCTGAAATATTTGACTCTTGAAATTAAATTTTACTTGTATGCTATGTTGATATTGTTCATATAGAAGTTACTAAAGGCATTTACATTTAGTTTATTTAGCCATCATGTCTGAAATCTGATTCAGTGCAACACTTCTAGTAGAAATCACACTGAAATCCACAAACTCTGTTTTAATATAAATAAAGGCAGTGTTATATTTTAAGTTTGCAGCTAAAGTTCACCCTGCACATGGGAGGGGCAAAATAATGTTTTTGCTAAAATGCATTAAAATAAAAAGATTGATTTATTAAAAAACCACTGTATTATGTTTAATAAAGGGTGGAAAAAAACATATCCAGGACATTGGTAGAAAGCATCAGATTGTTAAATTTAACTTCAATGCCTAACTTTAAGACAACTTCGAATTAAAAAAAGAAGAGAGATTTTAATATTTTGTTGTGGATTTCATATGCTGTCTTCAATCCAATAATATCTGTAGCGGCATGTTGGAGCTAAAATCTGAGAAAGGTCTATACTGATTTAAAGAACTTTACCCCCCAAAAAAAGAAAAAAGTATAAATGTTTTTTATAATTAGGTCTACAGTCATGCTCAGCCCTGGTATCAACATGTTTCCTGGTCCACCCAATCACAAGTGGGCGGTGCTAAAGACAGAAGTAAATTCTCTCAAAACAATTCAGGTCATTCACTACCTGTCAGGTCATGCGTTATGTCTTTTCCAGAAAAATTTTAACATGTTGACTTCTGGTGTGAGAGGAATGTCCCAGTGCTGGTCAAACCTCATCCCTGGCATCACTGAGGTTAAAATGAATAAATAAATTTAAAAAAATAGTATGAATGTATAAAAAACAAACATTTAAATATAATCGATACATGACAAATTTAAAATGAAATAGAAATATATGTATTTTAAATTCTCATGTTTGCTATTAAAATGCACAAAACCTGCTTATTTTAGTTGTAACATCAAAATGCTACAAGTCTTGTATAGGGGTGGCACATTTTTATGAGAAGAATTTTAATTGTCAAATAATTTGCAGCAAAAGAAATGCAACTTCAGTCAAGAAATAAATTGTTTTGAACTAAACTAAAAATTAAAGAAGTGTGAAACAGACCTATTTTATTTTCATGTTAATGTCTTCTTCTCTACTGAAAAGCAAAACCATTGCAGATTGAATGGATAAATGTAACTATCAGCAGTGCACAGAAATATGACAAATTAAAGACTTGTGTATAATGTGAACAACAAACTTCATACACATTTCTCATAGTGAAAGATAGATCTATAAAAGAGAAAGGAACGAGTCATCCAACAGCCTACTTTAACAACTTATTTTGCTCAAACATGTTCTTACACTGGGTTACACTTACACGTTAATGGTCATCTAGCAAACACCAAATGGGATAAATTTAACTTGCTATATAGGCACACATCTATAGACGGTGCCTATAATAAACCAGAGATGTTTCATCCTTTGGAAACAAGCAGTAAAATTGGATTAATGTTTGAGTTTTCAAAGCATTTGTAATATTTCCTGTTGCCAACCGAGTCTGACAGTTTGAGTTTTAACATCCAACTGTTTCTATCAACTTAATCAGTACTCTTCATGCATCATGGACCAACAGAGTATAAAAGATCTAAACACTCACACGCCTGGTGCTGATTGAAATCTGAAGCCGGACTGTGTGAGGCTACAGACGGAGCTGTCAACAAACCCCATCTGCATGCTCCCACACACTCTTAAGAAAAGCACTAATCAGCCAATATGAGTGAAAACACCTGCGTTGAGAGACGTTGCCAGACTTATTTCCTTTAAATGAAGACCGCATGGCACCACCTTCTGGCTACATCTTTTTATTTTAGTATTTGCAAGCCAGTTTTGAAACTGAATAAACCAAAGGAATCCCCCATTAGTGCATTATAAGTCAATGCACAGTGAAGAAGAAGAAAAGCTTAATTTGTACTGATATTTAATATTTAGACATGGGGCAACAGCCATTTTTACAGCACATTTTGCATAATTTATCAATACCTCCTGTATACAATCACAAAACCATGACAGTAGATTTTTTTCGGTTTACTTACAAGTGAAAACCAGACGGGTTTTACAAGCATAATCTTTGTACAGTCAGCATACATCATCAATAGTTATAGGTTTTCTTCATAATTCCCCCCTCTATGACATATTTGCTCTTTACCTTTCTCTACATCTTTCCTTTATTTATTTATTTTTTTTCTGCAATAATATCTGGACACAAAAATAGTATGAACCACCAACAAAACATGCAACATCCAGTGTGAGCACATTTAAATTCTCCTGCAACTACTTGAGTTGTTAAGATAAGACCTCTGTGTTAGATTCTGGTAAACCTTTTGTGTTTTGGTATAGAAGGTTGGGCAAATTTGGGTCCCTTCAGGCAGATAAAAACTCCTTTTTTTCAGTCGAACCATTGCGCAGTGATCAAGAGTTACTCCTATGATCTACACAACTTTATTTGTCTGCCCAAAGACCTATTGCTTCCCAACCTCAGTATAAAAAACTATGTATTTACAAATCTGGAAACAGAAAGGTGGCATCTGTGTGTGTGATTATGTATAATTCATAGTGTGTTATGGGATTTTTAGACATTGCTTGAAAGCAGAGATATGCATTAGCACAAATGACATGCCTGGACTTATGAAGATGCTACACGCACAAGCACATGAATATAAAAATAAAATAAAACAAACACTCACACACAGACCTTAAAACTACTATTGTTCCCATTAGAATCACTATTACATTGCTCTGTTTTTATTTTTTAAATTTCTCCTATGCAGCCTGAAAATAAAACTATTAAAAAGGGGGAGTGCACAAAAAAAAAAAAAAGGAATGCTCTTTTTCCTTACCCTGGACCTGACGGCATCCCCGGCAGAGCTCTCAAGGTGTGTGCAGACCAGCTGGCAAATGTCTTTTCAGACATTTTCAATATGTCACTACTCCGGTCTGTAGTCTCCACATGCTTCAAGAAGACCATCATTGTCCCTGTCCCCAAGAGAACCAAAATCCTCTGCCTGAATGACTACCACCCAGTAGTACTCACTTCCACCATCATTAAGTGCTTTGAGCGGTTAGTCACTTCCTCCATCCTGAACTTATTGGACCCACTTCATCATGCCTACAGGCCCAATAGATCAACTGAAGATGCCATCGCCTTACACCTCCTCACTGCCCTTTTCTGTCTAGACCAGAAGGACACATATGTGAGAATGCTCTTTATTGACTACAGCTCAACATTTAACACCATTTTGCCCTCCAAACTCATCACCAAGCTCAGAGACCTATGGTGCCCTCTGTGACTGGATCCTGAACTTCTTGACAGGCAGACCACAGGCTGTGCGGATGGGCGGCATCACATCCTTCACCCTGACTATGAACACCGCCGCCCCCCAGGGCTGTGTGCTGCTGTTCTCATGCATGGCCACCCAAAGCTCCAATACTATCGTTAAATTTACTGATGATATGACCAGCATTGGCCTAATCACCAGCGATGATAAGACGGCCTACAGAGAGGAGGTCAGAGGCCTGACATCTTGGTGTCAGGATAACAATCTCCATCTTAACGTCAATAAAACTAAGAAACTGATTGTGGACTTCAGGAGGAGGCAGAGGAAGCTTTAGGTTCCTTGGGTCCACATCAGTTAGGACCTCACCTGGACTCATCACACTGACTTTATTACAAAATCAGCCAGACAGAGGCTCTTCTTCCTCTGCAGGATACGGAGGCTCAACATGGACTCAAGGATACTCTGCAACTTTTATAGGTGCACCATTGCGAGTATCCTGACTGTCTGCATCACTGCCTGGTACATCAGCTGCACCGCCCTTCACCGCAAGGCTCTACAGAGGGTGGTGAAAACTGTTAAGCACATCACCCAGACGGTGCTGCCATCCATGGAGGACCTCTACACCCAGCGGTGTAGGAGGAAGGCCCCCAAAATCATTAAGGACCCCAGTCACAAACTGTTTTGTCTGCTACCGTCTGGCTGACGGTTTCGCAGCATTTAAGCCCATACCACCAGGCTCAGGGACAGCTTCATACCGCAGGCCATAAGACTTCTAAAAGCTGTCAGCAGCAACGCCACCTTTAAATAATAGCATCTTCTTATTGCATATTATATATTTTACTGTATAACTTATTTGTAGTATTCTTGCTTTTTGTGTTTAACTATTTTTTATTGTGGTTTATATTCTTTTTATCATTGTTAGGTGAGCTTGGGATTCAAGAATTTCATTGCCAATAATTGTTGATACAATTGTTGTGCAATGACAATAAAGTCATTCATTCATTCATTGTTTTATAGTTCTATGGAATTTTTCATGTGTGTGTGTGTTCGTGCACAAGGGCAAAAAAGTTAGGCCCTCTAAACGTTGTAAACAAACACTACATTGTGTATAAAAACAAAATTTCTCCACATTGTTTTTCTGTACATCTGATATGTACTGTAAACAAATATAATACATCACATGAAATTAGCTCACAGGCAAAAAACAAAAAAAGAAAAAAGATTTGTAGAGCAATACAAAAATCACAAGTTAAAATCATAATAATAATAAATCATATTAAAGCAGTAACCTTTTTGTGGAGGACATGAAAGACACAACAGTGCAAAATCAAACATTAACCTTAACGTTTCCTTTCTGGCAAGTCAAGATGCAGCTCCTACCTCTTTACAGTAGATGTTGCATAGAAGTCACTCAAATGTTAAATATAGTTTTACTGCTAAGTTTGAGCATGAAAATGAACCAGCCGTTCTCTGACTCTTGACTCCCACAAAGCACACTACTTTGCTCAATGGGCATAAAAATGTCAAAGGCAAAACATGACAAGTTAAAGAACAAGAACATTTACACATGATTTTTAAAAAAAGGAAAAAGAAATGGGACTAAACATCAACCCGGTGCTGTAACAGCAGTGATGTATCTTAGGATGGAAATAGTGCTTTTTATCATTGTTAGTTACTGGCATGTTTGTCTTGTTCGCAGCAGCATCTTCTGATGCTTCATTTTTTTCTCTCTCCTTCCTCAAACTGAAAAAAACAGGTGTCAGTTTTACATTCTAAGCAGAAAAAGTGCAAAATACCACAAAAGCGTGCATTGTTGAGTTCAACTGCCTTGACAAACCAAAGCAAGACTGATGTAAGACACTGACGTGTCTGGATGTCTGAGAAAAAAACTAAAAAAAAGACACGTTCGATATCTCACATTCTACGGGGCATGGAGAAATAGAGAAATTTAACTCGATTGTCTGTGATAATAAGATATCTATATATCATACCCATGTCCAGCTATGACACTTCACTATATACAAATTGAACCTCAGAGGTGTGTTTTTGTGCAGAATATGTGGCACTGCATGCCAGAGAGACTCATATACTGTATAGTATCTAATCTGATACTGTATATATCAACATTGATCCTCTATCAAACAATAGTCACAATATGATATAATTCATGTGAAACGGTACAGAGGAGCATTCATTTTTGTCAATAAAATCAAAAATATTTTTGTTGATACTTTTTCCCCCTCTGGAACTGGAATTCTAGGTAGTTGTCTTAGAAAATTGACTTCCCTCCAAGGATAGATTTTTAAATTAAATAGCTGAGCAGAAGATAAATTATAGAACTCTACATTAACATTATAATACAAAAATAAAAAGAGATTTCTGTGGCAGAGTCTGTAATATTTCATTCTCCCCAAAATTTATATGAATAAAATCTGCAAATTTTTATGAAGAAATAAAGAGTGCCCATTTAAAGAATCTTTAGTGGAGTAAACATCATAATAAATAAATCATATTCTACACGTGTGACTTCACTGTATCTTATAGAGTTCCTCCTCTGTGTGAGTGACTGTGTGCAAAGTAACTGTGAGCACATGTATGTTTGTGAATTAACGTGTGAAATACCTGGTTGAATCTGAGCTTGACCTCTGAACTTTGAACTCTCCTCAGCCTTACTGTTTACTGCATGTCCTGTAAACATGTTTTCATTTTCTGATCATACTCAAACTATTCCAGCCCTGAAACAAAGGTTTCACTGCCTTCTGTACCCAAATCACCCTTTACCCAAACAGCCACGTAACTGGATCAGTGTTACAGATGATGAGCCTTTAAAATCTATTTTTTTTTAGACTTAGAAGTCTCCTATGAGTGGATCTGGGCAGTGCTGGCGAGCAGCTTGTGCCAGCTGACAACTCGCTTGCGTAGGTCGATTTTGTCCAGCCACACGTAGGCCTCCCCGATAAGAGTCTTCTTCATGAACTTGCCACCATTGGACACGAGGAACAGCTGCCATGAGGAGAACAGACAGTAAGTCATACAAATGAGAAGGAGTCCACTTAATTGAATTAGTTTGACCTTTAGTTTTTTGACTGTCGCAATTTTTTTTTTCTTCTTTCTTTTGTGTGTAAGCAACTTGGGGGGGGGGGTGTTACCTGCAGCGAATGTCCAGTCGGGTTCATACAGAAGCGGAAAGTTTCATTAAAGGATGGCTCACGGTCATGACGACACACTCGGGTCTTCTTCTTGATGACCCTTTTTTGGGTGGCGACATTCACCACATAGAGCTTCACATAAAGATCTGTGGACACAGACAGACGTCCACTTAGAGCAGGAATCAAGCGCTTTAATTGCTTTGAGTGGTATTTTGGCACTGTGTGCAGGAAAAGTCTGCCAGAAAATCTTTTATAGTATTGCCATTAGTCCTGAATTTAATCTTTTTGTTGAGCAGAATGTTAAGTTCTAGGCTATTTCTAAGATTTTATGCTATATATATTGTATAATGGTTAGAAAAAGCCTACTTTCAGTTTCATAACAGATGTTTAACTTAATTACTAAACTTCTATTTAAACCATTAACAATTAAAATACTTCAGAAAAACTTTATCTGCAGGTAAATGTGGCAGATTGTGAAATAAAACTTGTTTAAAGTGTCAAATAATGTCACAATGTGGTGAGGAAGAAGAGCCAAAATGTAGGATGAGGCAGACGTAGAAAAATTATGGTTTAATTTAGAACAAAAGACACTGCAACAGCAGGATAACCGAGTGCATAACCAAAAGCCAAAGCTGAGAAACCGACTGATAAAGAGAAGGTGCACTAGGGAAAACCAGGACAGGGATGGCAAGGAATGACAACAAGGATCTGGCAAGGAGCTAAAGAAACCGAGGAGTAAATATGCAGTATTGCATCAACCAGCAATGGAGGACCAATTACAAAATGGAAACAGGAAGAAAACTCAACAGAATATTGGACTTAAACTTAAATTCAGAGTTAAACACGCGGAACAAACTGAGGAAAAGACACTACAAACACAAATCCAACATGAGCTGCATTAATAACTGATCTAAAATAGTAAGTGCAGCAGAAATATAAACATTCAAAACATTAAAAGACTTGAAAATATTGTCAGTTTACTTGTCCCACAAGTTTATTAGAATACTTTGAATAATGAAATAACATTTTACAATTATGTCATTACGGCATCTATAAGATTTTATCAATATTAAAAATGTTATGTTAATATTAGAAGCATTCAGCTACATTGAATTTGACCTCTAAAACTCTATAAAAAGACAGTGATATGCATAAATAGCCATCATAACAATAACCTGACAGTGGGATGAGTCACTGAGGCACATCCTGTGCTGCACAGCAACTTGATAACAGCAAAGGAAAGGAGATCTGTCTGCACGTTCCATCTGGAAGCGAATGCAAATCAAATAACATGCCAGGCAGCTTGGGTATCAGGATGTACAGTAAATATTACAAAAGAAGGAGCTGTAGGCAGCAATCTGTGCACCACTATGGGAGTAAGAGGTCTAATTTGCAGTGCACGCAAGAGACATGTAAGTTATGTGTTCATAATGTAACATGAGCTCGCTTCTCCATTATAATTATGCAGTTATCTTTAAATGTAATAAAATGACACATTGTGGTATCATAGTAGTTTTAGTGTTTAGAATTTCAAATTTGTGTCAATTTTTCTTTAATTTGCTTTAAACGTTCCCCTGGATTTTTACTCTTGGTGATCATAAGCTGCAGAGCCCAACAAAAAACACAGTGATACAAACATGCATCACACTGTTAATGTAATCAGTCATGTTAATTAGTAGTTTTAATACCCGGCAGGTGGTCTGGAGTCTTGAACTTGTAGGTGATGTTGCGGCATTGTAGAATCTCAAGGACCAGGTGCTCCCCCTCCGTCTTTATTTCCTTCTTCAAAGCAATCTTGATCTCCCCCATTACCTGAGTCTTCCCTAATTGGACACGCAGACAAAGTCAAATTATGTGAGTTTGAAGTGAAAAATGTCTTGTAGGAGTTGCTGCCCTCTAGTGGATACTAAGAGTACTAACATGATGAGTCATTTCAAGCGGCAGTGAATGCGTGCAGGCACTTTTATTTGTTCAACATGGATGAGGAAAAGTTATGATGAGCCATGCAAGCTCCTAGTTGCCTTGGCAACACATTGAAAATGACAGTTGTGAAAGCAGGGTCAACAAGACCCTGGCGAATGACACTGTAGATGCATGTTTGCTTGTATTTCTCATTTTGTGGGACATTACTGCATAGAATTGTACGGTGCCTGTCTTCGCAACTATGTGGAGAAAAACAGTTTCTTATGTTTGGCAGATTTTACTGAGATGGCTTGTTTAAGCTTTTCCCAAGATAAGCCACCCAAAGATTTAGTGAAGTCAATATAATTGCCAGTAAGGTGATGGTGGCATGATTGAGTATGGGTGTTCCAAGACAGAAATGCACTGATGTAAAATACAGAGAGCAGATAATAAGAGATGGAAAAAAGAGTGTGAATAAGTATTAATACCTGTGCTAATTAAGCTCCAGGGACACACATTGTTGTAAATTTTTACTGTAATCTTTTCAAGGTAATTTTGATACCTTATGTGTTAAGAATGACTAAATGACTTATAAAGTCACAGAGCAGACGGAGGAATGAGAAGTAGCTTTTTAAAAAGGGAAAACTGAAGAGAAACATAATGAAATGCCGTTTTGTATGATCTTAATGATTTAAAGGTGATGATAGGAATTAAGCTTGGATTAATTCTGTGTTTTTATAATGTGATGTACTACTGTGTTTTATGTCCATGTATAAACATTTTATGGCTGTAGAAAAAACACACATGAACAATCCAATAGTTGCTTTTCCAACCTTCAGTGTCACTGTGGCCCATTGATGATTTCACATCTGTGCCATTTGGGATCTTTCCACTAAAACAAAGGGAGACAAAAACATAATCAGATTAAAAAGATTATAGAGAAATGATCAGTTCAGGTCTTTTGGCGGATTGGGATCCGGGTTTTAACTTGTTTAACTCTAACTTGCCTCGTAGCAGATAAACAGGATGGTGGAATGCAGAGAGAGAGAGTCAGACAGACAGAGAGCGAGAGAGAGAGAACGAGAGACAGAGAGAGCCTTTACAACGTTGCAACATATTTTCCCCAGAGGCATTAAATATGACATATAGCTGTTTAGAAACTATCATAAAACCTTGGCTAACCAAGGTTGACATCTGTCTGTGACAGTTTCTGTTGGCTTGAAGCTACATTTACTGGATGCTCTGGCTCAAACAAACACACAGAATAGAAGACAAAATCTTTCCTCTTTCCTCATATAGAGGTTTCCGCAATGACTCCTGTCTTCTAGGGAAGCAATGGATCAGTCACAGCAGGCAAACTCCCCGCATACAGATGAAGTTAAACAAGCCCAAACCATATTACTGCCACCACCGTGTTTCATAGATGGAAAAGCAGTGTTTTAATAGAAGTTAAGCTAGGCTCCTGTGACCCTGTGACATGATGAACTACTAAACATCTTGCTTCTGGAATGATCTTGGCTGACCAAGCCTGTGGAAGGTAGCAGTGGTTTTGCATATCCATTTGTGTTTGATTGTGGATTAAGAAGGGTTTTGTAACCCATTTCCAGTCTGATGAACAGCAACAAATCTTTCTCTGAGGTTCTTAGAATTGTCCTTTGCTTGACCCGTGAAACATGTCATGTGTTGTGAAAATTACGCTTCAATAGCTTCTTGTATGTCAGGTAAATGAAACTACATACTCTCACTTTACGATCAATCCACTAACTTAAAAAAACAGAAATTTGAATGCCATTTTCACTCACTTATACAAGCAGATGAGTATAATATTTTTGCGTTAGTACCTTAATCATCTCCACTTTTGCTTTTTATAGGTCTTGTGTGAAAATCAGTTATTAACATACTGTAGGTCATATTTATGCAGAAACATAGATATTCCTGAGGTTTCACAAACCCAAGAAACATTGTACAGTCTGTACAGCTTAAAGCTGCAAGAGCAATAGTTGTCCATCACATATAGATATTCAAAGTGTAAAACTACTCACAATCGGGGCACCTGGAAGATGGCACTGTCCACCTCATTTGTTTCTCCTTCTTCATCCAACAGGCTGTAGGCACTGCCACTCAGACCACTGTCCAATGAGGCTGCCGTTACTGGGGCTTCATCGGATCTGAAACTTGCCCGAGCTGCGCAGAGATACAACCACAACCATTACCACAAAAAGAGAAGATGGAAAACCGCATCTCTGGGTTCAAAATAAAAACTAGGGCCAAGAAGCATTAGTTAATGATGTTCAGCAGATATCCATAATAATAAACATCAAGACTTTAATTTATGGCACAGTCAGTGAGGAAGCTTATTTAAAGAACACAAGACTGGACTTGTAATGAATAGCACACAAACACTGAGGACTAGCAGGAGGCATATGGACAAACAGTACTTAAAGTATCTCTAAACAAAGACAAAACAACAATAAGTTTTATTATAAAATTATTACATTTATTTGTTGATGTAGACTACAGGAGACGTACAAAGCTTTTATTCATATTGTTAGTCATCTATATTACGTGTTTGAACATTTCTAGTAAAAGCTTAGCTTTGTTTAAAAAAGTAAAATTATAGTAATATGTTATATGGAATAGTTTAGAAAATGTTTATGAAGTGCTCTTTTCATAAACGGTTTACTTAAAAAATATTTTGATTAAATGTTTTAGATTTTAAGATTAGGCTCTCAAACAGCTGATCAGGAAGTGCGATAGAGTATGAACGATGTAAAATGCGTGGATGCGGTGCAGAGCAGGATCCATGCCGGCACACCTCTTTCAAGTCACTCGACACATCATCACTGAATGAAAGTTCACTAATAACAGTTCAATGACACTGTGGGGGAGTCATCCTACAGCAGAGCTAACTGCCGTGTCATGTCACAGTTTCAGGCATTGATTTTGTGGTATTAGTGAACTGTGTCAGTGGATGTGAAGAAAGTGTGCCTCAATGCATGAATCTCTGTTGTTGTGGGTGAGTGCAACTTTCTCTCTGCTTTTCTGTCTCTTTTATTAGCTTGTAAGACTCCCCACTTCCTTTCTGCAGGTGTGCGTTAGTAGTATTGCATCCTCTCTTCCTTTCACTCTCTCTTTCTCTCCTTGCTCCATCTGTGCTTCAGTCACACGACAGAGGGGGAGACTCTTGGGCAAACTCTCACCTCCGGTGCTCTGCGGCCTCTCCTCTGACACAGCTTTCCTGAGGGTCAGGTGTCTGCCGTCTGCTCTGCTCCCTTTGGCCGACACAATCGATGGCAGGGCAGGCAGCCAGTCAGACTGGGCTCTCTGAATGGTAAGCACGCCCACTACGCTGTGTCTCTGGTGCCTCAGCGGGAGGCGGCCACATTGGCCTGGATGCGTTTGTTTTCACAGGGACAGGTCAGACGTTGGGGGAGGGGGAGGGTGGGCGAGGAGTCAACGCCAGGAAACAAAGATCATGGAATCGCAGTTCAAGATGGAAGCAGGGAGGGGCAAGATGGAGATTCAGAGAGTGGTTTATCTTCATCATGGTAACCAGCTTGACTGTCATTCACATGCAGCCACAGTGTGCAGTGCACATTCACCCCTCCCGCATATCACTAACGGGTGGGGTGTGCAGCATCTACTGAGGTGCATTGTGGGTCCGGTAGTTGTTTAAACAAAAAAATAAAAGGTGGTGTGGCAGACTGCATGCACAGCCATCTTAGTCGAGGAGCTTCAGAAAAGCTGGTTGTTGTTTTTGTAAAAAGAAATAATATATAATGACAATAAAAATATTTAAAAAAAAATAAATAAAATGTCAAAAGAGGTTAATGATAACAGGGGAGGGGACGGCAACTTTCTTCTGTTTAAAATATTTTTCATTTTTTGCTCCATTAACTGGCCTTTAAGGTAAAAAAGCCATGAATCATGTGGTTTTACAATTAAAAATATGATCAAAAAGCATGTATTTCTTTTTTATTTTCAATACAGTTGTACCTCTACTCATTCAATGCATTGTTAGTCTATTTAAACTACAGTTCAAATCATCAAAAATGTAACTGAAGTTAAGAAATAAAGTCTTGGTTTAGAAAATCTTTTTTATAGCCTCTTTTATTTTTTCAGCGGTTAAGAGTTCAGGTAGTTTAGAAGAGCCTTTTGCCTCTTTAAAAAGGAAGTTAAACTTAGAAGGTTAGTGAGCTTCTCTACAGGTGAGATTCTGGCACCAGATGCTTGTGAAGACATACAGAAGAGAAGTGATGAGAAGTTGACGCACTAGATAGATGTGGGAAAGAGGACCAGAGAGTGTCAAGGGTGAAGAAAACTAAAAATAAAAAAAAAGAAAAGTAAAAAAACCCAACAACAACTCAACAGAAGGTAGAGGAGATAAGTGCGAAGAGGCCATGCTGCGGGGGCTTTATTTGCGTCTTGGTTTACTTGGTTGGAGGCGTTGTGGTGGTTGCTGCTGTGACTGCTGTTGGGCTTCGCCCGTTGCTATGGCAGCACTTCCACTGCTTCCAATGCTGCTGTCCTGATGGTGTTGCCGTGCAGCGCTTTTGCTGGAGCGTGAAGCGCCATGTGAACGAGAGTGTTGGCTGTGTCCGTGGCTGTGGCTTTGGCTCTGGCCCTCGGACGAGGAAGGCTTCGATGTGCCAGGACTACTGTGAGATTTCTCGATAGTGGGCACCTGCGTGTCTAAAACAACCAGATTCACCAAATTACCAAAAAAGCTATCTTTTGTAGTGAACTTAGAGGCTGTTAGCTGTGCACCACCTGTGATAAAGGATTCACTGGCTAGTAAGTTACTGAATTTAGCCAGCTTGTTAACTGCCTTATTAAGTATACAATGTTCTAGCATTCCCATTAAATTTGATCATACTTTGATGCCACTTTTATAAATTAAAGGAAGCAATCAAAGCCTTCCACGGCCATGTTGCCCTCTGTGTTAGCAGAAAGATAGAGGGAAGCTAAGGCTAGGCCTTTGAGCTGGATGACATTATGGCAACCAAGAAAACAGACCACGAGAAAGCAAAAAGCATGAATGCAGAGACTACAATGGGTGAACAAATGGGCAGAGAAAGGAGCTGGGAATACTAGTGATTGAATTACAAAGAGAAGAACCGGCGGACAGAGTTAGACACAGATGTAGGAAAGAAGAGCAAAAATAGAGAAGAAAGAAGAGACAAAAGTAAAAGAAAACAGGACATAGAGGTTGGGAAGAAAGGGGTAGAAAGAGCAGAGAAGTAACAGAGTACAGAGGGTTTTTTGGGAATGACAGGGACTGAGTCAGGCAGGTAAGGGGAATTCACTGTGTCCTACCCTTGGCTGGATCTGGAAAGAGCCCATGGCTTCGGCTCTTGATGACAGATGATTTAGGGGAATCCTGATTATCATGTGAGGCAGCAGTAGTTTTAGGAGATGAGTGTTGTGAGGAAGGTTTAGAGGAACCATGTCGGCCCTGGCCTGAGTGTGAGCGTCTGTGGTGGTCCCCTTCACTCTGCTCCTTAAGGGGAAACCATCGTGGGATGTTGTCCAACTGGGTGGTGTTGGACAGGTCGATAAGAACCTGGGAACAAACCAAACGGATTAGCAAACATGGCTAAAGATGTGACTGATTCCTATTAAAATGAAATCTCACAGATCACAGGGGTTTACCTCTCCTAAGAAATCATTGGAGGAGCACTTGTCGTAGTCCCACACACTCACCTCCAGAGTCTTCTTCCTCAGCTGAAACACATACAGTTTAAAAATCTAATTATTATTAAAATCACCAATCACAAAAAAAAGAAAAGAAACATTTCTGAGAAACATTTCAGTTTTTCTTTTCTTTTTCTGTATTTTTTTTTTTTTTTTTAAGAAATCTATTTAGTGTGTATATTGATGACAAGTCTGTGTCAACTAAACAAAATGAAATGTTGGCATGTAAAAGTCCAAGATCAACCATAGATGCATCTGCTAAGAACAATTTCTGTCCCTTTATTAACTTCATGCTGTTAATGTAACCTTGCAAAGAGAATGTAAACTTAACCTATTGTTGACATTAGAGGTACGTCTAATTTGGCAAACAATACAGATGTATCTGCTGCAAGTATCATCAGCTGTGTGTTCTGAATCCATCGTTCATACTGCACCAAGCTGTGCAATAGTGTGCAATTACATTTTATGATGGCATTGATTTGCTACCATAAGAAAAATGTATTTTGTTATAACTCCAATGAATCTTGGATCCTGAAAGTCAAAGGATGGATTGTGTAATTGCAGTTTATCCACTTTGGACCTGTGTAATGTCTAGAGCATTTGCTTGCACTTTATAAGGAAATTGTCTGGAGACTTTTCTCCCAAAAATGACCCAATTTAAAGCTAGAGTCATAAGAAAACTAAAACATTTCTCATTTGTCCTGCAAGACCAATAAATGTACAAAACATCATATTGTCCCAGTCCAATGAAAAATATTCATTTAGTAGAAGAAAGAAGGAAAGACTGCTATGACCATACCCATGGATAGCATGGCTAGCAAATGTGAACATACTGCAAGTACTCCAAAACAATTCTCCAACAAACACAGTACCTGCTCTAAGTGGATGTTCTTATAGATGACTGTCTGGTTCCACTCAGGGTTGAGGCTCTTGCCAGCATGTTTGGTTTTTCTCTTGTTTTCAGCACTGTGGGAAAACACATCACAAAATGTACACTTGATCAACGTGCATGCTAACATGCAGGTTAGTGGACCACCACACCGTAATGAGCACAAGCTATTAGAGTAGGGCACAATGTGACAGTATAGAAGGAAGAGGATGAGTGTGGCGGCGCACACTGCTTGGATGGTGACAATGTATGGACCTACGTGCATGGACAACAGGGTATGATGAAGACATGTGCTGCAAAAAAGTCCATTTCAATGTCTGTCAAATCATTTTGTCTCATTAAATGTAGATTTGCTAACAGAATGAAAGTATGCCAGTGAAACAAAGGCACGCCAGGGTGTCTAACTCTAATAAACAAACAAACAAACAAACAAACAAACAAAAAAACCCAGCAAAAATGATCATTTATAAAAAACTACATGAGTCTGTAATCAACTCAATTTATTTTAAAGGAACCATTTAACCAAAACAGAAATGACTTATTGTGATGGATGTTTTTTGCAGAGTGCAGGGGTTTGATTTCAGATTGAGGGTAGGTCTTCAGAGTTAGTTTGGAAAGGACAGAACAGTGTCTCTTTGGAAAACAAGAGTACAAGACTGCAAAGAGATTTAGGAGGAGTGCATTTTAAATGTGGAAGAGCATTAAGGGTGCAGCATGGGGATAAGGGAAGGGGAAGGGGCAATGTAGGACATTGCTGAGGAAATTTACCACAAAACAGGGACAAACCAAAGAGCGCCGGGTTTAATGTTAGGGTTTAATATTACAATGGTTAAGAACAAAAGCAGACCATCCACCAAGAGACAACATCACAAGGGACTATTTGTTTATACAGTATATGTTAGGTTCAAGAGGGAGTTTTCTCCTCCAAAATGCGAGACACTCCTCAACTTGAAGGGAAAATCATTAACAAAGGAAGAAAACGTAGAGCTGTTATAGGGTTAAGGGAGTTAGTGGGACTGAACTAACTAACTATGATCAGTAAGATTCCAGTCAGTTAAAAAAACAACATGGCTGTTTTGAGACCAAACTGTCAACCAATTTCAACCAAAACAGAACCAAAGTGGGCAAGTCACATACCTGGCGTTCTGGACAACCATGACCTGACTGAGGGGTCCAGCATGCATTAAATATAGAGAACAACATACAGAAAAAATAGTCAGAGGGAGGGTGGAGGGAGTGTGTGTGGACTGTGAGTGCTTGTAGGAAGGGGGGTTTAAATGAAGATTTTGGTTTACTCTGTGATTTGAAAAGTGCCAGAGCAGGCATGTGGTGTGCACAGTTTGTGATTAAAGCTTTGCTGTATTGTGTCATGGAGTGCATGTAGCTGTGAAGAAAAGATATTTTGGTCATGTGAAGCATCTGGCAATAATATTGGACATCTGCCACGCACTGGCTAGAGTAAACTTGATGTAGGGACCTAATTTAAAAAAGCATGAAAAAAACCAAAGCCCTAATCCCAGTTCATCCTTTTCTTCCCACCACATCCTCCTTTCTTCTGTTTTGCAGGAATAAAGATAATCCACCCCTCCAAAAATGTCCCTCTAATTCAAAATAAAGGGCTAGGGCCAAACGGGGGAACAAGTTTGGGTAAAAATCTATCTAAATATGTTTGTACATAGCTAGTGAGAAAATTATCATCACAATACCACCTTGACCACCTATCTACTACACACAACTTACGAGTTAGATGTGACATCACATGAATACCAGCAATGCATTTAAAAAACATTGTGAACCTTTGTACAAGCTTTGTACTCTACTTTCGCTGTGTTTCAATGGTCATTTAAAGGTTATTTTTAATGGTTATTCTTTATGTGGTCGTGGATTTGTGATGTAACTGAAAGGTTTGTGTTTGTGCTTGCAGTAAGTGCTGACAGCTGTGATGTGTGCACATTTGCATAACCACTCTCAACCACTTTTCATTTTTATCTAGAATTATTGATGGAAAAAAAACAAAAACAAAACTAGGATCTTTCTCAAGGGGCTTCGTCTCATACAGAAGAGAAGGTGGGAGAGTCAATTACATTACAGTGCAATCAGAGTGAGAAGGGAGGCCTGGACTTGTGAGGGAGTGTAGATCACATTTCAAGTAAATATGACAGCTATTGATTTAGACTGCACTCACACCTACAGTACAACACCCATTGACAGAGGCAGCACAAGTACACTATTAACCTTACATTATTTACATAATGTCCATCACTAAGCAGTGAAAAGGGACTGATGAGTCCTGTAACATGAAGTTTAAGTGACCCATTATATAGCAGAACATTCAGTGAGCCTCACGTGTGTTATAGTGATATGGAGTTGAAAGTACATGTGCTGTACATTAAAAGATGGAAAGCCAAATTCAATTCGATTTTAAAATGAATGGAAATTAGTTTTTCAGCTTAACAAAGTGGATGTCTGTGAAGCTTGGATGGAAAAATCTTAGCCAACATATACTGTAAATCGTTCTCCTGCTCTGAACCTGGATGAAAACAATGACATCTGATACTAAGCCCCATCTAACACACCTCTTACTCATGTTATCATCAAAATAAGTGCATCAATTTTTCCCCATCTTGTAACCCACAGCTTTCACTAACCCAGCTCCCACTCTGAACCCCGTGAGGTGTGCTCACAGTTTCCAGTCTTCTGACTCACCCTCTCCCTGGTAGGAGATACACTTTTACAAATGGATCAGAGTAGCCGTTGTTGTCCCGCAGGGCAAGGTTTCTGGCCTGTAGGACGTGAACGATCAAGTTCCCGAGCTGCTTGTCATAGTGGATTTGAAGCTGTAAAAAGAAACACAATCATATTACAATGCTTCAAATCTATCAGAGGGAGGATGCAACATAAAAGAGTTCAAAGTATTATTTTTTTGTGCATTTAAATGCTAAAATAAAAAAAAAAGTCTGCAGTTTTCAGTATTTCCTTTCACAGACCTGTATCTCTCCAGAGATGGGGTGAGACTGGATCTTCGTTCCCTCTGAAGTCTAAAAGAGATGGAAGCAACTTGCTTTGATTCTGCTGCATAAAAATCCATAGGTGGTGGTGTAGTGATGGGTGTACTTACTGAACACAACTTACTGTTCTTTGCTGCATTTAATGCATTGCTTGAGGCAAAACTGTGAGTTTAAGTTTTGTAGCCCTCTGATCTAAACAAAACCTTCAAAGCTGCTTGTTTATCAAGTAAATATTATTATCTTAATGGTACTTGTGCTTTAAAACTTATCTGTGACTTAAAGAGAAACTGGCTTTGTGAAATTCTCATAGAGAAGTTGTAGAAATCTCTTAAATGGACTCACCTTGCTGGTGTGGCGTTTCTTACTGATGGAGGGGGATCCTGGCTGACCTGGGCTGGAGGTTGCTGAGGCCGGGGCAGGGAGACTGGAGGTGGACGTGGGAGCCTGCTGCTGGGACACTTTCTGCAATTCAGCTGCCAGCTGTTTGGGATCAATGCCTGGAGACCTAGGAGGCCTGTCCCCTAAAAAGATCACACATATAGTCTGCTATATGCGAACCCATTGGCTCAACAAATGAAGCTTTATCAAGCAAGTAGGAGTGATTATGTCCAGATCTTCTCTTTTTACGTCTTACTATTTCTTTTACAAGTTTTTATGGCCCCTCTATCGTGTAATAAATGTTAATTTACATTTGCATTTTTAAAGATAAAATATCAAAACACTGGTTTTATTGATATATACACTGCTCAAAAAAATAAAGGGAACACTTCAACAACACAATGTAACTCCAAGTCAATCACACTTCTGTGAAATCAAACTGTCCACTTATGAAGCAACACTGATTGACAATAAATTCCACCTGCTGTTGTACAAATGGAACAAACAGGTTGAAATTATAGGCAATTACCAAGACACCCCCAATAAAGGAGTGGTTCTGCAGGTGGTGACCACAGACCACTTCTCAGTTCCTATGCTTTCTGTCTGATGTTTTGGTCACATTTGAATGCTGGCGGTGCTTTCACTCTAGTGGTAGCATGAGACGGAGTCTACAACCCACACAAGTGGCTCAGGTAGTGCAGCTCATCCAGGATGCCACATCAATGCGAGCTGTGGCAAGAAGGTTTGCTGTGTCTGTCAGCGTAGTGTCCAGAGCGTGGAGGAGCTACCAGGAGACAGACCAGTACCTCAGGAGACATGAAGGAGGCCGTAGGAGGACAACAACCCAGTAGCAAGACCGCTACCTCCGCCTTTGTGCAAGGAGGAACAGGAGGAGCACTGCCAGAGCCCTGCAAAATCTCCAACCTCCAGCAGGCCACAAATGTGCATGTATCTGCTCAAACGGTCAGAAACAGTCTCCATGAGATTGGTATGAGGGCCCGATGTCAACAGGTGGGGGTTGTGCTTACAGCCCAACACCATTCAGGATGTTTGGCATTTGCCAGAGAACACCAAGATTGGCAAACTGGCCACTGGCACCCTGTGCTCTTCACAGATGAATCACAGGTTCACAATGAGCACATGTGACAGACGTGACAGAGTCTGGAGACGCCGTGGAGAACGAACCCTAACTAACCCTAACTAACCCTAACCCCTAACCCTAACCGTCTGCTGCCTGCAGCATACTCCAGCAAGGCAGATTTGGCAGTGGGTCAGTAATGGTGTGGGCGGCATTTCTTTGGGGGGCTGCACAGCCCTCCATGTGCTTGCCCTGGGTTCCTCCTAATGCAAGACAATGCTCATGTGGCTGGAGTGTGTCAGCAGTTCCTGCAAGACCAAGGCATTGATGCTATGGACTGGCCCGCCCGTTCCCCA
>JBAMHW010000026.1:20027601-20045721 GCA_037177495.1 Rhadinocentrus ornatus | reverse complement strand
AGCACATCCCCTGTCCTTAGACCCTCCATCGCGGTAAGGAAAAACTCAAAAAACCCATCTATGGGAGAAAGAGAAACTATAGGGAGATCCACATGATGAGAGAGATCCACTCCCAGGACGGAGTGGATCTCTCAACTAATTTCTTGCTTTGTGGGCTGTTTGTTACTTGCATACAACAATCCAAAGTGTGAGGGATCGCTCATCAGTTATGAGCCTGGAGACAGACCAAAGAAAAAAAGGGAAGCCAGGAAATGTCTGCCTGTTTTGAATCTGCAGGACTGGTGAAGTGAAATTTATCTTTTAATAACATCCTTTTCACAATATTTAGGAAGAAATATAATTTATAAGCAGTAAACAGTGCAAACTTGATGCAGTCTGTAAGCCTTTGTCAGTGCACTTATCCCTGTATTTAGCATGCTACTGAATTTTACTGGCACTTTACCTGAGACACTGCGGTTTTTGGGATCCCTCCGCAGTTTGACCCTGAGGTGAGGGAATGGATAATATGGACCTTTTCCCTGTGGCCCAAACACAACAAAGAAATATTAACCATCTTGGTCTATTATTCACTAACATACGATTTAAATTATTTAATTGATTGACTGAGAGTGAATGCATTTTGTTACTGCTTGTGTCTGGGTGCAGTTTTTCATCTTTCACCTTTCTGTTCTCTTGTCCATTCTCTGGACGTCCATCTCTTGGTTTGTCAAACCAGTCTGTCTCCTCTCGTCTGAGGTGGTAAGCTTCCGAGATAAAAAAAAAAAAACACTACTTCAACACCAAACTGAGAATGTGAACATTTGTATCCTACTTATTGAGAACAATTATATTTGGTACAAGTGAAAATTGATTAGTGACTGGAATAAAAACATGGGGATGGCACAATTGCCAAACTTTTGATTATGAAATAAGCAGAAAGGTAATGCAGTTTTAGGGTTAATAAAGTGTGTTCGTATAATATAAATCCATGGTGTAAAAATCCTATATGAATCTAAATGTTGGGTATATTTTCAGTAAGTTCCAGTCATTTGGAAGCAAACATTCCTTTTAAAACATACAACATTCATCAAAATTTGTGTTAAAATGCTCTATATTTGTTTAGTTTTGCCAATTAACAACATCTTTTACTTTCCCAACATTTAAGCATCATTTCATAGTTATGTGCATTCAATTCATGGTGCAAGTTAATATGTTAGCTAATGGACAACTAGAGAACTAAACTAATACTCTACCATTGGTTGCATCGTCTCTGTTCAAAGCCATCAGGGACTCACTTAGGGCTGGAATCAAGGCAAATGGGTTTACATAGCAAAATAATGGGAATTAGCATCTTTAAATGTTTAAACCATAAATAAAACAACAATGAATCTATCTTGTCTTTCCCCCTCCACATCCCATTTCATTAAAACTACTGTATTAGTAAATATCTCCCTTTGGGTTGGACTTTAGGCTTTTTTTAATTATGTAGTCCTATTAAAGTAAAAACAATCTACACAAAAAAAATAAAATAAAACGAAAGGTAGCTTTATTAATTTCCAGATCATTCTTCTTTTTGACCTCAATTTAAAATAAAGTTTAGATATGCATATATTCATTCAAACTTATTTAAAACACATCAACTGTTCAAAGAGATTTTTTTTCTAATTAATGAAAAATATGAACGTATCTTGAATTTAGTAGCAGCATCATTTGTCAACTTATTGAGATGATTAGCAACAGGTAACATGATAGGATATAAAAAAGAGCACCTTGGAAAGGCAGAGTCTCTTACATATAAAGATGGGCAGTGGGTCATGAGTGCTAAAAACTGTCTATAAATTGTGAAATGATTTCAGAATAACTGCACTCTATCATCTAAAGTTCATAATATCATCTAAAGTGCATAATATTAAATATTGCATTATTTAATTTAATTTAATTTAACTATTTAAACATGCCTGTTTTTAATGTAGTGTTTTTTCATGGGAAACATGCATGGAGAATCCATGCAGAATCCATATGTGAACCTGAGCCAGAAACACTGATGTCTTATATTAAGCCAGTTTTCTCTGGACAAAAGTAGACGGCCAGGCCAACTTGTAATGTTTTCAAAATCCTGATGTTATGATGGCGCCTTAAAGGTCCTATATTATGCAAAATTCTTTTTCTAAAGGTTTTCTAACAGTCATATTTGTCCTCATATCCTGTGTATGACACCCAAATGTGAGAAAATTCTGACTCCTCTCTCACTTGCTTGCTTCACTTTTTAGCGAATGTGTGCTCAAACGAGTGAATCTGAGATCTTTCCCCTTGTGACATCACAAAGGGAAAAAAAAATTCCCCCCCGGCAGTGGATACTATCATTGACTCGAAAATGTATAATATGGGACCTTTAATACCAATAGAGCTGACAACTTACACCCCTCAACAGAAAACATCAAAGCTGAAATGTAGACTTTAACAGGACTTCCTAAAAAGAGCATTAAACATCTACAGCTCATCCAGAATGCTATTACTAGAATTTTAACCAGGACTAAGGAATCTGAACGCATCACACCAGTTCTTTACACTGCCTTTCAGTCAGTCACAGAACGATTTAGGCCCAGAATACATCTGTGATATATTCAGAGAATATAAACCTTGCAGAGCTCTTAGATCCAAAAACTGGTCAACTAGTCCAGACCAGAGTCCAGACTAAACATGGAGAAGCTGTTATGCTGCAAACAAGTGGAACAAACTGCCAGTGGAGATTAAACTTTCAACAAATGTAGATACATTTAAATCCAGGTTAAAAAAATTTCTTTTTAATTCAATAAATTTGCCTCGCCTTTAGAGCAATATATGCTCCCATTTCATATGACTTTTTATTTTAGCCTTGCACATGTAAGCAAGACGATGTTAAACAACATACTGAATTTACAGCAACAGCACAACTTTGTAGTAGAAGAGTTCCGGTGCCGGACTGGCCGGTCTGCAGTCTAGACTCTTCTTCTGTTTAAAACATTTGGCGCATCATGAATTGCAAAATACGACAAAAGAAACTAAAGATGGTTTAGCTGCTATAATCCTATAACAGATAAAAATGAAATGGCATTCTACTCCAAAAAGTCCCACAACTAGACTCTTCATTTGTGGTCTTTTAAGGGCTGCTATCAAAAAATATTGGCAAAAAGAGGTGGTTGTTACTAAAAGAAAATGTGCAATATAATGGTAAGCATGGCCCCATTCCTTTTTTGAGACACATTGCTGCTATAAAATTCAAGATAAGATTAAAAATACTAAATTTAAATAAAATTAGTAACAGAAATGTACCACTTTTAATACTTATGGTTTCTATTTTCTGTTATGAATGAAAGATTGGTTTATTATTAGATTTGAAAATTTAATAAACATTCAATTTTTATTTAAACTCACAGTGTACAGTTTCCTAGCTTTTTAAAAATTTGGTTGTAATTAAGAAAAAGGGTGTTGGTCACTGGGGAGGTGAAAACCCAGTGCCCCTAATCCCTCTTCAGGGATCCTTCAATCAACAGAATTATGAGGTGTTTTCTTTAAAGCTTGGTGTAAGGATGAACATGGCCAGAGGGAGCACCTTCTACAATGTGGTGCAAATCTTGCTCACTTTAAAAAAAAAAAGAAGCAAGATAAGGCATGGTTGTCTTGGCTAATAATCATGTCTCTGACTACCGTTCTATTTAGCTTGTTTTAATAAAAAACTGATAGTAATACATAACCTTTCAGTAATATCAGCTTAAAGGAAAAATTATTAATTAAAAAAGTTTATTAAAGGAATTTGTTTTGTTGTTTGATAAAAAAAAAAAAATCCTTTACAACAGTAATAATAAAAAAATGCCTATATTATCTGTTCATTATCAGTCAAGTCAAATTAAAGCACTAATAAATGCAGTTAGAATAACAAGCAAAGACGGATGGCATACACTGACTTAAAGCAACATGTAGTCAAACTAAAAACAAATAATATCCAAGACAAGACATGCAAGATAATATTTATTACACACACACAGTTTTTTGCCATCAGTTACCATGCATTTCAAACTTATAAATTCAAGATCCCTTGGCAATGACAATGCTATCTTGCATTATAATGAGGTATTATTTTGATCCTGCTAGTAACTCACACTATTAATAAAATTTACATTGTAATCATTACATTTTTACAATAATAAATATCAACATTACTGACCAACTAACCAAAAGATAGTTTATGTAGTATTTGTAGTGTTATTACAGTCAGTGCAGTATCATTCTGAAGAAAACTTTAGAACAAAGATCTTTTTGTGCAAATTATGTAAATTCTGCAAGTGGCAGAGGCACTTTTCAGTGTATCACTTGTGGGAAAAGAATGGTCTAAATCTGACCCAAGTTTTAAAGGATAATTCTGCTACTGAGGCCGAGACCTTGTATGCTTAAGAAGCAGGATTTGAGAGACAACAGAAACCTACTTCAAGACAGCTAAAATTGACAATATGCTTGAAAAGAAAGGTGAGCAGACAATATTTGAAGGGAGGAGCCTCCCATAACTTGAACAAAACTTAAACTGTGCAGTGTCATGCAACATTACAAAATGTTACACACTATCTGCAAAACAGATAGTAACATGATGTAAGATACATTCAAGTCTATGAGACAAAAAGAAAAAACATCCAAAATATGCATGCATACGAGATCAACAGACTGACTAAATTTACTGACACCATGAAAGTGAAAGAAGACAGATTTACCAAAGTAAGATAGAGCACGTCAACACAAAATCCCAAAAGACACATGCAGACTTTGAATGAATAAACACAAGCTATATATCATACAGATAAAAACTGAATCCATGCAAGGCAAACTATTACAACAAACTCTTAATGATAAAATATTGAAAAGGAAAAGAGTGATAATGTGACAACTTTGTCTTTTACCTTCACTATCTGACATTGTGCCCTGAAGATCATCCAGTAGTGCATAACCCCTACCCCTGGTTGGCTCTTCCCTGATATGATGCTGTTGCTGGGAGTCCTGCAAGGACAAGCAGGAACCAAACTGGTCCCTTGAATCAGCTGAGATGGGGGGAAGAGGTCCTGCTGATGCACGGGCCATTCCCATAGGCTGCCCAACAGGGCTCAGTGGGCTCTCTTCTTCTGAATTCTGGGCCACAATAGGTATTCGCCCACGACCACTTTGCACAATTGGAAGACTTGTGGGTTTGGTGCGACCAGAGGGAGTTTGGTAACTTGGGCCATCTCCAGGTGTTTCACCATCTCCTTTAAGTCTTAAAGAAGAGCTGGAAGGGTCTCTTTTAATCGACAAGTCCAGGCCATAACAAGATGAAGGCCTGGATGAAGGTCTTGACCGGCTCCCACTAGGATAAGCAGAGTCCAAACCCAAGCTCTGGCCCAAATTTAGTGACCCAGCCAAGTTAGCACCCAACGTGGAGCCAAGGTACTTTTGCTGCTCTGCAATATTCTTACGAAGGCCAAAGGTAATCTCATCCTGCATGAGCCGACTGGATCTTGGGGATGCACTGGTAGAGCCTAGATAGCTGGTATAGTCTGTCTCCAAACCTCTGTTGTCTGAAATAGAGGAATACTTGGAAGAAATTTTGGGATCTACTAGTGGTGTCTTGTGTTTTTGATACAACATAGATGCTGGTAGTTGTTTAGCTGCCTGCTTCTCAAGGGTAAGCCGACTAATGCTGTACTTTTCTGACTTGGGATATTGTCTTTGGGAGTAGCTAGAGATGCCAGAGCTTGGAGTGTAGTAGTGCTGGGAGAGACCTGTCAATTGTTCTAAGTTTTCTGTCCCACCTGTACTCCTCCTAAACTCTTGCTTGAGCTGCTGCTTCAGAAGTTTCAGTTCATAGGGCTCTTCCATAGTATCCTCTTCATCAGGGGTCTTTCCAAAAGTATGTAGCCTGGAAGTGGATCCCAGATAATCAGTAGACCCCAGATCTGCAGCACTTCTACGTAACAGCTTCTCTGCCTTAGCCAGCTCCCTCTCAGCCAGACTATAAGATGAAGAAAGACCACTAGAGGTCTTAGCTAGCTCTGCAGCATCTTCTAGCAGTATGTAGCTTCGAGGTGTATGGTGGTCTACATCTGTGTAGTAAGAATCAGAGACAGTTGACATTGGGCTACCTGCTATGCTTCCTACCTCCAAGGCTCTGAGATCAAGGTGGTTGCCATATTTGTCATACTTCACACCAAGGTAAGCTGATGATGTAGGATCAGGCTGACGGCTAATCACATCGTATTTTGTTGCCTCAAGCTCTGAGAGGAGTGCTGCTTGTCTGGCAGCTTTTTGTTGCAACAAAAGCATTTGGTGGTAACTCTGTTGTTGGGAGCTAGTGAGTGATGGAACAGAGGAGTAAATAGAATGAGATGGGTAGGACTGTGGCGGCTGATAGATAGACTGCTGGTACTGGGTTTGAGGGTATTGGTACTGAGTGTATTTTCCATATTCATGCTTTGTTTGAGGTGGCACAAAGTCATCGAGTTCTGACTGAGGTGCTGTCCTGGGACGTTCAAGACCATGACCCTCAATTTCCTCATCTTCACCACCGCTATTCCCACCTCTAGTATCTCGAATATTACTAACTTCACTGTCTGACATGTAGTCTCTGTCCTCTGCAACACTCTGTAGGTAAGCCCTTTCCCTCTTCTCTCTCTCCTTTAGTAATGCATCTTTTCTATGATTTATTCCCATTTCCAAATACCTGAGCTTAGCATCAATCTCTTTTTCTTCTTCATCTAATTCTGCTTGTCTTTTGCGGAGTTTGGAAGACTCCCGCTCCACCAGATCTAGCTCACGATCAATGTCTTGAAGGATCTTGGCACGTGCCATGTTTGAATTGCGGCACATTCTCCGGCGGGCAGAGCCAGTGCTGTATGCTGTCTGGCCACTAGTTGTTGACTCTTCCTCTGATGGTGGATTGGGCAGAGTCCTCTTCACCTTCTTTTGAGTGCCAGTTGGTGTGCCACCTGAGCCCTTTCCCTATAGAACAAAAAGGTTTAGGACTGTAAGAATTCAAGCAATTGAGTGAAAACTGAGTTATGTCAAAGTGTGCTACATGAAAGGTTACTAGAAAAAAAAAGTGTAATTTACATTCTATAGGTTTCTATTTAGTGTCTGTTACCTCCCATTAATGTCACAGATTACCAACTTTCACTTAATGGTAAAAAAAAAAACATTCACAATCAAATGTCTATGAATCTCTGAGAGCTCATGATTTTCCTTCAAGCTCAGCTTACTTTCTCATCTATTTATGTATGCATGAGGTTCTCAGTGGTGAATTGTGCAGGCAGAAATCTAACTTTCAATCCCATGTATTTAATCAAGAAATGGAGCTGAAGCTGTGAACACCTCTCTCCAGAAATCTTTTAAATTAATCATTTGCTCATCTTCTGAACACAAAAATTTACTCAACTTTTTGTCGTACTTTTCTGACATTTATGTAACTGAGAGTGGTGCATGTAGTGATATTACTCACTGTATGGCCATCACCGTATTGGGTACCAGATGTTCTTTCTTCTCCAGTTGGACTCATGGGCTTAGGGTCAGACATGGATCTCTGCATGGTTTTTGGTCCTCTGGGACTTGCTGGAGAAGCTTTTGATGGATCTGTTCCTCCTCTTAGCTTTTGTGGGCTTGTATCACCTAGTGACTTGTCATAGGACACAAACTCAAGGGATTTGCTTGGGGATATGCAGGGGGATATAGGAGAATACAACACTTTGGGGGATTTAGGGTGGGCTTGGAGGGTGGAACAATCTGGTTTAAGGTTAGGAGACTGGGCTATTTCTAAGGGAGTAGGTCGTTTCTTAGGTGACGTTCTCTCTGAATCAGACAATTCCATCCTGGTCTCCATTCGAATTGTTCCCTCTGTGTCAGTTTGGATTGAGATTTCAGTGTGAGCTTGAAGAGACATCTCCAACTGTGCACTTCTATCACCCCTGGCAGTGCGCGGCCGGCTTTGTCGGTTTTTAGTCTGAGCTTCCCATTCTTCTTGATCCTCATCATCGGTCTGCACACAACTATCAACACTCTTTTTAACACTCCTCTTTTTTCTCCCAGCTGTGTAAGCTTTGCTGACCGTTTCATCCTCTTCATCTGTCTGGCACCCACTGTCAGTGATCTTACGTGCAAGTACAGTACCATCAGGCCCTAACACAACTGCCTCTTGCACGCCATGCCCTAGTATGTCCCCCCCTGGGTACATCTGACGAAACCTTTGCTCCTCCAGTTGTATGCGCAACTGTTCTTGGAGTTTCTGAATCTGCTCAAGCTGCTGCTGCTGCTGGGCATATGTTTCTTTTTGCATCATGAGGTGAGCCTGTCTTTCCTCTTCTTGTTGTGCCAATATCTGCTGCTTCATGACTTGCAACTCCTCCAATTCTTTCTGTACCAAGAACTGCTCTTGTTCACGGAACCGCTGGATCTCCTGTCGCTCCCATTCTAACTCTTCAGCCAGGCGTTGCTGTTTGAATTTCTCCATTTCTAGCCTCTCCCGCTCCACCTGATACTGACCATCCCCAGGAATCATGGGAGAAGACAGAGCCTCCAGTGAAGCAGCTATAGCCTCTAGGGATGCATCAGTGTAAGTGTCAAGGGATAAAGATGTTGTTGCTGTAGTGGTACCATTAACAGCTGTGATCCCCCCTCTAGAGATGTCCAGATTGAGTGGAGCATCTCCTTGTTCTTCTGTTGTTGAAATTGTAGACAGGAAACTTTGGGATCGTGTAAGTGGCAGGTTCTGGAGGTTGGACAGTGAAGGCATGGTGTCACTCGTGTGCATACCTGACAGGGTGTTGTAGGTTGTAAATATGGAGCCAGGTTGGGTAGTAATGGCATATGTAGATGGGATCGGTGCTGCAACAGAAGAATAAACCACTCCATTTGATGACCTTAAAACACTGCTCGTACCAAAGAGTGTGCTGACAGCACTTGTGGCTCTGGCTTGAGAAAAGGGTGGGATTGTCATTCCTGCATAAATCCCCTTCTTGGAGTAGTCAACAGCTTCACCTGCCAAAAGTCAAAAATATTGTCAGTTCCAATATTGCAGACCATGAAGCAAGTCATGCCTTGTGCAATTTATGAAAAAAGATGGAACAAAGAAAAATAAATCCAAAACCGAGGTGCATATAACCAAACAGCATGCAGGCACATGCAAAAATCTTTGATAAGAGAAAAAAGGTCCATGCAAATAAAATTGAAAGTGAAAACAAAGTAAAAAGATGCCACATTAACCATGAATGAGTGGAGGCAGCTCAAAGTGACATTTAAGAGACAGATCTGCAATGTCACTCCACTGACCTGCATCAGAAATCTTTGCTGAGGTAAGATCTACTGCACCCTCTGTCGTGCCACTGAAATTATAGCTGTTTTTACTCTTGTATATGAAAAGACCAGCTTCTGCTAGGTTGGTGTCCGACATAGAGGGTTTAATCCCACCAAAACCTCTCATGCCATAAGGTGATCGATCATACTGATAATGGTCATCACGATATCCGAAACGATCCTCCGGCAGGGTCGTGGTTGATTGCTGAGTGGTGCAACTTCCTGCAAATGGGAGCTTGTACACAACATCACAACATACAGCTCTTTTACCTGCTGTCAGATCCACTGGTTTGCCATCATCTGTTATTACAGCTGTAACCACATCTGCAGATGGAGCATCCACTGTTACCACAGTATTGAAAGGCTTTGTTGTACTGAGATCAACAGCTCCTGCCACTGTGGTTGTACCTGTTGTCAATCCATTGGCAACACACTGTGCAACAGAATTGGGTGCAATAGTAACAGGGGTAGCCTGGAAACTTCCTCCACCTGTGCTTGATCCAACTGAGAGATTAATTGGGATTTCTGTAGTAGTAAGAGTTGAAGGCTGCGAACTTTCAACTGGTCGATATATAATTTGGGATACAGGTTCAAAAGCCTTGTTTTTGGTTAGCTGAAGGGGCACTGAAGATACTTGGGAGATGTCTACATTGTCACTTTGCTGGATTGTGGCAGCACAGGTCACAATGGTGATGCTATCAGTCACTACAGAAACAGTGGATGATTCAGCACTAAGGTTGACCACAGGTGACTGCACAGCACTGTTGTTACGACTGTTTTCACCTGCAAAGGACTGACGTCTTGGGTCTGGGCCAGAAGATAAATCAACACCATTTATATTTGACCCTGGATCCACCTTCACTGTCCGAAGATCCACCACTTCAGAAGGTTGAATGGGCTGTCCATTCTGTGCTGGCATCTGAGGCTTTGGTTTCTCCATTGAGATGGGGACACCATTTGCCCTTGAAGCTTGCACCGGTGGTGGTGTCCTTTCATGAACAACAGAGACAGTGGTTCTCTGAACTTCTGTAGTGACCACTTGAGAGATTAGGTTAGGCAAAACAACTGGTGATCGTGCTGAGGCCGATATAGCCTCGATTATATGACAGGAACTAGATACGTGTTTATCTGGACCACAGATCTCTTGACTTTCAATTGACTCTGTGACACGTGTATATGCCAAAGGCACCCGAGTTGTTTGAGGAGGAGCTGGTTGTTGATTATCCTGTGGATATGACTGATGCTGAGGGTGTGGTTGGTGACAACTCTCAGACTGAGCTTTTCGTGAAGGAGATGCTGGCCCAGGACTGGAGGGAGCTTGAGTTGTTACATTGTCAACTGGTGAACTAGGCTGGGATGGCAGTGTGATGACAACATATGTGTCACGAAGATTGCTGGCATATCTTGGAGAAGAAGGTGACTTTGGTGAGTGTTGAAATGGCTTGCACTCAAAAGAGGGGCTCAAATTGAGGACTGTGTCATTAGGACTGGTGGGAAGTACATTAGGCCTTGGTGGATATGGAGCATGGGCAGGTGAAGGTGGCTGTGACCCAGGCTTTGGTGCAATTGGTGGTTTGACACCATGCCCTGATCTTTGAACCTCTCCAATACCAGAAGGGATTACTGGCTTTGGAGGAACAGGAGGGGGAACATGAGGTTTGTATGTTGGAGTAACTGCTTGTCTTATAGGTGATCCTTGCGGTGTAGAAATAATCACTGGCTCTGGTCTTGTTGGAGTTGCTGGAGCCTGAGGTGGAAGTGGAACTGGAGCTTTCCTGGGAAACACAGTAGGTTTTGGTGGGGTGGGAGGAGGCTGTGATGGTACAGCAGGTTCTTCTGCTTTTTCCTGAGAACTAGTCCTACGGAGGACATTTGGCTTTGGGGGAATAGGTGGGGCAGTTGACACTACACTGGATATACTTGGTGTGTACTGGGGTACTGTGGGTAAAGGTGATACACTGGCAATCACAGGTGCTGATGTTTTTGGTAATGCATTTGATAAGTCCATAATATCAGCCTGGGATGCTGTGATGGTGGTTTGAGGTTGATGATCTGATGTGGATGATGGAGAAGACTCAAAAACCTCCTTTACAGGCTTGGTTTCTATTGTTGTCTTATCTGATGCTTCAGCTTTCTCCTCTTCCCTTTTGATGACACTCTCCTCATCAGAAGACAACTCTCCTGAAGAACACTGCGTCACTTTTAAATCCGGAATGGGGTGTAAGGCCTTCCTTGATGCAGTTGCTTCTATTTCTGGCTCAAGATGAGTTGGACTTGTTCCTGGGGTCAGGACTCTTTTCATTAGCTCCTCATAGGCAGTTTCGGCATCTAACAATGGCTTCCCATCTTTGCCTAATGTTACTGTGCAGCTTTTGGAGAATGTATCATCAGCAGGTTGGAGCACAATTTCTGGGTTTATACTTTCCTTTTTTGGCTGCATGTTCTGGTATTCCTCCTCCAGCTGCATGAATTCTTTTCTCTTTTTGATCATGTCTTCATATACTTCATCAGGTGATCGCAGCTTTTTGGGTTCATCAGGAACAGTTATTCTTTCTGGATCCTCCAAATCAGCAGTTGAATTGTCAATCAGTGATGAATAAGCATAGTCTTCAATGAGTATGTCTCCATATACAGACTCTTTTCCCAGTTGAATCTCACCTTTGTCAGTTGTTGGAGACTTTGCTCTCAGCATTATTTCTTCATAGGCTTCATCAGCAGATTTGAGTGGTTTTATCTGAGTTTTATCAATGTTTTGATCATCTGTTGGTGAGTAAAGAGATACTGATGTAGGCAGCTGATATGTTTTTTGAACTGCTGCAATCTTTGCAGCATGGATTTCAAAGCCTTCAGGATCTGATTCAATACTTGGTGAAAAATCAGAGCAGGATGACCGTCTGATCTCCTCCATTTCAGCCTCTTGCCTCTGTTCTTCAGTTGGTGAGGCATCTTCAATAGGAGAAAGGTTACTCGGTGGTGTCTTTGGATACTCTCGCCTTCTCTGGGCTCGAATCTCCTCTTTGTCTTTCTTGGATTTTTTTCCTGAACCCTTCTGTTTTTCTTGCTCCTTGAGCAGTTCTTCCTCCTCCCGTAACTCTTCTTCCTCAGAAGAGTCTTCAATAGTTGGCAGCATTTGGCCAGTCTGTCTGTGTTTAGCTTTCCTGTGCTGTTTACCCTCACCAGTACGGACATGACCTGGACTACTGCTGTCGCTGTCTTCATCCATTGATGACAGAGATGTTGGGGATGTTCCAGGAGTGAAGCTGGATGCATGTAGACTGGATGATCCTTCACCTTTGGACCGATCATCTGGAGAATCTGTTAGACTTTCCATTTCAGGCTCTCCGTCAGCATTAGGTATCTGCATTGGGCTGCTGGTTGCATTCAGCTCCATTGATTGGAATTTGCGAACTACAGTGCCACTCTGATCCTCCTCTTCTTTTGGTTCTTCCTCCCTCTCTTTGTCTTTATGTGCTTTATCCCATAAGGAGGTGAGCTCCTTATCATCTTCATCTGGACTTATAGTGGTTTTCTTGGTGAGTCGTCTGGTTTTTCCTGATACACTCTTCTCTACAGTGTCTGTCTTTTTCTGTCCCATATGTTTCTTCTCCTCCTCTTTGATCTTTCGCCTCATGAGGTTTTCCTCATCAGATGGGGAGGCGTCCTCATTCTCACTCATTTCAATGATCTGTTTTCTGATAAACTCCTCTTCATCTCCTGACATTGGACTTTCTTTTCCAAAGCTTTCACTGCTATCATCCAAGGAATCTGCTCTGACATCCATTGGCACGAGGAGCTTTTTCTTTGTAGTCCCTTGGGTATTCTTTTCTGAAAGTTCTTTGTCTTCTTCTGAACTAGGTGAGTCAGGTGAAAGAGGGAGTACCTCTAGTTTCCGTCTGGTCTTTAAAGTGTCACTTTGTTTCTCATCCTCTTTTGTGCTTGGTTGAGCCTCAAGAATTGGAAGCACAGTGTTTTCCAGTTTCACTAGGTCTGAGGGGCTGGTGGGACTTCCCTCCTTAGCCACCAATTTGTTCACTCCTAGCTCTTTTAAATTCTCCACTATTTTCACCTGATGGAATAAGAAAGACAAAACGTTTTTGTTACCCATTGCAATAAAAATGACTACTACTACTAACTACATAGGGCCACATTGATACATCAATTCAGTGATCAACAAGCCAATAGCAGTGATTCAAATTGAAAAAATTAACTTGATCTAATAACCTAAATTTCTTATTTTCTTTTGATGTGATCTCATATTGATCACTGGATCAAATCAAATTGAAAGTGTGCTATTGTAGAGAATTTGTGATATCTGCGAAGATTAAATTGCTATCCATTGAATTGATATATGATAGAATATGTAGTTTCAAGTAAATGTAGTAGTGTTAGCAACGACAAATTGAGATGTAAAATATAATTATAGAAACTTAATAACTACCTTGAATAAGTATTAATTTTTTTTTAATACATATTAATAAGCTTCTGCATAAAGTACATTCTTTAGGAATGTGATGCATAATCAAAATTTTCAGTTGCCATTTCAAGATGGCTTACTTCCATGTTGCAGGAAAAATAAAGCAAACAAAGCACAAAGATAACTTCTAAAACTACTGCTGTATCTGCTAAACACAATGGTCACCTCAGAAACTGCATCTTCATCTCTCTGCTTTTCCAGAGGCTGAGCTTTAGCCTCAATACTCTCCTCCATGTTTTCTTCCTTAGGGCCTTCATCCTGCTTACTAACTACAGACTGGATTTTAGGTTCTGCGGCAGGGAGCGAAGCTGCTGATACAGACACATTCTCTGATACCTCATCCTTATTTGATGCAGACCTCACTCCTACATCAGATGCTGTAGTGCCATCTATGCCACACTCTGTGCTTGCCTGAGATTCTGAAACAGTTTCCAGACTGTTGCCAACAACAGGTTGTGACTCATCCTTCTTCTTGCCATGTTCTGCTTCCTTCTGTTTGATTGATGGCTCAACAACTGTCTCGGGCTCATTTTTATTTTCAGCAGCACCACTTGTCTTTTGTGAACCAGCCTCTGCCTCTTCCTGAGAGTGTTTCTCAGTGTTCTCTTTGTCTCTGGCTTGTGTCGCACTAATAACAGCAGGGAGTGACACCAATTCTACGCTATGCACTGGTGCCTCAATACTGACCTTGTCTTTCTCTTCAGATTTGGGAGGTGGGGGATCAGAGATAACTTCTGCTTTGTCTGATTTTTCATCTGCCTTCAACACAGTATCCTCAAGTGTTTGCTTCTCCCCTTTTTGTGATGTCTTATCTGCTGTGGTTGTAGACCTTTCTTTCTCCCCTGACTTCTCTGACAATAACACTGTCTCAAGAAGACTTTTTTCACTAGGATCAGACTTTCTCTTTGAATCTCCCTCTTTATTTATCTGCTCTTCTTTTGGCATTTCTCCAAGGACAGTCAGAGCCTTTTCTGATTCATTTGTCTCCATTACAAGACAACTTTTTTCTGTTTTAATACTAATGACTGCTGGACTTGAGCCTGCTTTATCAACCTCCTCCTCCACAGGTTTTTGACCATCCTCCTTTTTAACTGTTTTCAGGTCAGTTACATCCTTTTCTAAAGCTTTTAGTTCATCAGTTTTTACTTCTTTGGAGGCCTCTGCATTCATTTTCATCTCAGCTGATGTTTTCTCGTCAGCATTCCCAGTTATTTTTTCCTTTTCTATATTGCCTTTATCAATAACTTTCTGAGATTCTTCGGTAGTCTCTTCCTGTGCTTTCTCAAGAGCTTTAGTTTTTCTAATTAAAGCAACAGGAGGATGGATTTGTTCTGTATTACATGGAGTAGGCTCCTCTTTTTCTATGGGTTTGTTTTCTTCTTTGGCCTTGCTTTCCTGTTCTGAAGTCAAATTGGGAGTTTTTTTAGATTCCAAACACTTTTCTGACTCTGGTTTGTCAGACTTGTCAGACTTAGGGACATCAACTTTTTCAACAGAGGCTACTGGAGTTACTGGTTCTACTGCTGGTGATATTTCTGCAAAAACGTTATTTGTGACAATAGCTGTTATACTGTCTGCCCCATGTTTTGTAGTGACATTTGTTTCAGCCTTTAATGGAGTATCTGCTTGAGCTGATGGAGTATGATTAGGTGCAACAACTTGGGGTTTATCTGATGGTGTTTTCTGAGGTGAAACCTCAAAAGTAGAATCTAGCTGAACAGGAGCTTCATTAACAGGTGTTTCCTGTGTGAGTGCTTCAGGGACTGAGGCAGATGTTGGTTCAGCTGAGTTTGCTGCCTTTTCTTGAGTCGGCTCTACTTTTTCACAATCTGCCAGGGGAGGTGCACCCTCACTCTGGGTAATCTCTGGATTTGGCGTTTCTACGTCGGCAGAGGGTGGCGTCTTTTCTAAAACTGCATCAGTCAATGGATTTTGTGTCTCACCTTCCACTGGGAAAGAAAGGTCTTGTGCCATATTCTCAAAGGTATTCTGCTGTTGTTGAACCTTTTGGATTTCTTTGACAATTTCCCTCTCTGCATGTTGCTCAGCACTAGAGATCACTGTGTCAAGTTGAGGTTGATAATCTGGTGCTTGCTCACAGCTACTCTGCTGCTGCTCAACTGTGGGGATTTCACTGATAGCTGTACTCTGTGTTTGTTGATCAGAATCAAATAGCTTTGTCTCAGGATGAGGATGGTCCTTTGCTACTTTCTCAGAGCTGTTCTGTTCTTGTTTTGTTTGGATTTCTGGAGTAATCGCAGCTAGATTTTCTGAATTTGGAGGTTGTTCAGGATGAGCTACATCCTCAGACATTGACTCATCTACTAATGACTGTTTTTGTTCTTCTGACTGTGGTGTCTCCTGAGGGCTGTTCTCAGTATGAGGGGGACTATGTTTAGGTGAAATTGGTGCACAATCAGATGTGGTTTCAGGGTCTACCTTGGTCTCAGGAGGTGGTGGGGTTGGATCTGTTGCTTTTACTACAGGTTTGCTATCTACAGCAGTAGGTGGAGGGGTGGAAGAGGGAACAGGAGCTGGAACAGGAGAAGGTTGCTTCTGTGGGGAAGCCATCGATGAAGGTGGCGTGTCTCCCAGCTGGCCTGACATGGCTCTTTGGGTCTGACAGTTGAGGCAAAGCCATTCTTTCTGTAAGACAGATATGACAAAAATGTTTAGAAAATAGTATAGGGTAACAAACACAATGGCAATATGTTTTACGGAATTCGATTATGTGTGAAGAGCCTTATTTGATTGGATGTTGAAAATACTGCTAAAAGATCCCCATGGCTAAATATTGGAAATAATTTATACTGTGCTAGCTTACTCAAACTTGGAAAAAAGTGTTCACTGTGACAACATTATCATGACATATTGCTATCAGACTAGTTCCTCTTTGAATTTATTTATTTTTGTATAACCTTATAAAACCATGGGTTCCTGTTGACAACGGAAGTCCAGACTGTGCCAAAAAAAATCTCATTTTTCAGTTGATAGCGTTGAGGATGGCTGCCGTGTCTGAAGCTCTCTCCCCTAACGTTATTTATTCCTTATTTATTCTTCTTATTATTCATTCTTTTCTTAGTTACGCAACCTGCTAAAGTGAAATAACTTTTTCTCGCCACCACCACCAGCTTACAACGGGGAATCTCCATGGCGGCGCCTACTTGTTGTTGTACCTGAGCGGCGGAGGAAAAGAGGGTAATAAGCTGGAGTCCTGGTCTGGCTAAGGAAACAGGGGGAATCGGCCTCCTCTACCAAGTTTTCTTCTGGCAAATGTTCAGTAATTGGACAACAAGCTGGATGAACTTCGGAGCATGATGGCGTTTTAATGGGAGATTAACATCTGTAACGTTTTTGCTTTAACGGAAACTTGGCTCGACCCCTTGATCCCAGACTTCGCCATTGTTCCCAAGGGACTCTCTGTTTATCGGCTGGACCGGACTATACATTCAGGAAAGAGCAAGGGAGGTGGTGTCTGTTTCATTGTGAACAACAAGTGGTGCTCAGATGTGGGAATTATTTTTTACGGGCTGTAATTCATTTATTTGTTTATTAGGACAGTGTACAATTACATTAAGCACAGGGGCACAGATTTTTGTACCAGATTATAGCTCATAGCTAATTTCCATCTGTAGTCCTGGGAAGGGGGGACAATACAAACACAAAACAACTATACAATATACAAATATCCAATAAAATAAATATTTACAAGTTGAAAGTGTAATGTTTAATGCAGTATAATGTAATGTAATGTCATATGTATATAATGTAATGTTGTAACATTTGTATTCCAGACCTGGAACACCTCATGATCAGATGCCGGCCTTATTATCTTCCGCGTGAGTTCACGTCGGTTACCATGACAATAGTGTATGTTCCGCCACACGCTGATACCAACGAGGCCATGGAAAAATTGTTTGAAGCTAGCGACAGGGCAGAGACTTCATGGCCAGAGGCTGTGATTATTGTAGCCGGGGATTTTAAAAGCGCCAACCTGAGGAAAGTCCTGCCGAGATACCACCAACACATTACCTGCTACGCATGGCAATAACATACTCGATCATGTTTACACCCCTTATGCAAACATGTATAAGGCCCTCTCTTGCTCTCCTTTTGGGAAATCTGGTCATGTCTCAGTTCTGCTGCTGCCTTCCTATAGACAGAAATTGAAGTGTCACGGACCAGTGACGCGGTCATTGGTTACATCGGGAAATGCATCGATGAAGTTGTACCGTGGATTACTGTGCAGACATTTCCAAATCAGAAGCCCTGGGTTAACGGTGAAGTCTGTGCTAAACTTAAAGCACGGACAGACGCCTATAACT
>JBAMHW010000026.1:20005554-20016232 GCA_037177495.1 Rhadinocentrus ornatus | reverse complement strand
GAACTGTCTGTTGTTTTCATTATTTACCGACCTCCTCCGATCCTGCCTAAACAAATAAAAGTGTTTCATTACACATACTGTGATGGCAAAAAGTCACTAAAACAAGCAGCATAATTACATTTTAGCAGCTCAGGCCAGCCTGTCCAGTTATGTCAAACTCAATGAGTCTACATTACGGCAAATGATAACATAATGTTAAGAACCACCACCCCCTTACTGCTGCAAAGACACACACACACACTCACACTCGTATGTGCGTCAGCAAGCGAACCCTTGCTGACAGCCGAAATGATGACAGCGAGTGACACAGAAGTGAGGCACACTCCGTCGGGGGTAGATGACTCAACGAGGAGTTGTGAGATGTGTGTGCCATGTAGAGAATATTCCACCTTTAAGACTTAACTTGGTTAAATCTTATTCATATTATTAAATTATTTCATTTATTCAGTTGTTTGAAGGGAGAAAAAAGATCAGTCATTATTGTGCCGATTTCTAGCTGCATCTTTCTCAAAAGAAAAACAAAAAATAAAAAACTAAGCTGACAAATCAGGCTTCAAAACAAGAGGGTGTTGATGAAAGACCTAATCTGTGTCCAATTAGAGCTTTGGTGGCTTGGGTGCCAATCACTCCTCCATAATTACATTTTTCTTCATGCTCACCCTTATTTAAGTGGTTCAGCTTTGCAGCATCATAGCAAGCATTGGTAGATAGAAGTAAAAATATAAAACTTTTACTCATAATGCAGTTATGAAGAATTGTGTTAAGAGCATTGGTTCTTTCAGTTTAGGGAATATTCTGGCATGTGCAAAGCTTTTTGAACATTGACCAAAATCTAAATATTAAAATGTAAAGCAGCATGGATTAAAAGATGGTGGGCGCACAAAGCCATCACTCCATAGAGGTTGTCAAAATTAGATTATCGTCACAAAACCAGAACACTGACACTGGATTATAAAAAATCTGTATGAGGATGAAACACTGCTGTTACACATTAAGCTTTGGTTGTGGATTTTATTATGTAGCAGGGAATAAATTTATGCTTAAATGATCTCTGCACAAACAGCCGATTGATATGCTTTTGATTGAAATGGCATGACTTGGATTCCCCCTTTTACAGGGAGAATAAATGGAGGCAGAGTCCTGAACTTACACCGCATTGTAAAAAAAACTGGAATGCAGACTTTTAAAAACTTCTAACAGGCAGCCACAACCTTGTCCACAGATTTTCTATGTGCATGAACTTGCTTAAATTAAGTGTTTTGTTTTTATTGATGAGGCAACATATTCATCAAAGGAATCATGACTGCTGGCTCTTTATATTTCCAGCCTTAAACGCCTGACCTCTAAAGATGTGCTGATTCGCCTTTAAATTCATTGTCAAAAAATATTTCCAGAGGAACACAAACAAAAGGTGTTCGATTTTAAAATGACATGCTGTTGCACTCAGCGAGGCAAAAACCAGTCATTTCATGCTTTTCTTCCATTCAGCACCACGTACCGGCTGGACTGGCTGAGACCACCTTCAGCACAGTTAAAAATGAAAGGGACAAGTTTTTACAAAAATCACACCTGACTTCTCATCCTTGCAAACTCAAGATGTCTGCTATGTCTTTTTCTGAAAGTAAAAGTGTGACTTATTGTTCTGGAAAGAAGACTTAATAAAGTTTTGTCAATTATTCTTTCGATGTGGGCACTTATGCATGTATGCATGTGCCCACACATGGTTTATTCTGGACTTGGGGGTGTTTTCTAACTTTGTAAACATCAGAATTACAGCAGAGCTGATATGAAATGGTGGGCGATGCCTGCTCAGGCCACCAGAGCTGACCAATCAGAGCAGTGTAAGAATTTCTGGAGGAAAATGACCTGATGATGATGTAAAATGAATGTATCAATAGATATAGGCCAAACAAAAAGACTAAATTAAATTTACTACTAACAGAACTTGTAGAAATAACACACAGATCAACAGTGACCAAGCCTTTTGTCATCTGCATTATTATACTCCCAAGTATTGACTTTCAGGAAAAAAAATATTGGCAATGAAACAACAAAAACTATTTACACTTTTTCCTTCAGGTGTCACAGAACCAACTCCAACTTAGCTCTTTTTGTTGCCACTGTACATCAAAAACCTCTTTTTCCAGCCATAGAGGACTATCGTCTTTGTTCTTTTCAGACAGACATATGGTAGAACTTTCATGGCACTTGTTGATCTTTGACTCCCCCTGATTGGACATTAACCTCAGTTATTGAGAATACTATCAAATTGATCAAAAGTTCAACAGGAAGGAGCTTCATAATTTTCAGATCAAAATAATGCTCTCTTAGCAACATAGGAGTGATAATCTTTTTTATTTTGTTTTCTTTGACAATGTGACAAATAACCATGCTCTTGGGGATCACTCATTGTGGATTTAACATATTGAGTCTCAGAACAAACACTACAGTTTGCAGCTGGTATTTAAACCTCCTGGACGGGATACACAGTACCAGTCAAAAATTTGGACACACTTTTTCATTGGATTTAATTAAAAATTGTGTCAAAACTTTTAACTGCTACCGTAAATGCCTGAAATTTTCCGTAGATGACCTAAAGGTAAACTATTTACCCCACAGAGTTACATGCTGCCATTACTGAGAAATTGTTGACAATGTAACCCATAGAACTCCGGTGATTTGCCGGGCTTTAGGTTAAAGGCTCACAGATTAATTTAAAATAAAGCACACCTTTTTAGAATGTACTTCTTTTTTTCCCAGGAAAACCTGGCACTACCTTTACAGATGGATGGTGGAGTTCAGAGTTTCTTCACCAGCTTAACCCCACTCACTGTTACAGAAGGCTCCTCAGAGAGCCATAAATACTCAGTAGATTAGTAAAGTCACAAATAAAACAAGAGCTAACAAAGCGGTTAAGACACGAAGCTGGTTGCCAAACATGTGATTGGTCCTTGAGTCCTTATGATCATGTCAAGAGGATACACCAAACGTCCCCTATGACCAATGACTCGAGTTGGTTTACAAATAATAAGCTTATAATTTTCAATGAGTCATACAGTGTCTAAGCAATGACTACATGGAATAGTAGAAGGGTGTAGCATCTGAGAATATGTTTTGCCTGCATGCTGAGAATCCGCTCAACCAGAAGCACTTTTTGGACTCTGTTCCCACAATATACTGATCTCACACCATCTGCTGTGTGGTACTCAACACACAGCCTTGTGTCGGTGCTTCCACATGAGACAACACACTGTGGAAATACCAGCAAACTAGTCCCCACACCACAGGGCATAAGCAGGCCAAAATTGTTTGGTTTCCATAATATAGCATCCAATGCTACAAGAAAAGCGAAAAGGAATAGGAAGAATATTGTGTGTTTCACAGACACATATTTATATTAATATAGTGTATGCAAACACACAATTGGTTGCACTCAGATGGTCTACACACATATATTCAATTTCAGAGTGTCAATGTCAGTGGTTTGTAATGTTTTTGATCATGTGAGTTCTACTTATAAAATCTAATTTATCAAATTTGTCTTCACTTCAAAAGAAAGTTTGATTGTAATCCAAACAGATTTATTATGCAGCATAACTGACCACAACCATTAAGCCAGTGGTCAAATGTGAAGATTTCATTACAGTATTTATTTTATTGAAACTAGAGTGCTTTGAAAGATGCTACTAGGGAGAAGCAGCTGAAAACTTGATTGCATTGCTACAGTGACCTATTTTAAACGTCGAGAGGATGCACTATTTATATACAACAGAATGCATAAATTTCTGGTAGACAGAGTGGTGAAAGTGTAGGGAGGCATGTGGATGTTTTTAAATACTGCAGTAATAACATTTCTTACCTCTCCTAAGTGAGGAGTAGGGTTGAATCCACAAAGATTGCATACTTCTTTCTTACACTCGGTGCACAGGCTGTAGTTGGGTGTGTCTGCTGATCCAATGCTGAGCTCAACATTACAGAGAGGGCAGTTTCTCTTGGCTGCTGGAGCTGGAACTGATTCACCTGCTGGAGGTTTCTCTTCATGCTCCATAGAAATGGTTCTTAGTGGTTTCTTGGACTTAGCAGGTGGGGTGTCAGGAGCACAGTCTGAATCTGGGGGAGATCCAGGGGCAGAGAAAGGTGATTCAGGTGGTGAACCTGGTTCAGAGTCTGGTGGTGACCCAGGTGGAGACTCTGGCTCTTTTTCATCTTCTCCAGAGACAAGATTGGTAGCTGAGCTCAAGAGAGATGATCCAAAGCTGAACATTTGAGATGCAGCAGGAGGCTTAGCAGAGTCTGTCAAACCTCCGAAACCTCCAAACAACTTCCCAGCCACTGATTCCTCCTGTTTTGGTGCAGCTTGCGCTTGAGGCTTTGATGACTCCATCAGCCCACCAAACCCCCCAAACAGTTTGCCAGTTACAGACTCAGCAGCTTGTGAAGCAGCTGCAGGAGGCTTTGCTGAATCTGTGAGGCCTCCTAAACTGATTCCTCCTAACCCCCCAAAGAAGCTGGACTCCTGTTTGGCTTTGGCTGGAGACGGCTGGGGACTGGACTTCTGCTGAATAGGGCGGCCTGTTTTGGGGTCAATTTTGGGGGATCCTCCCAGTGATGAGCCTGGGGAAGGGGGTCCTGGAGAGGAAGGACCTGGAGACTTCTGCCTTGGAGTGGTTGGTGGTGTTAATCCTTGGTCAGTGGTGCTCTGCTGCTTTATGAGCAGCTTGCCAGGCTTGCCAGGTGCCTGTCTCTGGGGTGAGGGTGGGGCTGAGCCTTGCTTGGGTTTTGTCATGCCGGGGGGATCCATTCCTCCCATTGCTCGCTGCATCTGACAGTTCAGACATAACCACTCCTTACCCTGTGCATGAAACAAAATATAGGTTAAACTGGATATGAACACATTTCCAGTGTTGTGAGGAAAAATAGCATCTGTGTATGTAATTACCATTTATGAATGAACAAATTAAACCCATTAAAAGAAACATTTATGTGTGTGTTGATATAAAAACAAACTCAAAGACATTTCTGTTTAATTCATTTTGGAAAAAATTTGAGAATTCATATTTGACAACAGCTAAACAACCAGTCAGAAAAGCATATATTAGACCAATGCCAGTTTATTTTCTATTAATTACAATATAGGAGCTTCATATGTGCAGGGATATAGCTGCTTTTCATTGTATTTGTTTAACTACACCACATCTGTTGCCAAAAGGCTGCACTACAGAGCTCTTTGTTCAGTGTTTGTCTATCTCCTTGGTTTCCACTGTGTTCAAGGCACAGTGCTGAAAGAGGCTACTGTTGACAGTTTGATCAGTATCTAGCGCAGAGCAGCTCATGAATGTGGTGTGTAATGCTACTTACATGTATTTAAGCATACAGACAGGACCTTTTTGGAGCCAATAAAAGTCTAAATTTCTAGATTGTTATAAACCAACTGTCCAGGCTTGATCTGCAGAGCAATACATCTAAAGAAAAAGTTGAAGCAGATGGAATCAGTCATTCTGCAGTGTTATAATCATGGCCCACCAGCGTTTATAGCTCATGTGTGACTGAATACGCTCACTGGCTAGCACAGCATCTTCCTGTGGCCATGATTTGAGTCACCTTGATCAACATTCCCTGGGTCCATATGGTCCCTCTGTTCTTACTGTGTTTGCCACTCTTGGGAGACACACTCACTCTTTCCCCGCTCAGAAAATAGCAATATGCTGTAAGCAGACTTGTGTTGGATTCAGTTATACTTTAAAATGAGCATCTATTGTATGATTTTAAATCCTTCAATCATATTGTTTTGTCTAATGTTTCTTCTAAAAACAATTTTAAGTCTTTTGATATTGCTAAAGTGAACAAGAGAAGTCTTGAGTCAGCAGGGTACATTTTAGGGATCAAATGTTTGCAGTGTAATATGGGGCACAATATCCTAAACAATAAGTTTATGATTTCAGATCCAGAAAATATAATAATGTGTGACCTTTCTTGTTGCCTGTAATCAATAATGTGAACTGTCACTTTTAACAACTAAATGCCAGTGCACTGCCAGTAGACTGGCATTTTCTTTAACTACTAGATATATCTGGAAAATAAACAGCTATTTTTACAAAAGGCTGATGGGAAAAGAGCAAATTGTGGGATCTTAGGTAAGTCACAATTAATTGTTTTTAAACATAATAACAAAAGAAAAAAAATAAACTGTCTTACTGCTGAGTCTGGTGGGCTGAAACCACAGAGGCTGCAGACTTGGCTCTTACACTCTGTACAGTTACTATAGTTGGGTGGGTCCTTAGATCCAATGTTCAGTTTGGTGGTCTTACACAATGCACAGAGTCCACCTGCAGGTTTGTCAGCACCCTGCTGACCAGGAGGCCCTGTACTTTTTGCTGGTGCTCCAGGACCTGGTGGCCCTTGTTGTTTGGGTCCAGGTTTTCCAGGTCCTTGTTGTGGTGGGCCACCTTTTTGCTGAGGAGGTCCACCCTGGTCTGGTCTGGGTGCCTGTTGCCCTGGAGGACCTTGGCCTGCTGGTGCCTGACCTTGCCTGGGTGCCTGCCCTGGTGGTCCTTGACCTGATTTTGGCCCTTGGCCTGCTGACCCCTGACCTTGTCTGGGTCCTTGACCTGGTGATCCTTGTCCAGGAGGACCTTGACCTGGTTTGGCCCCTTGGCCTGCCAGCCCTTGACCTTGTCTGGGTCCTTGACCTGGTGGTATTACTTGTCCAGGAGGACCTTGACCTGATTTGGGCCCCTGACCTTGTCTCGGTCCCTGACCCGGGGGTCCTTGCCCTAGCTTTGGTCCCTGTCCAGGAGGACCCCCGCCCTGTTTCTGGGCCCCCCCTTGCTGTGGGCCTTTCGGACCTGGCCCTTGCTGAGGGCCCTTCCCTGGTGGCTTCCCTCCCTGCTTGGACTGTGGTGCTGCTGATGCATCTTCCTCCTCCTCATCCCCAAATAGTCCAAACTTGGGGATGTTGACTGCGTCACCCATGGAGGTAATCGAGGACGAGACAGAGGAGGTCATAGATGATACAGCATTGAGGGGGTTGGCCCCACTAAGGAAGCTGGAGCCAAACATCCCGGAGGACTTGGTCTCTGAAGCTTTTGGCTCCTGCCGGAATCTGGATTCAAAGAGGCTCAGTGATGAAGGACTGCGGCCTGGTGTGGGCTTGCCAGGTGTACTTTGATTGAAGGTGTCAACAGTTCGGCTTTTACTGAGACCTGCTGGGCCCCTGGAGGCCCCTACCAGCTGGGCATCAGATTCTGAAGGCCTGAAATGGAAAATGGAAATACAAAAATAATGATTGTCATTTTCAGTTTATCAAACCAACACCACCTCTAAGCCATACTAAAAAAATAATAATATTTTTTTATTTGATCAAGTCACCAGCTTTTTGTTTATAATATTTACTACTGCCTCAACTATTGTGCTGATAATACCAGGCTAAGGCCTTAACACCACCTCTTAGGCCTGCTCAACATATCAGTGAATACAGAATGTGTATAGCTAAAGCAGCCTGGGGGTAAAGCTGACAGAAACATAAATACAAATGAATGACATGAAGGGTAGATAGTTGAGAGGGTGTGAGAAATACACAGCTCAACTGATAGGTCAGAGCGAGAGACAACATAAAGTGCAAAAAAAAAAAACCAACTAGATGTTGTAGAAATGCATCAGTGCAATAATGGACTGGCTGGATGTTGCTTTATGATTGCATGATGATGCACGTCTAAAACAAGAGTGGCTGTTTTCAAGTTGCTGATGCGTCTGGCTTTATCAAATTACATTCTCAGACAATAAAGTTTATTTGTCATAATGAATACAACATTTGATTATTTTTATAGTGGGCATGAGTAATGGATGCGTAGTAAACTCTGTGAGTGGTGGTGTTATGCCTGCTAGAAGCCAGCTACACTGCGGCGAGTATTTCAGCACCACGGACAGCGCCGGTGTGTTTCAGCATCATGGACAGCGACAAGGCTGGTTTCAAGACGGATGCCTCAACAGTAGAAGACTGAGCTGGACTCGGAATTCAGCAGGAGGAAGGACTATGAGAGATGACATTAACGCCTCTGTTCTATTTATAGTGATATTAATAATGAATCACCCCTCCCCCATCCCCTGCTCAGATATAAATAACAATTCTTCCTCAGTTGGAGCCAATTAGCGGTAACGCGCATTAGCTTATCTGATGCCTACGGAGAAATCATTTCTTTTTTTTAATGCTTAATAGCAGATTTTAACATTTCCTTTCACAACACAGCACGCAACCGATTAAACTGCAATTTTAGCAAAATTTTAAAGAGCGCAGTTTAATTGGTGATATTAGAGTGCGGATGCAGAGCTAATAAAGCGAGAATATTTGTTTAGTGGTAGTATTTGCTGGTTTTCTTAGGTTTCGTTCACATGAAATAAGAAAAAAAGAAGAAGAAGAAGAAACACTGAGCACGACAGATTTTCTTACCCAGCAGGCATTTCGACAATTTCTTACAAATAAACTGCCGGAGGTGTGTCTCTTTGCCAAGGCGTCTTTATAATGTCGTATACACAAAATCTGATCACATCAGACTATTTTTCTCCAGATTTAAAATATATGATCATTGTTTGGTGGCCTAAATGTATCCAAGAACAGTAGGAATAGCAGATGGACAGTATTTACAGGTACAGCTGGAATCAGATATGAACTGATTTACTCTGTGTATTCGGTGAGAAGGACCTATTCTCGATCATCAGATGTTAGTGATTTTTCATCAATCGCTTCTTGGTGCGATTTGTAGGATTGAAAATGGGCGTGAACAGGCTGTTCGCTTCCTTTACTGCATCTTTCTAAATTAGCCTATGCCACACATCCGCTCGCTCCTCTCACACATACAAGCGCGTAGGCTACATTAAAAATTGGTAAATATATGTATTTTTCTTTCAGAGCGTTAAAATATGCTGTTTTAAAATCCCTGCCTTCGTGCAGCCGCTGCGCCTCCAGGCTGCCTGCCTTGCGCCCTTGACATCGCCGCGGCGAGCTGCCTCCTCTGCTCCTCGCTGAGTTCACTCGGGTTGACCGGAGTCCCATCGGAGACCCGGACGAAGCCGCCCTTCCCGTCAGGTGCCAGCCCCTCCGGTAGCCCAGACGGCGGCCCTTCGCCTCCTTCCAGGCTCGCTTCGTTCCCCATGATCGACCCCTCCCGTCCCCCAGTATTCGGATCAATGCGCGATCCGAGCTGTCTTCGCTGGTTTTTATCTCCAAAGACGGTGTTCCTCCGTGGCTCCAATCATCTCAAACGGTTGACTTTCTGTGGTTATTTCTCTCCTTTCTCGCTGTTTTTCTGAGCTTCGCATCTCCCCAGCTGTACACCACAGTTTTCCGTGAGAGGGGTCTCTGGCTGTAATACACTACCAGCTACTGAAGATGATTTCCGGTAAATTTCTACAAAGTAAACGCGAGCTTTTTTGTTTCTGTTTTTTAGCTTGGCAAAAGGTTATTTCCATCCAGTCTTAATATAACGCCACCCGTCTGAGTTATAGAAAGCTTACAAACTTTTGAAATCCCAAATTCATCATTGTTATCCCATTAATGATATCCCACAATAACAAGCAACCCACTTTTAGCCTTTTTACGTTGAAAAGAAAAATATAACTTCCGCCTTTTTCTACATAACTCTGGTTCTCTTGATGCGGGTTCTCCAGCAGCCTCTGCTCACCGCGCATGTTCCGCCTCTGACAGGTGATCCGAAGACATCATCGAAGGAAAATATGTATTTAAAGGCGACAGATGTATCTGGTTTTATGAACTGGGAATTTCAGGAGGAGAGGTATTTGGCGGGAAGGTGAGGTGATGCTTCTATAAGAGTCTTTTCGGTTTGTGGTTTTGGAGTTGGTTAAACCAAAAGAAGAAAGCTGGAAACAATGCTTCAAATATCAGTGGAGGGCTTGAGGATGTTTATAGCCTGTACTGTACGGCCTCCTGACATCCAAAGGTTCAAGATAAGAAAAAAAAGTTTTCTAGAGGAACAATAACATCAGATCAATGAGAGTCCAAACAAATATATCCTATTTTACACCTCCATCATAAAATTAATAAAATCATACATCCCCATTTCCAGTAAAACTGGGACCTAGTTTGAAATGCAATTAAAACAAAATTAAATTATTTGCAAATAAACTCGTATTTTATTCCCAATAGAACATAAACAACATGTCAAATGCTAACAAATTCATCACCATTTATTTTAATTTTGAATTTGATGACAGCAACACATCTCCAAAAATTTGGAACAGGATGATGTTTACCATTGCATAACATCCTCTATTCTTTTCACAACTGTCTGTAAATGACTGGGAAGTGAGGAGGCCAGTTGCAAGAGTTTTTTTGTTTGTTTTTTTTTAAAAGAATGCTGTCCCATTATTGTCTGATGCACGATTCTGGCTGCTCAACAGTCTTGGGACTTTGTTACCAGAGTTTTGGCTTCATGGTGTTCTAAATCTTTTATTGGTGAAAGGTCTGGACTGCAGGCAGTCCTTTGTGTATTGATTATTGTTCCTCCTTTTACAAGGCCATATAAATGTCCAGCCTTGATCGCCTCCAGTTAGCCCAGAAGAGAGCTACTTAGCTTTCAACAGGTAGATGTCATGATCTCACGGGGTTATTTCCGGGTTTATGTCATGTTTGGTTTCTGTTTAGTTCATGGGTTAGGTTTTTTGG
>JBAMHW010000026.1:19972157-19995284 GCA_037177495.1 Rhadinocentrus ornatus | reverse complement strand
TGAATGAATGAATGAATGAATGAATGAATGAATGAATGAATGAATGAATGAATGAATGAATGAATGAATGAATGAAACTTTATTGTCTTCATACAGGAAGGCATGACAAATATATAGGTAGCTGCCACTGACGGCACCTTAAAACACAAATAATAAAATCATATGTACAAATCACAAGTCACTAGTCATACAAAATCCAGTATACATGTATGCAAAATTCCAAGGGGCACTGATGAATAAAACCAATAAAATAATAAATAATAAATATGTAAGCTGCCCTATGAAGGTCAGTTTACTATATTGTTAGCGTTCAGCAGCTGTCCCTCAGCTTGTTTGTCCTGCATGATTCTCTGCAGCGCCTTCCTGTCTGCTACAGAGCAGGCCATAAACCAAACAGTCACACAGTACATCAACACCAATTCTGGGTTGTTGTTGAGGCACTATCCTGTCAATTCCTGTATTTTCTTCCTGTATGCTGCTTTATTCCCCCTCGTAATAAGGCCAACCACAGTAGTATAGTCAGCAAACTTAATGATGGTGAAAGGAGGTACAGTCGTACGTGTAGAGGGCGTACAGGAGGGGGCTTAGCACACAGTCCTGAGGGGAGCCAGTGCAAGTGTCAGAGAGGAGGCAAAGCGCTGACCCACCTTCATAACCTGTGGTCGATTGGTCAGGAAGTCCTTGATCCAGGAGCACATCAGGGGCGCCAAGTCCAGGTTTGCCAGCTTCTCCAAAAGGACTGGTGGTATTAAATGCTGATCTAAAGTCAACAAACGGCATCCTGACATAGGTTCCAGGTTTCTCCAGATGACACAGGGCTGTGTGAAGAGCCGTGGAGATGGCATCCTCTGTGGACCGATTTGCCCTATAGGCAAATTGGAATGGGTCAGAGTTTTGGGGGAGACATTCTTTAAGGTGCCTGAGAACAAGCCTCTCAAAGCACTTTACACCACAGTGCCGTCAGTGCCACCGGTCTGTAGTCATTGAGATCCCTAATGGCTGAAGTCCTAGGCACTGGAATGATGGTAGCTGCCTTTAGACAGGGTGGTACTTCAACCAGAGACAGGGATGAATTGAAGATCCCCATCAGGACTCCTGCTAGTTGGTCTGCACAGGTGTGAAGGCCTATTCCAAGCACGCCATCTGAACCAGCAGCTTTCCGTGGGTTTACCGACTTCAATGCACATCTCACCGGATGTTCCTGAAGAATGAGAGACTGGGGGCTGGAGGGTCGATAAGGCGCCAGTGGTGTTACTGCCCTCTATGACTGAAAGCAGGCGAAGAAGCTGTTAAGATCATCTGCTAATGAGGCATTTGCATTGCTCTTTGCCTGCAAATTGCCTTTACACTTTGTCAGCTTCTGGATCCCTTGCCACATCTGCCGTGAGTCATTATTCTTAAAATGAGATTAGATTTTTCTCCTATACCTCTCCTTAGCTGCCCTGATGCATCTCCTCAAGTTAGATCTGGCTACGCTGTATAGAGCCTTGTCCCCTGATTTAAAGGCAGTATTTCGTGATCTTAAAAGTGTTTTTACTTCAGATGTTATCCAGGGCTTTTCATTGGGAAAGACCCTTATCCGCTTATTCACTGTAACAGAATCTGTACAATATCTGACGTAAGATAAAACCAGCAATTCCATATTGTTGAATACAGACCACACTGTGCTCTGGAAGCAGTCCTGAAGCTGATTAAGTGCTGCTGTTGGCCAGATTTTAATAAACTTAGTTATTGGTTCAGTTCTCCTCCTTAGGGTGGTATATCTTTGCACACCATAAGGTGTATCTAAGAACAGTGATTGGTTTAGTTCACCTCCTTAGGGTGGTATATGCAGGAGCTAGGAGCAGAGTGAGGTGGTTGGACATGCCAAGATGTGGGAAGGGGACAGATTTATATGCCTGCTTAAGGTTACAATAGACCTTGTCTAGAGTATTGGCACCTCTGGTTGGACATTTTACTTACTGTACAAAACTGGGGAGTACAGACTTAAGGCAGGCTTTATTAAAGTCACCTGCAACAACAAAGGCTCCATCTGGATGATCCAGCATCTGTGTATTGATGAGGTCATGCAGATATGAGAGGACTAGGCTAACATTAGTGTTGGGTGGTATATAGGCTGCAGTTATGACCACTACACTGAGTTCACAGGGCAAATAAAATGGTCTGCACAGGACCGAGACAGCCTCTGAAGCCGGACAGCAGTGTGTGTGTGTATGATTCTGCTGTTTGCACACCAGTCGTGTGTGTAGGTACAAAGTCCTCCTCCTCTGATCTTACCAGAATCAGCATTGCGATCATGACGGTGAAGGTTGCGGCCTGTTAGCTGAACAGTAGCATTGGGGATGAGTGGGTGTAGCCAGGATTCTGTGATGATAATCACGCTGCAGTCACGTATGGCATTGTTGGTCGCTAGCATTAGCTCCAGCTCGTCTGTTTAATGAGCAACCGATCTAGCGTTGGTCAGGAGGATGCTTGGGATCTGTTGTTTACGTGGCTGTCATGCTAGCCTTACCAGCAGTCCCACGCTACATCCCCGCTTCTGTTTCCAATTTCTCTGCCGGTGGCGCTGCTTCACAGATCCGAGAACCAGCCAGGGAGAGGCAATGTCCTTCGGGATATTATGGAACCATTGGAACTTGATCGTAACCTCCGTGCGGCACATAATTCCTACAGACCGTAGTTGGGCTTGTGTGTAAAAGAGACTGTTTCCATCCACACATACAAATTCACACAGTATCATCCACACAAAATCAATTAAGGAAGACCGAGACAGGAAGCCAAATGCTGCTGCGTCTGCTTGTGCCGCCATCTTGCCATGCATATTAGTGCATGGCAGAGCGGTCACCAAAAAGGGTAACTGCCAAAAACATTCTGCTACTACTTTATGCAGCTGATTCAATCAGAAACATGTCAGATAGGGAAGGAGAGTTCTTTTATCAAACACAAAAAGCAATTTAACTGGTCCATCTTTGGGCAGCTCACAGCAAAATACTAACAAACATTGCTGCTGTTATAGCATCAAACTGCATCATTTGGAAACTTAAATATTTGGATTAACGCACAACACACTGTAAAGTATTAATGCTTGTTTTAAAAGAGATATCAGGAACCTTATGGAAAAATGAAATATAACCTTAAAGTTGTTATTTTTAGGTCTTCCCTTTAGTGTTGTAGCGAATGTTTTTAGGGGAGAACCAATATGTTGTGAGAAATTCTGCCTACCTTGGTTGGATCCAGTGGTTATTTGAGTTCCTGTTTCCTTTCTATCATCTCCAACCAGTCTGTCCATTCTCCTCTGACCTCTGACATCAATAAGACATTTTGGTCCAGACAATTGCTGCTTACTGGATATTTTCTCTTTTTAAGGCCACTCTCTGTAAAACCTAGACCCAATTGAACAATACCACATTTAATCTCACTTAAATTTCTTTTCCTACCCATTCTGATGTTCAGTTTGAACATCTGTTGACCATGTCTACATGCCTAAATGAATTGAGTTGATGTCATATGATTGACTGATTAACTTTTTTTGTTAACAAGCAATTGAACAGGTGTACCTAATAAAGTGGTCAATAAATAAATGTGAAAATATCCTGTCGGATGTAATGGAAAAACTGAATTAAGTCAGCTACAGTCTGCTAGAAATAACTTAATGTTGTGTAGCTGTAAGGAGCAGACATGAAAAGAAAGCACTTCAGACAGCAGAGTGATTCCCCGAAAGCAAAGGATGTTGCAACACAACTCAGATAACAGCCAAGAATTCCCCACTCTCCAGCTCAAAATTAGCCTTTTAAAGACTTAAACAGATGTGCAGGACATTCAAGGCCAGTCATCATGGGAACAGGAGCCATCAAATTCATATTGTGCCTGAAACCTGGGAGTAGGGAATATGATTGCTCTAATTAATCTAATCACTACAGCTGACACATCCAAACACACACATACAGTGTAGTTTCTGATTATGGCCTTCTTAATTCTGGTATTTTTGTGACTTTGAAAGGAAAATACCACAACATGTCAGGATCTTACAGCTTACACTCAGGCCTCAATATATAACAGGGCCTTGAGCGAGCTAAACCATTTAGACAACAGCGACCTCTGGTGGTGTTTTATGAGATTGATCTTATAGGGCTGAAATGGAAACAGAGTACATCATACAGTATCCCATCACACATCACAAGAGAAATTCCATTGGAATAAAACGCAAATTTTCTTTCTTAATGAAAAATAAAAATCGTGATTTCTTTCCACATAGTTTGTTTCAACCTACATCTGAAGTTTCAACCTATATCTGAACATTACTGAACCTTAATGCAATTTGCCTTATAAATTCAACATTTCAAAATTAATTCTAACTATCCAGAAAACAAAAAATAAAATAAAAAATGCAGTAAGTTACAGATAAAGAGTATTATTTATTATTGTAAATGATCAATATTAAATTGTCAAAAGAAGCATATCCTTAGAAACGGATCTGCTCGCGTGTTTTTTTGTCCTCCTTTTAAACTTGGCTGTGTGTAGTATTACAGCCACTATTCTAAAATGTTGGGATGCTGTATGAAAATGCAAATGTTTTTCCCAAGATAAAATAAACATATCAGATGTTGAAACTGAGACATTTTACCATTCATTAGTCTGATTCAGTATTGCATCTGTCTGTAACTGTCTGTAAACATCTGGGAAGTGAGGAGACCAGTTGCTGAGAGGAATGTTTTTCCTGGTCTGATGCACGATTCTAGCTGCTCAACAGCTAGAGAAATTGTCTGGATTAAAACAGATGTTGCTTTAAAACCTCTGTATGAGCCATATATACAACTAATTTCATGTTTATGAGTATGCTATTGTGTGCACACTGGATTAGTATTTGGATGGTGGGTGTGCACTCACCTCTGGGCATCGCCTGTCTTGGAGGATGTAGGGTGGAGTGAGCTCGGGAGTGAACATGTTTGGCTGACCGCAAAACAGTTACGATGTAAGACATTCATTATGTCCGCTATGTTTTGTTTTGATTCCTTGCAGACATTGAATAATAATTAATGGATAATGCTACGTTGTGACATTGAAAATAAACAAATGTGACACAAATAAGTTCCTAGTGTGCATTATCAGTTATCCTGTGTTTACCAAGGCTGATATAGAAGGTTAGGTTGGACAGTCAGCTGCAAACAACCTCCATACTTTTCGACACTGATGGAGCTTCATAGATGTGGAAGCTGCCCAGCCATCAGACATGCAGGCTTTTGAATGGCCTCTGATGACAAGCTGAATGCTCCCTCTTCTGTTTAGTCTGCAGGACATGGTGTCCATGGTTTCTAAATTTGATTCATCTGACCACAAGACAATTTTTCACTTTGCTTCAGAAAATTTTAAATGAGCTTTGGTCCAGAGAAGACATCAGTGTTTCTGGAATATTTTCACATATGGCTTTTGCTTTGCATGCTAGAGCTTTAGCCCTGCATTTGTGGATTGAGCAGTGAACTGTATTCACAGACAGCGATTTCTGGAAGTCTTCCTGAATCCATGCAGTTATTTCCTGTAGAGAATCATACCTGTTTTTAATTCAGCTCTGCCTGAGAGCCTGAAGATCACCAGCATCCAGTCCCCATGCACACAGTTTTTCATCCTGAATCTCTGAATATTCACTGTAGACGGTTGACTCTTCAAAGTCTTTGCAATTTTACATCAAAGAACTTTTTTTAAATTGTTCAACAGTTTTATGACACTGTTGCATACTGGTCAACCTCTGTCTATCTTTCTATCTGTGAGGCTCTGATTTTATTTACATTTTACACGGTGTCCCGACATTTTGTAATTTGCAGTAGTTTTGTTTAGGGACGTCCATTATAGAAAACTTCCAACAGGCTTTGTTTAATTAAAGAGATAAATAAAGAAACTCACTTACTTTAGTCAAGAGTACCATCTAAGAGTTTATTATGACAAACTACTAAAAAAAAAAAAAAAAAAAAAAAAAAGAAGAAAGAAAAGAATAGTGCAGATAAAAATATTTTTTCAGAATGTTGAGTTAAAAACAGTTTAAGGAGGAAGTTTTAGTCATGGTCTGTGTATGTCAACACATCAGTGGAGCACTTTAATATGTAATGAAGTGGCAGAAAATGCTTCACAGACTCAGATGTTCATCATTTGTATCCATTATGAGAGGTCCAAACCATGTGTCGCAGTGGTATTTTTGGACTTTAACACAATGTTACTGCACTCAATGGTAGAACAGCTACGAATCGAAGAAGATCCACATTCAATCCTCTGAAACCTTTTAACTTTTCAAACAATGAGGCGCCACATAATTAAGGGCAAAAGTGAGTTTAACATGTTTACACTGCTGGTTAATGGTCAGGCTGTTCAAGTGGTTGCATACAAATGCACATGGGACCAGGTGGATCCTCAGACCCTACTTCCTAATTCATGAATAATCTGCAGCAGTGCAAGAAACCTGTCTATGCCCTGATGAGTCATAACTGTTTGAGCCTTGAAACGTGTCCTGCCCAACTTAGGACAGGTGGTTTTAATGACTTAGCTAAAAATTAAGAACTCCCCCAGCTCTGATGGAACTGGACTCATCCCGAGAACAGCTGCTGTGTTCCAGATGTTTTGTATGGGTGTAGCAGCAATGAGTGGTATCAAAAAACTAGTCTATATCAGTTCAAGCTCGTTAATGTGTCACAAGGTTTAATGACTGAACCACTGCAGTGACGTGTAAAATCCAACTCCTGTTGGAAACTATTGCTGTGATGTGAGGGCTGCAAGTCTGTTTTGTTTTGCTGTCCCAGCAAAGACAATAACATAATATAAGCTCAGAGCACACAGTATATTCATGTATCAGTTGGTGCAGACAAATGAATGATGCTCAGTTGTGTGAATTTACTGAAGATTCACCAGTCTCTGTTTTTTACTACTGTTGCACAGATTTATACTTTGAGCTTATAGTTTTTAGCCAAATTTTTTATTAGTGTTTCTTCATCGTTCTTGGTCAGTTTCCTTTACACAGTAATCATATCTGGTGATTTTATGGCTTCATACTTCCTCTTCATAAATTATAAACAGACAAATCTTATCAGCCTTGTAGCCAGTTAGCAATGCAGCATAATAATGAAGAACTGTTGATGTTGTACATCAGATGCTGTTTTCACTTACACTTGGGTACTTAGGTATATTTAAAAAAAATATTTGCCAGAATTAATAGAAATGGGGTGCGCATATAGGAATAGTGGGAAAAACAAAACTCCTCCATCTTCATGCAATATCACCTGTCTGCAAAATGACCCACGGTCATCCACTAGTAAGGATGCTGCAGGTTACCATGGAGGGTGGATCTTTCCTGAAGGTGGATGGCGGAGGCTGCAGATGGAGATGGTAAATGAACCCAGAACATGTGTGTTACATGTCTGATTCAATATTGAAACAAGTTCCTATCAGATTACTTTCATTTGACCACCAGGGTTCCAGGAGGATACATTAAATGTACTAGGCCTTTATTTTCTCATGATTTTGCATCAATTGGCTGGACAAAACAATGAATGGATAGTTGGCTTCAAAACGTTTCTGACTGGGCTTCACATTAGACTGTTTAGTTTCAATGCAATGCAGATCAGATTTAATGGTTCAGTTATAAATTACAGGTTTCCCACATCTGTCTTTTGTATTAAATGGTGTGCATGTGCCCAAGATGCCTATATGCTTGCCCCATTTTTATCAACAACAGATTACGTGTTTGTAAGACCGCTCAGGGTCTTTCAGTTCTGAAGGAGTTAAAGCAAGTTTGTAGAGCTCAGTTAGATGGTTGCAAACATGTCCAGAAATACGGGAAAAAGCTGAGAAAGCCATGAAATGCCAAAGGCTGGGTTTGCTGTTTTAGCAGCTGTTCCTAGCCCGAAACACCCAGTGACCTCAGGATGAATGAGTGATGATGTGCCCTGGCTTTGCATCAGAAGAAGAAAAAAAAAAGGCCACAAAATCACAAAACCAAAAGAGCTTAAGGCCAACAGGTGGTGTTTCACTTTCAGGTTACATTAACTTCTGTTTGTACACTTTTCCAAATCACTTCCATCCCTTCCTGGTTTGACAGGAAACAAAATAACATGGTTAAAATTAGGAAATGATGGTTTGGATTAAAACATTACCTTTCAGAATTTGCTTTCCAAGTGGTATTATTAACGGGGAGAAATAATCCAGTAAACAAAGGTGGAAAATGTGTATAAGATTTAGCAATTTTCACTCCAAGAAGAATTACTCCTTGTCATTATGTCAACTGTGTGAAACCACGTTGTTGTATTGTCAAAGCATTATAGGTCACAACAACAAGCCCAACACAAATTTCCATACTGGGTCAATAAACTAAATTATACCATATCTTAAACTGTGTGTGGTTATTTTCTCTGTCATGATGATTAATTAAAAATGTGTTTTCATTAGATTCCATCCATCCAACCAACTATTTTGTATTGATCCCTTGACTTGTGTGTTTTCCTGGTCCAGATAACACTATAGAATCAAAGTAGTGCCTCATTCCTCTTTTGCGCTCTTGTAGCTTCTGGCAACCAATCACTTACCAGGTGATGCCAGTTAAGTCTTTGGGGCTTTAGTGATTAAACCTCAGGCTTCAGGTTTGAAGCAGGCAAAAGATTTGCTTTAAATGTGTGTTTTCAAAGTTCACAAATCAAAGTGCAGAAATTATTTGATCCCACTAAATTTTACCTTAAAGGTCCCATATTATACATTTTTTCAACAATTTCAAATGGGTGTATGGGTATTATTAACGGGGAGAAATAATCCAGTAAACAAAGGTGGAAAATGTGTATAAGATTTAGCAATTTTCACTCCAAGAAGAATTACTCCTTGTCATTATGTCAACTGTGTGAAACCACGTTGTTGTATTGTCAAAGCATTATAGGTCACAACAACAAGCCCAACACAAATTTCCATACTGGGTCAATAAACTAAATTATACCATATCTTAAACTGTGTGTGGTTATTTTCTCTGTCATGATGATTAATTAAAAATGTGTTTTCATTAGATTCCATCCATCCAACCAACTATTTTGTATTGATCCCTTGACTTGTGTGTTTTCCTGGTCCAGATAACACTATAGAATCAAAGTAGTGCCTCATTCCTCTTTTGCGCTCTTGTAGCTTCTGGCAACCAATCACTTACCAGGTGATGCCAGTTAAGTCTTTGGGGCTTTAGTGATTAAACCTCAGGCTTCAGGTTTGAAGCAGGCAAAAGATTTGCTTTAAATGTGTGTTTTCAAAGTTCACAAATCAAAGTGCAGAAATTATTTGATCCCACTAAATTTTACCTTAAAGGTCCCATATTATACATTTTTTCAACAATTTCAAATGGGTGTCAAGAGGTCCAACACCATTGTTTTCAAAAATGTGTATCACCTAAATTCAGCCGTGGTTCTCAGTTAAGCCATTCCAAAAGTGGCTCTAGTGAGCTCTAATGAGAACAGGTTGTTTCTCAGTCTGAACCTTTAAATGTTCATGAGTGGTGCCTGTCCACGCTCCTCTCTGGGAGAAGACCCGGCTTTTGCTAATGCCCACTTTGTGATTTTAGAGGGCAGGCTCAGCTAGCCGGGGGGTCAGGTCAATGGCAGTATCCACTACCAGGGGCAATAGTTTATTTTCCTTTGTGAGGTCACAAAGGGAAAGATCTCAGACTCACTTGTTAAAATTGGAGCAAGCGAGTGAGAGAGGTGCTCTTTGGTGATTTTTAGGCCTCATACACAGGCTATGAGGATACATATGAATGTTAGAAAACCTTTAGAAAGTGAGTTTTGCATAACATGGGACCTTTAAGCAGAACTGGAAAAAAATGAAAGAGGAGACTTTTTTTTTCTTTTTTTTTAACAGAGATGTTTATTTAGACAACTCAATGCATGCCAGAAAGAGCCGTGCTACAGCAGCTGTAACTCCCAGCTCTCTCTCATTTATCTAGCTCTGAGGGAGAGACAAACTTCTGAGTGCTGGAACACTTTCTGCTCTAATTTATTGCATTGACACATTTACTCTCGTCAAGTATTGAGGAGCCGGGAGGAGACAGGAGGTGCCACTGTTGAATTAAAGATAAAAGAGCCTGGATCTTAAAAGAGCTTTGGCCAGAGTATTAGAAGTTGTTAATATCACTGTTTTGGCAAAAAGGACAAAAAGTAACTCACACCTTGCTTTAATTAAGGGAATTTTACCTCTCACACAAAACACGTAAAAAGACAATAGAAAAGATGCACTTACTGTAGGTAGCATTCACATGCAGTATAATGTGTCTTCTCCTCAGACTAGATTTAACATTTTTCTCCACTATTTCTTACAGAGATTCACAGCTAATGTTTTTTTTCAGCTTGGGGAATTATCTTACATATAATAGCTACTGGATGAAAAGAAGACACGTCAGATGGATGTGTGGGGAAAAGGAGGACATGATGAAATGAGTTAATATGAAAGGCAAAAAAGATGAAATTGTGCTTATCGTTGTCAAAAAACATGGTTAATAAACGCACAAACCCCCCTAATCAACTCTTACATCCCTCAAAGAGAGGATTCTTTGACACATTTTTCACCAGTTGGTCCATCAAAGCAGTTTGTGTTGCTGTTGCCTCGGTTTCTCCAAGATACTGATGAGCCAAAAATATCAAAAATAAATGCAACCCTTTCACAAAACGATGAGCAATAAATAATAAAGATGTGCTCTTGTACTGTATATGTACTGTATATACACAGAGAGTTAAAATAGTTGTATATATGTACAAAAAAAAAAAGCTGCAGCCTTGTTTTAGGCTGGGATTATTTTGTTGTTGTTTTTAGCGTAGCTTTAAACTGGGATTTGAGTCCAAATTCTATAAATCCCAGTAGAAAGCATAAACATAATTTACACAGAAACCTTTGGAGCAGAGGGGAATTATGCACAATGAAGGCTTCTGTGCTGCCTACAATTGTAAAAAATTGTAGCACAGGTTTGGAAGGGAAAGCAAATATTAAAGAAAAAAAGAAAGAAAAGTAAAACAAAGGCCTGGAGTTTTCCATAAAATAATTAGCTTATTAAAACATTTATTGACAACAACATGCACTATGCTTTCCCAGCCTTGGTGGAGAAGGTTACGATTGGAGCACTCAGTCTGCATGGTGGCATGACTTTTCAGGGTTTTTTTTTTCTTTCTTTTTTATCTTTCCATGTAAAAGTGCTCCTGTTTGTTTTAAAACAACATGACAGCAACTGATGCAAGCCGTGCACACGTCGAGGTGAATTGCAACCCTTCTCTCTACTCCTTTAAGGGCGCTGTTTGTTGTTGTTCTGTTCGTCTCAAAAGATGAGATGACCTTTTGTCCTCTAACAGTTCTTCAAAAAGTTGTCAGCTTTTCATCCATTTCCATTTAGGCTAGTTCACATGCTCAGGTCAAAGAGGGCAGCAGGATGCAGTGAATGCATTTATTCTGCTTCTGTAAATGTCTGGGAATAGGTTAATGTCCCCAAGAACATCCTCTCAGCACATTAGTCCATTTTTTTTGCTTTGCAGAAAAATTCTTCACTAACTGTTACTGTCCCAGTCTTATTTTAGTAGCTTATGTACAGGAGGTTGAAGGATCTGCCAGGCAGTGTCCAAGGCAACCAGTCACATTCTCTCACATTTACAGTTTGCATTCCAGTTTTCCAGTCCTCTGATCATCCTTGTCTTTTTCACAGGTTATGTGCATTTATGTTCGTGTCTCTTAACGAGTTTTATTAACTTACATGTGTGTAGTCAATCTAAAAACTGTGCTGGATGGTTTTTGTTCTGGCTGCTGCTATGAAGAGGTCACTGGATTCACAACTTACAGAATGTGTTTATGTGAATGCATGGCTTTGTGCTTATGTGTGTTTAGATTGGACTAAATGTGTGCATCTCTGTGCCTTTTCTCAAACGCTTCGTGGGGGTCTTTGGAGCTCGTGGGTCCTCCTGTTGCGTCCCTTCTTATTTTCCTGCATCCGTTTCCACTTGGCTGCATGCTGGCTGCTCGCTCGAGATCCCCCTGCAACCTGAGGAGTGGCCAGCCCGCCCTGTGACTTTTGTGTCTTCTGATTGGTTTTAGGGGCTTGGCCACTCAGCATACCCAGATTTGGTTGACCTCTCTGGGAATTCTGGCTCCGTGTTGACCCTTCCACCGTTGGAGTGCCACTCTGAAGCCACGCCCTGCTTTGGGGTGGACTGGCCTGCTGCTTTTGAGCAGTGGGGGCCAAAGCTTTAGGCCGCAATGCAGAGTTGGAGCCACTGGTGCTGTCCGATTTGCTTTGACCATTTGGAGTCTTCACTTTCTTCTGTTTGCGTTCTTTCTTCCAAACTTTGTCACAAAACTCCTCCACGCTGTTTAGCTCTGGGTGGTCTAAAAGAGACAGGAAATCTCTGTACCACACCCTGTGCTTGGCTGAATGACCTAAGCCACCTCCTGCACCAGGAACTCCAGGTAAGATTTCACCCAATTTCTGGGTGGGGATGACCTGAAGGCTGAAGCGCAGCAGGGGCTGAATGAAGCCGTGTTCGACGGCCTGGCAGTGGTAGATGCCTGAGTCAGACTGAGTCAGGCTGCGGATCAGCAGACCCTGGTCTGTACGGAGCACCCTGTCGTCCATCTTGATCTGAAGTAAACAGACAGACAAAAAAAAAAAAAAAAAGAAAGAAAGAAATTAAATTGAGTTGGCATGACAGGAAAGAATGAGTCTGAAACACAGTTTTTAACTTTTCCAAAACATTTCCTATCAAATATTCGCAAGCTGTGATCACAAATAGTTGTAGGGAGCCAATTTCACACTATAATACTGAAAAGTTCTTAAAAATTGTTGCTGTTTTAATCTAATTTATCTAGTTACTTGGCTGACCTTTTGTTACTTTTAAAGGAATTGTGCCTTGAAGGTTTTTATAATATCTAGTATTCTCTCCTCTATCCAAAGAGCTAGAACAAGAACTGGTGAATCCATGGTGAACACAAACAATTTAATCCAATATAATCCAGTATAATCAAATTTATTGTAATCTAACTATAACCCAATTAAATCAAATAAATTTTATAATAAACATTTGCTCAATTAATAATAAATGTATTCATATAAAATCATTTAAAATATTCAAGTCCTCTAATCATGAGCCTGGAGCTGCATAATCTAACACAAAGAACAAACCTAAACAAAAATTCAAATTAAAATATTCATTGGCTAATAGTGGCACAGCTGCTGCAGGAGTAGCAGGAAGAAGAGCTTTCACATAGAAAAATAAATCATTAAAGCATGAGCAGAACTGATGATTTATGATTTTTGTTAAATGAATGAGCTGCAGATGTGCTTTTCAGCCTTGAAAGACAATTTCAGTCTCATTCTGTTTATTCACCAAACAAAAAACATCAGAAGAAACCAATTTTATAACGACTAATTCAGCTTTATAGTACAGGCACAACTCCTCTGGTAGAAGAGCCTTTGTGTCACAGTGTGTGGCCTCAATGACTGAGTGTGAAAATCATTATTATTTTGCCTTGCGGTGAAACGATTTCACTTATTGGCCCTTTTAACTAAGAAAAGAAAAAAAAACTACCTCTGCAAGTGTTTAAGGGTGAGTGTGTGTGTGTTTGGGGTGGGGGGTGGGGGGTATTGTTCAAGTCAAACATATACTGAATGTAAGCAAAGTCAACAAATCTAGAGATTCGGTTGCAGCCAACGCGGCATTAAAACCCTCTTCAGCGTCCATGTGGTCGACCAGATATGTGGATGTAAAGCTAGAAGCTGAATTTCTAGTCCAGTAATAATATCCTAAACATATGAAACTGCTGTGTTTTAAACCTGATAAGCCATTAGACTTGCTGATATATAACCCAACTTTACTTCCTGTGTCATATTACTCTTTTATGCTGATACTTGAAACACGTTCTCATTGACCAGCTGGAAAACGGTAAAACTGCCACAATGCAAATTCTTGCAAAAGTTATCAGTTACAATGTTGGGTCAAAAGTGAATCTAAACATTCACACACAAATATTTTCACCCCTCCAGGTCTATGAGGGTGTAAATTAACAAAAGTCATAGATCATCAGATGGTGGGGTAGGAAATGCTGATGAGGGGGCAGAGAGATGTTTTGTCTACAGAAATTTGAACAATGTGAAATAGATATTTAACATTTTATATTTCATATATGTTAAAATTTAAAGGGAAAAATCATTCAGTTAGCACTTTGTGTATTTTAGAGAACATGTGCACAAACAGACCTCTTGCTTGCGATCATCGTTGGGCTTCTGCATCTGCCAGTAGATGAGTGCTCTCTGAGATTTGGGGCTGCACTCCAGAAACATACTGCTGTTCTCCACCCCAAACACACTCCTGTCCTCCACGCTGCCTCCTAAGCCATCAATGTCATCTGAACAAACCAAAACACACACATTTAGAAGGATGAGACATGTTGGCATGAAACATCACGCGTGTGTACGTTTGCCTGCAGCCTTCTGAGTACCATGATGCTGAAGGTCTGAGCACTGGGAGAGAGGATCCCCGTTTCTGATGTCTTGTCGCCTGGTTCTCCTGTAAATGAAACAAAGTGAAGTGAACTGCTTAATTTCAGCCACAAGGGGGCAATGTTACCCAGTGTTTGAGAAAAAGGCATTTATTCAACCTTTACCTCACTGCTTAATCACATGGATGGAAAAAATAAATAAATAAATAAATAAAACAAAACCCTGGAAAATGTAAGAAAAAAACTTGCTGAACAGTAAAAAGTTGTGCTTCATTGGGGTCCAAACAGCCATTATTATAAAACACACAAAAAACTGTTTTGCCCTTGGAAAACCTTGTAAAAGCAATGCAGCACTTTGACTTCTCTGTATAAAATTCCTCTATGTCATTTGGTTTTTTACTATGATGGTGAGGCATTTTCATAGTCTGCCTTTACTGACTAGCTGCAAATGTCCTCTCTGCTCTGAGCTGTCATGGTTTGAAACTGTTGACAGGATGACAAGCGATGTAATAGTAAAAAACAAAAAAATCCTTGAGAGAGCTGTACCCAAGAGCCGGACAGAAAGGATCAGAGCAGATAGAGAGAAACAGAAAAGCAAAACTAAGCATGTGCGTAATCTGCAAAAATCCTACAATCTTCCTTTCATGATGTCTTTGTCAATATATGCTCATCATTTCTTTATTTTTTGTCTGTCATCTAAACATTTCCTGAACTAACATTCCCGTGTTTGTTTGACCGTCTGAGCACGTGCAGGGCCAGGTGTCTGGTTCTCGTTCTGTGAGGGAAAATATTTTCAATGTAAAGTAGAGCTGAGAGGAGCTGAACCTGGCCTTTAACCATGGGGTGTGCCCCCTCCTCCTGCCAAGCAGGAGTATACCCACTGGCCTACTTCTCCTAGTGTGAGAAGTTCTGGATGAATGAGATGCAGGGGTGTAGTGCTATGTGTGTGTGTGTGTGTGTGTGTGTGTGTGTGAGGGCTGAAGTGGTCAGCTTAAGCCTGCTGGAAACAGCAGAGGGTAATTTGAGGGTGTGTATGTTCATACCTCATGGCTGCAGGGTAAAGCGGTCAGACAGCTCCTGTTGACTATAATTTAGTGCATGTGAGTTGGTGTATGTATATTCATGTGACTGTAGGGTGATGGATTCACAATCAAGAACTGCTCCTGGCAGGAGCAGTTACCTATATTGCTAGATTGTATTTCTCAAACATACATGTATTTAATGGCTCCATTTTGTGGCTATGTGATATTCTGATTACGTCCATGTTTGGGTGTTTTGGCATGCACTGTGTATCTGAGTCTATTTTTTTTCTCTTTTTTTTTGGATTCTCTGCATTTGCCTGTAGGCCTGTGGAGGTCTCTAGCAAAAAAAAAAATATTTCAAATCGGGACAAGTGGACTTTTTTAAAGCCAACTGCAGCAGAGTGCAGGTGTGCTGATAACTCCCAGGTGTGACTACATATAACAACATTATCACAAAGGCAGGATGTTGCTGAAAGGAGCTGTGCAGGCTAAGCAAACCCTCTGAAGATAAATAAAGCTTAAAGATGAGTGTTAAATGTGTCCAGATTCCTACCTCTTAGCAGTAGGAAAGTATCTGGAACACTCAGCACCGTCCCAGGCGCAATAAGGGTCTCTGGCCAGGCAGCACTCAGCACAAGCTTTCCCATACACGTCGCAACGGTGTAGAGACATCTGTGATACACCCAGGGCTGAGCCAAGGTATAGCTGTTGCTGTGGGAGTAAGAGAAAAAGCAAGGATGTAAAATTAAAGGTTCCTGTGTGGGTTTAGCTGGAAACATTCCTGTAGTGAGATGGTGATTGTGGGTTTAGGTCTCAGTAGACACATTTGTTTTTTTATATCAGTGTTAGGTCAAAAAACCACAACCGCTTGCTTATTGGTTTCACTTGAACTTTTTGGGTTAGTTACGATGTGCAAAAATGAGCTTTTACCTGCTTGGTGGACAGCTCCATGACAGTTATGGGAGTAGGCTCCTGCACAGAAAAATATAGGCCATTGAACAGCGCATCGTTAAAAACAATCTGTTTTTCTATAATGTGTTGCCACTTCTACATTTTCAATGACATACCCTAAAGACAGTCATTTCTTCCAGCACAACCTCCTCTAGGTCATGCCAGCTTTCTCTGGGGATTGTCACCACCTTCAGCACTGTTCCCACATCTGAAACACAGAATAAGTGAACATGCAAACTCTTTATACTGATCAAATATAAACTCTTTAGCTCCCTAGCTCGCAGCTCTGGACATTCCTGATTGGTTTGGGAACTCTAAGCACCTTTATTTCAACCTATATGTCCAAGTCACATCATGGGGCATTTTAGATAAATGCAGCTGTTGTGATGTTTTTCAAATCTTCCTTGTGTTTATAGAGATTTTATCCAAATTCTATTTTTACATCATTTTCTAATGTAATCAAAACTTTGACACAAATGGAGCAATCTGACGGGAAAACCGGGCCTACTGTACCTGTGCCAATGAACATGACATCATACTGCCCGTCCTCTGCTTCCACTCTGTCCACCACCAGCTGGGAAAACTGGTAGTCTACATCAGTCCGGACCATGATTGGCCGTCCACCTATTGGGTGCACTGGGTTGTACATGGCAGGGTGACCCCGTGCAAAGGTGATGACGTCATCAGGAAGGTCCTTGGTGGAGTCAAAACCACCAAATGTCTTGCTGGGGCACTAAGAGTGAGAGTAAATAAAGCACAGATGTAAAAAAAAACAGTACACATGTAACTTTTGTGCTAAAGCATGTGCAGCATTTCTAAAAACTCACAGTGCCAGGGCGAGGGTAGGGTACCCGCCCTTGGAAAGGCACCCATTGGTAGTTGGGTCCATCTCTGTGGGCGTAAGGACCCAGGAAAACCCTCCTTATGTCTGCCATGTTATACATACACACTGCTGAGCCTTTGAATATGTTACTGTGGAAGGAGAAAGAAATGCAGATAGTTTGAGAGACAGAAAGGAAAAAGTGTAAAGATCAGGAGAAGGAGGGAGTGGAATAAAGACAGATGACAAACAAGGGGAATTCTTAAATTATTGGTCACCAGACACAGGATTAAGAGCTTGTGAAATACTGAGAAAGACAGCAAAATAACCCTTCACTACACAAAGAGAGAGGGGAGCAAAGCTGTCATTACCTAAGTACAGGAATGACAGATTGGAACTTCTCTGATTGCTTCCAGCCTCTTGAGAACAGACAGGAATTTGGGCACACCACCAACCACACAGGAGACCTGGTTTAGAGCGCATTTGAAATGCTGTCCAGTATTCTTGGCAAGCCTTTGCTTGAGCAGGCTTCAAGATTCAAACAGGCAAGTTGGAAAAACAAAAATTTTCTTCCAATTTCTGCTTAATCAGGGTCAAAAGATTGGCTGCATTTTGACTTGTGAGTCATATAAGTGGAGAAATTGAAAAAGTCATATATTCTAAGATTCCACATGAGTTGTAGAGATTTTGACAAAGTAAGCTGTTTTTTTTTTTAACAATCTGTGCACACTATCAAGCCCATTAACCTCTGAACATGTATACAGGGATCTGTTTCACAGCTTTAAAAATGGGTTATTACTTGCTTTGTTTGCTAAGATGCAGAAACCTGACCTCAAGCTTGTTCATTAACTTTCCAAGTGTCACCTTTTAACAGATGGCACATTTTCATTCGGGCAGCAAATCTTCTGCTATTGCACAATTCAATAGCTTCAATAAGATTCAAGATGTCCTTTGTATTACTGACTGCAATGGGAAGTTGTATTAGACTAATTAGGGATGTGGCTGGCATACACACAGCCGACGATATTCACTAAAGCATGGAAGATGAATGCATTAGCATTTGAAAATGTTAATTACAGAGAAATTCAATTAACTCCAGGGACAAGAAAAGACACTCCAATATCTGTGCTTAGGAGGAAAGTTCACTATGTGTTTGTGTATGAATACACACACACACACACACACACACGCACAGGGAAACAATCAAACATTGATCTGTCAGCGACAGCTTCTCTGTGCCTCATTAAGCAGTGATATTAAAAGCCGGTTCTCCTGTATCTCTGATCCATTCATCTCTGAAAACCGGCCACTTAGAAAACCAATTAAACCACTCTAATTCTCCAATGCACCATAATTGAATTTTGATGTGCACGCATGTGTGTGTCTGTGCAACAGACGTGCCTATACATAGGTGGATGCCCGCCAACGCGCACCAACCTCCTGGTCTGAATATAATCCAGAGAGCTGAGAAAAGCCATGCAGGTCTGGTGATGCAAGGTGCCTGTCTACTTCACCTCTGCTCTATTCAGTGCGTCTTATCATTAGCTGTGATTGATGGTGAAGTGTTTGTCCTCCTTTCAAATCACTTTGCACACAGCATTGGATACAAAATACCCCTCCTCCTTCCCAAAATGCTAATTCATCACCATCATGATAAGTGCCACCATCTGTGCCATTTCAGCTCACTTATCTGCCCTTCCCCATGCCTTCACCTCTCCACATGCTTCAATAGAAGCCACACCCGGCCTCTGAAAACCCCATTCATGGCTGGGGCGGTGGCCAGAGAAGGAACCTGCATTCCTGCTAAGTGAATATCATGTTGCTCTCGCTCCCTCCTGCTCCCTAATCTGATTTCCCTACAAGCCTGCCAAGGTTTCATTGAAATAGGGGACAGGTAGTGAGGAATGGGGGATTCGGATAAAAGCAATCCCCAGGCAGAGACGTGGGGAGGGTTTCTATCGGAAGGGAAAGCAACCATAGGACACCAGTAAATGGATTAAAGGAGCTCTGTATTGACAGATGCACGCTTGGTTACTAGTACAGTGCTGTGTCATTTAAAAACTGCTTTAAAAATTATATTACAAAAGATGGAAAAAAAAGGTGAAAGAATGAGATCTTGAAAACTGATATGGAGCAGGTGTTTTTCAGATATAAAAGAAATACCTTGCCCAGGAGACATTCCCAATGAAAATACTATATATCAACTCCTTCCGATCGCCTAGCAACAAATCAACAAAACAAATATAATACAACCAGCGTCTGTCACGCTATTTGAGAATTTCAGCCCTTGCATTCACACACTGGATGTCATGATTAAAAAAAAGCCTGTGTAGGACGATACCTGGATGTGGTGAATACAGCGTAGATAACTGGATTCTTTGGATCCTTGGCACTCATGAGAAACACATCCTCTAAAAATCAAACACAATTATGAGTGAAGGCTTTTTAGTGGCTTCTTAAAGAGGAATGTGAGGTTGTTTTATCCATGTGGAATAAAGGTGAAAAAAGACTAAATGCTTACGTAGCTCATCAAAGTGTGTGTCAATGCCATTGACCCCGGGTACTGAACACATGAGACGCGCCTTGAGGAAGGTGGTCCACTTGTTTACGAGGCTCCTGTGACCTCCCATGTCATTCTGCAATAACATCAGCACATTTTCATGAGATTTACTTGTACATATACAAGGAAGAGAATCAGATCAATGCAACATATCTCTAAAAATTAGCTGATTGTGTTTAGTTGTGTGTTGTTACCTTACACAGTTGTCCTATCCTGGCGATAGTAGCCTTCCCGGTGTGCTCTCCATCCATTGCATTCTCTTTAAAAAACAGGAAAATCTTGTCGTCCTCAGGGTTGTCGCTCTCGGGAATCAAGTGTACACTGATGAACCTGGGATCTAGAGAACATGAAACATAAAAATAATTAAAGTAGCAAATCTGACTTTACCTCAAGAGAGAGCTCGACATTCAAATCCTACATAACCCCTGTCTCTATATCACATCCTCGCAAATACACATGGCTTTAATTATCCTGGGTAACATTTGAATAAATTCACTGTGACTGTAGACGCGAGAGGAAACCAAAGCTGAGCCGAGGATCTGGGGCCGTAGGGCAGAGATACCTCTGGATGTAAAGGAAGCATAAGGAGCGGGGAAACGTGGCTGCAGTCATTGAGGCGTCGTCGAGCGTAAAATGAGCCTGCTCTGGGGTTAGCTGGGGAGAAACAAGCAGTGCCATGTTACACCTCTATGGCCGCTCAGGATATAAAGTAGCTGTGAAAAAGTAGAGTGTGGCCAAAGTGGGAAGCAGATTTATAAGTGCTGTGCGGGTGCGAGACCTCTGGTATGAATCATGTGAACCCCACACAGGTTGTATATGTTGAATATGTGCCGTTAAATCTGCAAGTTCATAAAATCATTCGTGCATGTGATCACACACAAAAATAGTGTTGCCAAATACTGAGGTTGTATCACATTAAATTCGCAACAAAAGACCCACTTTATTTAGAGGCGGTATAATCCAACATCCATGTGAGTGAAGGGGGTATTAACATGAAATGTAAATAAAATCAATGAATATAAAGCAACCAGTGTCAAAACTACAAATTAACCCTAAATCCTTTTAGAATAATCTGCTATTACAGATTCATTCCCAAGTTTCTCTATAGCTAAATTTGAGTACCATGTAACCTTGTTGATAAAGGCTCAATAGAATATCCCCACCCCGCTAATCCCTGCAATTACAAGCCTCTCTTTGTGAAAAAGGCGCTGGATTTTGCCGAGCTGGATGACGACAATCCCCAGTGCATTTGTTTGAACAAGGTGAAAGATCGATGGGGATTAACGTTATTAACAAAGACTTCCCCCTTTTAAATGGCCGTTATTGATATATCTTAGTAATCAGCACTGCAGAGACCAGTGTTTGTGATTTTTGATGGTGCTGGGGGGGAGGTAGAAGAGTTGGGAGGAATTTGACCCTGCAGCAGGAAAACAGCTGACAGTGGATTAGTTCTGAGGGAAAGAGGGGGAAAAGGGATGGCACAGCTTGAGGGAAAGGTTCAAACTGACCTTTTGTGGTTTTCTAAGTCCTCTGTGGTGCCGAAAGATAGCCAGACAGACTGAACAGTCAATAACCCTCACTTCAGCTCTAATCTTACAAGCACAGGCAAATCCAATGACTTTTTGAATGGGCTCTGATATCTGATGTCTGCACGTGAATGGAAATGATTGGAGATTCGAGACTTAGGAGAGTTTGATGCTTCAAAGTCTGTTGAAAAGCTCAGCAATGTTATTTCTCAAAATAAAAGCCTGTGATAGAGGTTTACTTCCAGCTTCTACTGAGAAATAAGTTAAATTTTATTTAAAATGCCTTTTATTTATTCTTACTTATTTATTTTTTAATTGTTATTTTTTACCAAAAACAGATCAAAGAGGAAATAAAATGAAAATAAATAAATTAATGGGACTATGGATAGAAAAAAGTATTTTTGCTACATCTGGCATAAAAATAATATTTGTATGTCAGTCAATATGCACTGTCCATTTAAATAAATAATTAAATTAAATCAGATTAATTTCAGAAAACATACTGAAACTGTAAAAGTGAGGGGGGAAAAAGTACAAAATGTTATTAAATACAAAAAAATTCTATTAGCATGGCTAGTTAGTAAAATTCTTTTTTCTGTTTTGTTGTTGTAATCCATAAAATATTGTTGTTGTTTTTTTGTTGAATTTACTAAAATATTTTTGTGGTATTGTTTTATTTCTCTCTTTTCTGAAATTGTGATGTTTTATTGTTTATTTTGATGTCCATTTTTGTGTGAAAATTTTATTGTTGTGAAAATGTTTTTATGTTTGTAAAATTAATTCTGAAAATGTTTTATTTTTGGTCTTTTACACTGTGTTTTTAAAATTTAGTTGTGCTTCTAGTTTTTTTGTGTTTACTAAAACTTCTGCATTATCTAAGCTTTTTCAAGTAAAGGCCATAGATGTATCTTTTTAGCTTTTTTTTTTTTTTGAAAAGCTTAAAAAAAAAAACATATGTTCTAGTGAGCCTGAATTGAATGATGATATCTAGAAAAAAAGCCACTTTATTTTTAAGAGGAAATACCATATTTTACCATTCAGCCATCTTGAATCATGCTGCTCCGTTCTGATTGGATGATGATCCCCCAGCGTACGAAATATAGCAAAGTCCCTTCCCATGAAATCAGCAGATGTGCCCGAGTACAGCTCTCCATCTGCCAAAGAAAAGTTATAGTGAGACACAAATGACCAGCTCCAAAGCGAGAGGTACCTCCTGAAGCTAATAAATGCAGTGATCAAACTCACCAATCAGAAGTGAGGCTGAGAGCATTTTGGGATCATAGGGGCTTTTCCCACGGCCGTTCTCAAATTGTGTGGCCAGTCGAAAGATGTTGTCCTACGGTGGAAAGGTCAAAGTCCAACATGAGGTCAATGAAAGTCACATTAGGCCTGGTTAAAGGTACATTTATAGCCTGTGTTTCAAGTTACAATATATTCTCATTATTGCATGCTATTTTGGGCTGGGATGCAAAACAAATTCAGCCGGACATGAGCAATGAGTCTATTTATTTATTTTTTAACCCTGCTTGTAGTTTCTGGAGTTAAACAGAAATACCGTATAAAGAGATAATGAGCAAAGCAGTATAAAAGTAGATAATACCTCCTGCATCTTTAAAAAAAACAAACACTAAAAGTTAAGGGCTGCACAGTGGTGTGGTGGTTAGCACCGCAGCTTCACAGCAAGAAGGTCGCCGGTTCGAGCCTCGGCTGGGGGAGGTTCGAATGTGGGGGTTGGTGGCCTTTCTGTGTGGAGTTTGCATGTTCTCCCCG
>JBAMHW010000026.1:19950130-19962707 GCA_037177495.1 Rhadinocentrus ornatus | reverse complement strand
ATATACAATGCATATGTATATATAAACTTACTTAATTAAAGGTTTTGTAATTAATTAATCTTGATTAATGGCATTTTAATCACATTAAAAACATTCGCCCCAAAAAGCAAAAATGTTTTTATTAAAAAAAAGAACATTTAATTTAATTTCAAGTCCAAACAGTAGAAAAAGAAATAGAAAATATCTCTGGCCCAAAATGAATAAAATAGAATAGAAGTTTATTGTCGTTGCAAGAAAAAGTGCAACGAAATTACTAACAAATCTAAAGTTTAAGGGTCTTTTTAAGTACTTTAACTAACAGCTCCAGCTGTTCTCTGATTAAGAGTCCACGTGTTACAATACTCTTCATTTTTAGGCATTATTATCTAAAGGTAAGCCAGGGCGGGATCAGCCAGTGTCAGCTTTGCATGTTATTTTCAGTCTGGTCATGGAGCAGAGGTAAACGTCTCTTGTTCTGACGGAAATTAGGGAAGGGGCCTGCAGAAGCACTCCTCATTGAGAAGCAGTAAATGTGCTTTCATCTCAGTTTAGCAACCTACTTCAAATAGATCCAGTTTTCCTTTTATTTCACATTATTTTTCACTAATAATGAGGTTTGCTAGTAAACAGCTGTAAAATATACTAGTCATCAGACAGCCATGCACACATCTATTAGATAGATCAGGTTCAGAAATCTAGTGAGAGTAAAACAGCCAAAAAGAGGAAGGGGTGTCATTATCATTGGTTCTCTAGATCATTGGAGCTGTGCAGATGTTGGAGACACAAGTTTGATGATTTATGGGTCATGATTGTGGTGAGAGAAATAATGAACAAGTTCTAAAATACAAATCAGAGCAGGACCCTTCACTAACAAAGTAGCTGACGAGTGGTAGAATGCATTTATACTTCAGCTATGCAGAGGCGGGTCTAGAAAAGTTTTGATGGAGGGCCAGGCAGGGGCACTGACCAGGAATAGGTTGGCACAAATGATAAATGTTTTTAAGGTCTTAATTTGATGCAATAATTAACTGATTATTATAACTAAAGTGATAATCTAATGTAAAAACAGCAAAGAAAACCCCAAGTGAGCATTTGCTCGCTCTTTCTGTTGATACAATAAAAACAGGCATATTTCAAGGGTTTTTAAAATGCAAACACCACACCCTGAGACCTCCATGCATATATTAATATTGAGTCCGATGTGCACACTGCTCTTGTTCTAACTGAACACACACACAAACGCATGTCTTGTAATCCAATAAAATTTTTTGCTTATGCAGCACAAACTAGTGGAACAGTAAGCACGCTCAGCAGCTTTCACCCCGTATACAGTCCCTGGCCCCTGGACCCTCCAACACACACATGGATAGACACACAACTCCTCTTATGGATGTGTCCATACACAAGCCACATGCCCCTTTAACCACACACAGTCTGCTTACACTAGACTCTGAACACACTGATGTATTTAAACACATGTACTTGTATGTGCATATGTATTTCGCTCACTTCAAACAAATTCACACACATGCGCTTAGTTCTCTTCAGTCTCGGCTTCCAACTTTCTGTCATTACACACATCCTCTGTCTGCTTTCTCTTATTCACACACTCTGTCAGATGTACAAAGGCATATATGTGAAGATGCAAAAAATTTATTCACACCTTTACGCATACAAGATTCTGTGAGCACAGTAGTTTGGTTCAGTTTGTTCATTGAGATTAAAGGTGACATGCTACAAAGTGGTTTTGCAAAAGTATGAGCATGTTGGTGAAATTTTAAGTTATAATAAGAACAATGAGTAAAATATTACTTGATTTCCAAAAGGCTAACAACAAATTACAAAAAAGTGACAAATTTCCCTCTTCAAGGTTATATAGCAGCCGCTGAGGAGAAATATGTCTTATAATTGCCAACTATTTAGGTTACTGTAGTAGACACATGAGGGAAGTAACAAAGCCTTCAGCTTGCGCCTTTTGAGTTTGTCCACTACACTTTGAAGTTTATTTTGGACTATTTTCCTGATCTAAAAGCCATCTCCTTCTCATCTTTTGCTGTGGTAACACTGGTTTGATGTTTTCTGAGATTAATCCTTTTTTTCTATTTATCATTGTTTTCTTTGTTGCTGGCTGCAACTCGCGTGATAGATCCAAACTGTGATAGACCCATACTTAACAGCTGCAGTGGTGTTCTTTCATGAAACTTTACACTGCTTTGATTTTCCCCAACATAACTTTACTTACTGGAGCCAAAACATTAGATTTGATAGTCATCAAACCACAAGACTTAATTAAAAAAATAATAATTAAATAAAAAGACTGGGCTTGTTCAGATATTTATTAGTAAATATAACATTCTGGTTGTGGTGAGGATGCGGGAAATGTTTGCTTGTGATGATTCACCAATGGCTGTCATATTTGTACAGGTGTGGGTACCTGGTAGAAAACTGCACCACCAATACATTCAAAGTCTTCTGCAAATAAAATGTAAATGCTTTCCTATCTTCTGGAAGATAGTCTCCTGTTGTGTGTTATAGGCAGCTGCTTTGCACAGCCAGGGACTGGTTACTGTGGGGACAAAGTTCATGGAGTCAGTGTATTTATAAAGCTTAGAAATTTGCTTCACCTGGCCTTTTTAAATAATGACTGAAAAGGAGTCAAAGAGCTTAGTCAAAGTCCTCCAGGAGCTTAAATTTCCTTTACACTTGAATATTAAAACCAACACAGTAATCTTATGAAAAATATTATCTTTCTACCTTTAGGTTATCCACTGACTAAGATTTTAACCATGTCTGTTAACCCTTTTGTTTTTTAAACTCTCATCATGCACACAGTATACGCAGGCATACAGCTTGAAACTAGCAAATACATGAAATTCATTCACATAAATTACCATTAGTCCCTCTGTCACACTCCATTATGGAAAATAAGCCGCTCTTGTCTTACAAAGCTTTGAGGAGGAAAAAAAAAGCTACATTCAAAATTCAAGTGCAGTTGTCTATGGAGTACTCTTCACTCCCCCATTCCCCTAACAGGCAGGCATTTTAGACGCCTACATGCCACGCAATAGCGGAATAATGAAATCGCGTGAAAGAAAGGCGACAGGGCATTAAATTATGTTTATCTGAGCGTGCGTATGTGCAGCTGTGCGAGTGTGCCTTTGAGTGACGTGAGACATAAAAGCCTCACAGCGGAAAACACTTGACTGAGATCCAACAGATAGAAAATGTTCCATTAAATTATTGCAGCCCTTTATTAATGTTTCTCAGTGTGCTAAAAAGGCATCTAAATGACACGTTTTACTTGCTTGTTTTTCTGTTCTTCTACAGTTTTTAGATCTTGTAGTTTGTTAGAGCGTGGAGGTTGTGTTTTGCTCAGCTTATAACATAGTAATGTACAGGGGGAAGAAAAATAGTGGAAAATAAAATGGAAGCACAAAAAAATGTATCAATTAAAAAAACAAAAACAAAACTTGAGCAGCCAGTTGCTCAAGGCTCGTTTCCGAGAGCAAACACAAGTGCGGTAACATGCCCAGTGGTTTGGTTTCTCCTTCTAATGCTTTCGTTTTTCCTCTGTGTGTGGCACAGCGTGCATTTCGCTGCTCCCATGACGGCCATGGCCACAAAATGCAGGTGTGAGGTAAAAAAGACCAGACGGCCTCCCCATGGAAATGTACTGAGAGCTTTTCTTAACAGAGTGTTTAAATATTATCTTAAGCTCAAGGATACCCACACATGTCTCAAAAGTTCATCTCTTCTTTCTGTTTCTGTCTAAGCACAGAAGCAGGTGTGGGTTGGTTTCCATGGTGACCATTTGTACGACACAACCTGGGCCATTGGAGTTTTCATTCAGGTGCGCATGAACGACAGCTCTGACAGGAAATGCTCCAACGTAGCAGCATGTGTTGCCATGAACTCTATGACTGAAAGGATCTTCTGAGTGTTTTAATCTAAAATAACCAGTGTGTGATGAAAAAGTCCGTTAACTAAAGCTGCAACTATAGCTTTATTCTAGAGTGAATCATATAAGTATGACTCAGTGTGAGTCCATGCATCATTGGGGCTAACAGGGAAAACATAACAACACCCCGAACCTTACTGATCCAACTCAGAATGTTTGACTTTGTTGTGCTCTCATGGCATTCCTGTTTCCCCCATGAGTAAGGAGGGATACAGAGCCAATAGCACACTTTTCTGGGCAATTTGACAGGATGAGAAGAACAGAAAGAGTAACAAACTAAAAGATAAAGGCAACAAAAACCTTAAGATCATGGATAATGACAGCACACTACAGGCAGTAACATGAGCACACATGAAAAAGGCTCTCACAATACAAAAGTGGTCAAATATGGAACCATTTCATTAGTGTGTGTCTCCTCCTGTCATTGGACGGCGGGACCACAGACCAGCAGAGCGACCACAGACGGCTCGAGGCCTGGCTGTGCCTGCCGCAGATAGCCCACTCACACACCACTAAATGCTCGTGTATAACCAGGCTGCTCTGTTTCTCTGGCTCTTGTTACCGCTAAGAAAAAACACAAATATAGGCTAAGACATACATGCAAATTCCGTTTTGTATGCAAATAAAATGACCAATGTGAACTTGTTCGGTTTGGATAAACAGGCAAAACGGGATTTGTGTGTCCACACACACACACACTAACAAATCACAGTATCACTCCTGCAGAGAGAGGAGGATGGTAGTATCACTAGGCAGTTTTGATGGATGGAGTTTGAGAGGAACCAGGCTGTGGTTGTCGTGGTCATGTCTGGAGCCAGTGCCTGTTAGTGCAGCCTGTCAGCTGTACGGTGTAGCTGAATGTCAGCTCTGCCATTTTATTACAAATTAATGAGGCGAGCCTGGAGATCTGAATGTATCCCAGGCAAAGTGTGACAGCGAACACGCTGAAGCGAAAGAGCCACTTGAAGACAAATCCACCAACCAAAACGCACATTTCAAGACCTTATTTTAAGATTGCTCGTATATTGTGTGAATACAATGTGCTGTTAATTAAATTCATTTGCATTGGCCAATAATGAATAAAATCTTGTATAAAAAACATAATTTCTCTGTACTATATGTATGTACTATATGTACTCTTGTTTTTTTTTGTTTTTTTTCTTTCCTTTTGTTTTTTGACAGAAAATAAAAATAGCTGAGGGAAAGCGCAAACATTTCACAACAAATTGAGCCTTAAATTACTAAGATTTTAAGCACTGATATTTGAAGATGGCTGATTGTGACATTTACAACACTGACATTGTGGAAGAGTTGGATTAAAACCACCGGGATTGTCTGTAATTACACTAAATTACAGAAAATCCTTTCTAAACAAAACAAGAAAATAGCATGCTACTTTTGGTCATTTTCTGTTGTCTGTCAGTCCTTCTGTCTTTATTTCTGCAGAGATGTCTCTCTCATTTGTAACACGACTCGGCTCAGATCGAACGGTGCACCCTTTCTCCATCTGACTGACAAGACTGAGCAGGTGGTGAGACCCATTCATACCGTGGTTCTTGCAATCTGCACCAGGCTGTAACTCAAGCCTCAAGTCCCAAACACAGATGCAAAGACACTGGATAGCATGCCCAGTGATCATGCCCATACGAACGCCTATGTACACACATACAAAAATGTAGTTTGAACATATACAGTTGTGATGCGCACACAGTTATCGCTGAACAAACAGGAACTGCGCTGACACTGCTTCCTACTGTGGCATTTTGGCACCGATCATTTTTGTTTAGACAAAAAATTTTCCCAAAGCAAATCATAGCGTTTAATTTGAACATTTTGGAAGCAGGCGGAGGGAAATATGTTGCATTCCAAAACACAACTCAGAGAGGAAACCACAGACACACGCAAAGCAAAGGTCATATAACTCACATGTTCCATGAGAAGGAACGATAATACACTTTTAGTTGCAGTTTGCAATGAAAACAAGAGACAGATTTTCAACGCCTTTGATAAATAGCTTTAGGGTTTGCAAGCAGAGCTGTGTCATTGCACAATTATCTGTGGGGCAATGAGCATTAGCACAAATACACACTTGCACAAATTCATTCCATCATCTTTCAACTTGCGGACTCGGGTGGTGGGAGCTTAACAAACTCTGTGGTTAAGTTTGTGAGCCTGGGCAAGGAAATGGAATACATTCAAGTTCAACATGGGGGCACATTTGAAAGGGAGGCTATGGCAAAACATTAGTTTTTACTACATGTATAGGAATGTTTCTGCGTGGGAGCAAAGATGAGGGTGGTTTTTTTTGTGTGTGTGGGTAAATAGAGTTGAAAAGAAGGATAGACAAAAAAAAAAAGATATGTATCAAATGAGCTGCAATCAAAGGGACGGGAAAAGAAGACACACACGTACACAGTCTGCTTGAAGATTGCACTTAGGGTTTGCGGTGTTGTGGTTCCTTGAGAAGCGATCGAGCTGCAGGAGAGGGAGAGGAAGAAAAGAACTATGAGAAAGATGGAGGGAGGGAGATGGAAGCAGATATCTCCAAAGTTGGCACGCTGGGAGAACACCTTGTAATTATCTACATCCGCTCTGTCAGCCGCAGCCCACAGAACGGACATATAGGGCAGAGAGGAACTGGAGGCACCATACTCGGTGCTAACTCCCATATCAAAGAATAAATAGAAAGAGAAAAACATCACACATACACACACAGATTAGACAACACACATGTAAACACCCATAAGCATACAAATTCCCCATATTTTCATACGCAAGCAGGCACACCCACCCACACACACACACGTACACACGCAGTCTTATTATGGGGCTCAGTCCAGACTGCTCTGAATGTGTGGTTCAACACCAAGTATCTATTTTGAAGGCTAGTTCCAGATTGCTTGTTTCTTTCTCAGCCTATGTTTGCATACACAAACAGGGTCAAGTTTTGCAATTTCCCACATGTTCCCCTTTACTTTTTGCATGACTATGAGATGTATGTGCTTGTATTGACCTTTAGGGGTCAGTGTTACTCCTGATGCTACTTACACCACATGTGAGAGTGCTGTTCATTGATTTGTGCTTAAGAATGTGATTGTGTGCAGGTATGCATTGATTTATGAGAGTGTATGATCACCCTTGTAACTCATATGAGTAATACTGTTGTGCAGCAATGTTGCAATAAAGTTATGACAGTTTCAATATGATAAGATCAATTCTTTAGGATGGTGACTCACTTGTAGTAGGAAGTCAGTTCCCTCAGAGTCCTTAAAGTCTCATTACACAGTAATTTTCACTAGTTTTTTACTAAACTTTCCTTATACCTTCAAGTGTATTAGTCAAGGTGAGATAAGTAAGCACTATTTCAGTCTCAAGGAGATGAAAAAATCATTAACTCTTGTGATCATCTCTTTGTCCCCACTGAAGCTGCAACCTTTTAGCTGAATGTCTAACTGACCCAATTGGGAAATCATTTACTCTCCACTTGCTCTGCCAGCCGTCCCATGAGAGGTCATTTTAAGTACCTGTCTCCATTTCTAAGTCATTCGCTGTAGCAAACTGTTCACTCTGCAGTCATTTGGCTGTCCTCTCCAGAAAATCGCTCACTTCTTTGTGACTATCGGTCCCTTGTGGGCTTGTCATCGGTTCTCATTTGAGAATGATTTCATGGGACTCTGCCTGCATGCTCTGTGTTTATCTGAATCACAGACTCTGCTAGCTTTTGAGAGTATCCTGGGAGTCAGAATGTGATGCCCCCACTTCAGGATCCCACTCTGGAGATTTGCTTGTTTGACTGTCCTTCCCAGGAGGATTCCTCCCTGTTGTTTATTTGACTTAATTACTATGCTGGCTTCGCACAGGGAGAGGGGATGAGTGACACTTCACTTAACAACCATCCTCCCTTCCTTTTGCGTCATCTACTGTATATGTGCCAGCTTATCCTTCATTAAAGCAAATCTCGTCCCTTTCGACATCACTGCCACCATCCTCCACAATGTGGGCGTTTACTGAGCATTGTCTCCTGACAGACATCCAGACAGCCTTCAAACACCTGTGGGTCCAAAACAAGAGACACCGGCCAGCAACGGGACACAAAGAAAGTGACATATGATCCACTCCCATGCCTTTTTACGCCCCACGTTCATGCACGTACAAATAAAACTACAAGACAATAACCAGCACACGAAGAGATTTCAAATCGTGAGCTCACACACGAGCACGTGCACAAAACCAGGTGTCTAATTATATGAGGACACGCAAGGCCTGACACATTTTTACTGTGCTAAAACACATAGATACACACACATGCCAAGACACCACTTACAGTCTAGGGGGGGAAATCACAATAGAGGGTGTTGAGTCCTCACACCGAGACGTAGCAAGAACATTTGCACAGACACACGCAAAAACACACATAGAAGCAAAAACATGTACTTTTTGCAAAAATAGAAAAAAAAAAACTAATACTAAAGTACATCTATTGAGGCAGTATGCTATTTCCAAACAGACCTGCTCTTTCTGTTTACTGATGCACATCCATCACTCATACAGTCAGTCAATACACACTTTGATGCTAGATGACATATCTGTTGTCTGGCACTCTTGTCAGCAACGTGTTCACTTGTCAGACTGAACGGCGGAGAGGATCACAAAAGGGGGCAGGAGGGAACTATATTCACATTCTTAAAACAGATGGCTGCATGAAGAGGGGATGACATTTTCCCATCGTGCCTAAAAGCTTTGTTCTGTGTGAACTGACATGATGGAGCCCATGGGATACATGACTTGCAGCAGGTAAGTTCAACTATAATTATTTCCTGCTTTATTTTCTTCACATGGGAGTAAAAGTCTACCACACTTTCTACCACACTATGCCTATCACACTGTCACATTTTGCCAATGTCAGTCACATTTTTGTTTTAGGTTGAAAAATTTCAGTCCTACTTATTTGGAAGCCGAGAGGGTAATAAATGAAAATATACTACCCTCAAAATTACAACTTTCCCTCCAGCTAAAGAATATAGCAGGCCTCTAACTATAAGTTATGCTAAATGTCTTGTCTAAACATAGAGAATGAACTGGTGACATTCATATTCAATCCTTGTTAAAGACCATCATTTCATTCTCTTTCAACATGAATTAAAATGGTATAAGAAACCAAAGCTTTTGGTCACAATCAAACAAGCACAAGGAGACTTTCGATCGCAAATCAGTCTGTTCATAAATTTACAAGAGGACGTGATTTGGTGAATGGGACTAAAATAAAGAATTGAGAGACCACACTCTGAGCTATATACTTTCAGTAAAAAAAAAAAAAAAAAAAAAAAAAGGAAAAAAACTCCCAAACTATGACAAAAATGTTAACAGTTATTTCTGGCTGAGAGGAAAAGTCTACCATCACAAAGAGCCTGATTTAGTGTAGGGTGTGAGAGAGGAGACGAGACAGAGAAAGAGAAAGAGGGAAGAGGAGAGGAAGAACCGGCGCTCCGCAGTCTTCCCTCAAAATAACACAGAAGGAAAGAGAATAACATGTTTGCTATATACGTCAAAAACTTACACGTGCACAATTAAAAGAAAAAAAAAGAAACTTCTGCACACACAGCAATACCAGAAAACAGGCATTTTAGACTGTTGATGTTAGCTGTTAGACGCATTTAAAATAAGAAATTGAGAAACCTGCTCAGCCCAGAGAATAAATTAAGAAGGGCTCTGTGTCATTACAGAAGCAGACCCCCTTTTTTTTCTGGAGGTTTTGGGACACAAGTCATTAAAACAGAGGCTTTGCTGTCTGTTCAGAGCACTTAACAGGGCTTTACAGTACAAGCAGAGGGGGACAGAACAAGGGGAAAAATTATACAGGGGCCAATATATACATTTAACTTCATTAAGGAGCCCTTCTACAACACATGGAAACAATTTGTCTATTTGTGAGGAGAATAGTGAATTCTAAGGGACAGGCAATGTGACGGAAGGAGCGAGGTAATGGAGAGAGGATGTTAAGAAAAGAGTAGAGTTAGATGCTGACCAACAGAGAAGAGTAGAAGAAATACAGAGGCAGAAATAGACTCAGTGAGATAGAGGAGGAAGAAAGGATTCACAATACGACAAACAATGGATGAAAAGCATAGAAAAGCACCCATGGGCAAGAAAAATAAACTAGACTGGTTTAAAAGCACCAGCTACCAGAGCAAGTCTATATAACCTGGAGTCAGGGAGATAGAGAATGGGCTTACCCTTGTATGACAGCCTTAGTCTGGGGACGTTGTGCTTGGGCTCAACTCCATTTCCTGGCTGCACCGTCCCGCAAAGCAGCACTACAATCCCAAGTAGGTAATCCATGGTTCTGGAGTGCTGCTGACTGGTCTCCAGACCAGGGGGCACTCACAGCCCGAACCTGAGATGAGTGTCCTCAGCTGAGGTACACCGAGCTTGGAGAGTCCCTCCACACAAACCCTGAATGTAGACGTTCCAGAGAGAAGGGGGGGAAATCCTGGTTGTGCTCCCCAGAACAGACGCAGACAGTTGGGGGAGTTCTGTAGTGTGAAGTCGGTGGAGAAGTGCCGCTCACATGGCTCCCCGTGTGGAGGTCCAGGTTATATAGTCCCTTATCTGTCCTCCCCCAGGTGAAGGCTCAGCAGTGCCTAAGCTTGGTGCGACTGTGATGAGATGTAGAGGCTGTGTAGAGGTGAATCAGAGCACTTACCCACAACAGCAAGGCTATCCTTTACTTAGATATTTTTTTTTTATCTCTTTCTGTCCTCTGGCTTCTTCCCTTTGAGCAGACACTCACAGCAACACTAATCCTTATGTGCAGCTCCACCAGACTGCGAGAGAGCTACACCATCCACAGGAAGGGAGGGGAGGGAGAGCAGCTGAGAGAGAGAGAGAGGGAGGGAGTGCTGGAGGGTGGGGGAATAAAACTTGAGAGCGGTGATGAAGCCAGTGAAGTGGATAGGAAGTATTGTAGATAGTTTAGATTTATAGTTTTCTGCATCAGTTTCCCTTATTTATATTTTTTGGTCATAATTTCTCTCCTTTTATTCTCTCTTATCCCAACAAAAAGATTTCTCTGTCTCTTTCAGTAATTCTGCCACTTTCTACCCCTGGAGATGTAATTTTGAGTCTCGTCTTTGACTCTCAATATCACCTCTATTTACCAATAGAGGTCAAAGTAAGCTGCTACTGATGATTAGAAGAACAGCTGAATCACCATCTGGAAGTGAAAACTACTCGTGAATCTAATGAAAGAGCTTTATATCAGAAATTCATCAATCACGTTTTTTTTGTGAAGGAATCCCTTCATTGCTGCTGCCAATTTTTTTTTCCCTATTATGCCATTATGAAATCTAGAGGAAGTTCCCTCGCCCCAAAAAAATCACAGGACTGTGATCAACACAGTTGAAAGACTATTCCCTTTGACTTGAATTCTTTAACTTTAAATCTGGATGTGTGACCTTTTGTTTTATCCAGTGTATATAAAAGATCACCACAGCTACCACAGAGCCAGTCTTTAAAAGCTTTAAGTTAAAGATAATAGTGTCACAGGACAACTTCTCGTCAACTAGATACTCCCAAACAAAAGTATACCTGTTTGTACCATCCACGTTTTTCTAATAGGGTTGTAATTTACAGACCCCTTTTCAGATAAGTTGGAAAGTTGTCCAAAGAGCAGCAAACACTTTAACGTATAATTTGATTATAAATTTCAACATTTTTCAACAAACAGAATGACTTTCATGGTCTTCACTGAACATTTCTATTGAACATTCAAAAAGAGTTAGAATATATAAGTAACAGTTTTCAAGAAGATCCAATTAGCAGTTTAACTGGTGACAGGTAAGGGTGTCAGCATTGGGTATAAAAGAAGCAGTCACTAAGTTTTCCAAACAAGGATGGATCTCATCATTTCTGACTTTATGCTGAACATTCATTCATAAAAATATCTCAAGATATCAGCAAGATTACAAATAACTACAAAAAGTCAGGGAATTTGGGGAAATCTTCAAAGATGGATGCCAGAAGATAAACGTGACACTGAGTCCTCAGGTGGCACTGCATAAAAACCTGGTATCCCACTGTGATGATCTCAGTAAAGCCACATGGGCTCAGAAAAACCTTGGGAAACAATTTTCAGCTAAAGAGAAAGACATATATTATCTCTGCATAGAAACATTGCTTCTGAACTGAGATCTTGGGGACTAAGCTCATCTCAGACCATCAGAAAGACAGACAGTGCATCAAATTGTAGTTTGTTTATATTTTGTAAATGTAAAAAGAAGTTGGTAAGCAAAGACACTAAAATTGATTTCCTTATTCCAAGTCTATAGAATAAAGTTGTAAACAAATTAACAAACTGCAAAGGTGAAAACTTATGAATTTTTCTGGAAATGGGGTGTCCAGCTGTCGTTTTATAGGATATGTAAAGGTAATATTATAGACTAGTGAGTCATTAGGAAACTGGTATGGTTGCTGTTAGTCCATAATTAATACTGAACCAACAAAAGGCTGATGAAAATAACTAAATTGAAAAAGTTTTTTTTTCTAGAATTCTGTGAAGTTGTTTTTGTTAATTTCCACATTTTTGGCTTTTTTTTTTTTTTTTTTTTTTTTTTTTTTTAGCAACATCACACTTATTAAGGC
>JBAMHW010000026.1:19928991-19942037 GCA_037177495.1 Rhadinocentrus ornatus | reverse complement strand
CAGGGTTTCTGGTTAGGGAAAACCCTGATGGTTTTGTCCATGGTCACATTCCCGATGCAAAACTGAATGTAGTCCAGTACCGTTCCTGTGAGTGTCTCCAGGTCCTGTTGTATAAATATGTCCCGGTCCGTCTGTTGAAAACAGTCTTTGAGTTTGTTGACTCACTACTGGGCAATTGCTGTGTTCACCTGAGCGCCAGACCAAAAAATTAATAAGATTATAGCTTGTTGTATACGCCGCGAGAATAGAGAACTTTGTTCTTGTTTATGAGGTTGCAGCAATGAGAAAAAAGTTTGTTTTGGTCCAGTCAGTTCATACTTCATAAGAACCTTCCAAATAATCATGGTGCAAAATTCTCCCTCTGCAGCAGCCACTAACGAAGAAGAAACCGACTGAGCACTGCCTTCCACCCCCGTGTCTTCTACAAATGTAGATTGCATACATGACAAAAGTTTGCAAACAGTAAGCATGAGCTGCCATTTTGCTTTTGCAATTACTTCCATTAAAAAAGAAAGTTCCCCCTTTGGTTCCGGTTAATCTAATATGAACATGGACTGGTTCGAGCCAGAAGCAGAACTGTGTCTGTCTGAAAGACAGTGTACACGGCATTTGGCTTAATGTTTAACTTTTGACCCAGCTCCTGGAAGTAATGAGTTACTACCACCACAAGCTGTGATATACTTGCAGTCTGTTTGCCAACCACCAGGAAAGACCTACGAACACTTTACTATTGCTAGGCTGTGGTGGAAAGTGGGTGGTATTGAGACTCAGGGCTAAGTAACTATAAATATGAGAATCATGAAGAGTCGAAGACAAAAACCACCAAAACATGCTGTGTGGATTGCCTTTATGAAATTAAATGGAAATGAGACCCAGTGTGACTTCTGCCAGTTTAAACTTTTTATTTTATTTTTTTATTTAACCTTTTTCTAACCAGAAAGTCCCACTGAGATTAAAAACCTTCCAACGGAGTCCTGGCCAAAAGGCAGTAAAAATTCGACACACAGTTATAACATTAAAACAAACAACATTAATATAAAACAGGTCATGAAAAACAATTGCAAGCTATTGAGGCAGTCTCTGATGCGTTCAGCTTGGTTTTAAAGTCATTTAAGGGCAATACCTCAGTCAATTTCCAGCCGTACTGTTCCAAGCAAAAGGAGCGTGAACAAAAGCTTTCTTCCCGAGCTCTGTGCAGGCAAAAGGAACAGAGAGCAACAACTGATCATTTGATCGTAAAGAGTATGAATCAACACTTCTTTGTGTGATTAAAGCACAAAGGCAGTAGTCCAAGCATAGTCTTGTAAATAAATATGTACCAATAAAGCGGCAAGATCCGGCGGTAAAATGTGAAGCCTATGCGGAAGTGCAAAAAATCGCAGTTCAACCCTCATCCACTAGGGGCTGGCTCTAAAACAGTCAATCCTGAAAGACTCCCATGTTAAAAAGACAAACTTCATAGCAGAAATAAACATGTTTAAAGCCTGGTACAAAAAACATTTTAGAATTAATAGGTTAAGTTTACCTTAATGACAACTGTGATGTGGTTGAATTTTTTTCTAACTCATCTGTTTAGATTTGATTTGATCTTGATATATGGCATAATTAGGGGCGTGTCCTTTTGATTGACAGGTATTCAATATCCGCAGCAAGAATGCAGAGTATTGCACAACCACGGTTTTTAGCCAGCTAACAGTGCGCCTTAGCTTTAGCCCACCTTTAGCTCACGTTAGATCGGTTAGCTCTTAGCTACAGGCAGCTCGGAGTTTGATGGGCGTCAATCATCCACCCCTACTTTCACAGTCCCCCTTTTCAGCTCTACCTCTTGGCCCATTTTCGGATTTTGCAGGAATGACGACACGAGTGACGCTGCCAAGATGGCGACGTTGGGAACCGCCCAATGAGCTTCAAATCAGCTTTTCAGAAACCTACTGGTGACGTCACGGAGGCTCCGTCCATCTTTTACACACGGTCTATGGTACCAATGGTACACAGAGAGGGCTCTATTATACGTCTACCAAAACAATTTGAGATTTTAAAGCAAAGCATTTGAAAATCAATGGCTAGCTTCATCACCAGATAAGGATCAATTTTAGACATCAAGACAGCACCAGTTTTTTAAAAGTGAATGTTTTCAAAAATTAATAGAATGTGTTGAGCCTTTGTATAAAGTTCTATTGAAAAAGCATCATAAGCAAAAACTAGAAAGAAACTAGTTGATGATACTGTAGATGAGCTTTGCTTTTGCTTTTGTCTCTCATCACAGATTCACAGACAGCACTCACATCAGGGTCAAAAGTAACCGTCACGTCATTACGTACTGAAGTGGAAGATGCAGAGCTTTTCTGCAGAGAAAAACCATGCCAGAGTGGCCTACTGCTGAATAGATTGCAAACGAGATTTCCACAGCTACTAAACACAATAGAGATTAAAAGGAAAGGAAGGAGAATTGTAAAAGTTTTTTTTGCCAAGCAAGTTTGCATAAGCTTGGAATTTTTGTTGGTTTATGAAACTTAACAGTAGCCACATACAAAAGCAAATAGGCAGTAGGGTATTTAAATGAGCAAATCTCAGACAATTTGAAAAGTATTTTTGCTTGAAATGTCTACCCCGAGTTAAATGAGTTGGGGTTTTTTTTTACCAGGAACAAGTCCTTTTTGATCATGTCCATGTGATTCTAGTAAAAGCTCTCTGAAAGTAATATTATGTCCACCTACTTGTTGAATATCTCTGTTTAATATAATAGATGTGTTAGGTATGTGAGCCACTCAGTCACCACATATCAGTATTTCTCCACTGTGATTTGCTCCAGCTGTGTGAGCAGACCAACACTTCCACGCCCGAAGAAAAAGCTTACGGTGTTTTATCAAGAAGATAAAACTCCTCAGAGGCACGCAACACTCTTTTTTTTAGTCTTTATTGCAACACATTTTTTTCCTTTTCTTCACTTAAAACTTTATTTTTCCTAAAGATAAAAAACACACCGAAATAATTATGGCTTCATGTTTTTGACCTTTTAACCGTAATTATCTTTTTTTTTTCAAATTTATGTATATATTGTCTCAGTCTTCTTTCAAAACCATAAGCACAATATTATCAGTTCAAAGTTAACAGGCCTCATAATGCAACCTTGGGAAACTTCAGACAACCTTTGTGCCCCTGTCTGTGTGTGTGGGGGAAGTGGTTCTTGTCTGTCACCCTTAACTTTTTTACAAGACCTCGTATCACAAAACCCTGAGAACAAAACTGTCATGCACTCTCCATTCAGACAAAGTCCACCTACTCTGCTGGCTTTACAGCGTTCATATAGGGCCCTGGGTGAATACAAACCATCTGTGTAAACATAGACTTCTGACAGGTCTGTATGGTGAACGATGAGTCCCACCTGTACAAAAGTAGAATACCTCAAAAAAGGTCCTCTGAAGTGGTTCTTCAGAATCACACACATGAACTCATGCAGACTCTTGCTTTATACCTGGGAGAGGTCATTCCGATAAAACTGATGACTGAAATGACTCACTCCATTTGGACAGGGGATAATTGAAGGACAAGCAGCCATGCTAATGAATGATATATCCTGCCATCTCCTCTCTCTCTAGTGCAATCAGCCACTCACTAACTTATGCTTCACATTCGCTGTCCCTTAGACACCTTGTAAATCAAGTGTAATTGACAGACAGAAGTGATGAAATGCAAAGCGGTGTAGCTAATGACTCCATCAAAGCAGCTCCATTTAAACCTCCTAGCTGACCAATTATCTTTCACACTCGCTTGGCAAAAATCACAGACTTACTCTAAACACCAAACTCTTGGCAGTGCACTGTAATGCAAAAGTAAGTTCGACATGAAGCCGTTAAAGTGCAGTTTGTGGACTAAGACGCTACGGTACAGCAACAGTCTAATGGGAGGTTTTGGAATCCAGCCGGCATGACTCTCATTTTACAAATTAATTCGAGAAGTCTGTGCACATCCAGCTTTTTCATTTGTACCGCCATAATTTTTAAGGCTTGGTCATAATGAACAACTCATCCTCTGGAACTAGAGATGGTGAAGAACCTTGCAGTGAATGAATGAATGAACAAACAAATGACCAAACTAATTAATTTATTTCTAACAAACGTAAGAGAAAAGTACACTATATAAAAATGAGTGCTGGGCACGTTAACGCGTTAATCGCGCGTTAACGCAATGATTAATAAATGCCGTAAATTTTTTAATCGCGCATTTAGTTTTTTTTGTTTTTGTTTTTTTTTGCTCACTGGAACATGCAGTCACGTCTCCCTTCCCTGCTGCAGCAATGCGTCTGATGTAATCGGGAGAGAGCGGGTTAAATAAAATGAGGAGACCTTTTCTGTCTGGAAGTTAAGAAATAAGAAAAAGAACCAATGATTCTGTTTATCTGTCAAAACCCATGCAGATGGGCAGAACATTGTGATTTCTGGACGGGAAACGGCTCCCAAAAGACAATGAGAAACTTTTTAGCAAAGGTGAGACATGTTTTCTAACTGTTTTACAAATGTAAAGCATGAACTATAAATTCTTCTGCCTCTGGTTTTGGTGAATCTTGGTCATAGGGAGATGAAACTGCCAGCTGTGGAATCTGTGAGATGTGAGCTTTCAGTAGAGGAGTTGTTTGTCTGTTCATGCTCTCGAGTGGACACGGGGAGACATCATCTATGTTTTCATATTATTCGGACTTTGTATACCTGGTATTTTAATTGTTTGCTGTCTTAACTGTGTTTGGTGGTCAAAGAAATGGTTTTGCTGAGCTGTTAGCTGAGATTCTGGACTGTGGATAACAGAGACCTGACGCTACACCCAGAAGTCCAAATGTTAACCCCTTAACTCCCGGTAGTGGAGCTAAGAATGCAAAGTTAGAGATTTTCTAGGCAGAAATATTTGATTTTATATATATTAAGAAACGCTTTAACTGTTAGTGTTTAAAGAAAAAAACTGCTGCTAAATGTGTTTAGTTTAGGGGTCTGCAGCCTTTACAATCCAAAGAGACATTTTTCCCTCAGCCAGCTAAACAAAACTCCTTTATAGCTGCAAATGCTACGAGTCCTTTTAAAAAATGCAACTTATATATATATATATATATATATATATTGATTAAGAACCACCATAGGACATTTGTTACTTTTAACCACATTTTATTTCCGTTGTTTGGTTTTAAAATAAAGAAAAACATAAAACCTTTAGAAAATGAGGATAGACAGACTTTCTTCTAAGGGATGTAGATATTTGTGGGAAATGATGCAAAGTAAACATAAAAATAAAAACAGTCCATAGTTTCCAACCTAATGACAAGAAAAATAGATTAAAAAAATATTTTAGCCACGTATTTAGAGGCATTGTGGAAGGTCCAGAGAGACACTTGCGGCTACAGAGGGCTAGTAATTTAGTGTTTGTAAACTGGAATTTACTGGATTTTCTTTATATAGCCCTAGGTCTTCTTTTAAAGGAAAGAGACATTTTGCGTGCAACAATGTGATTAATCACAATATGTCATGCAATTAATCGCGATTAATTATTTTGATAGTTGCCCAGCACTGATAAAAATGTAATAAATGGCAGATGTGGTGAAGACCCAAATGCAGGCAGAATTAGACAGGAGGCAAAATGGTGCCCGTGACAAGGTTTATTTCCCAAAAACTCAGGAGAGGGATTACACCACACACGACAGGCAGTTAACTACAAGAATCAGACAAGGACAACTAAAACCAATGGGTATAAATACGCAGAGTGAGTAATTCAGAGCAGGTGAAGTGAATGCGAAATCAAACCAGGTGAACTAACGAGCCAGGGAAAGAATACAGGGCACATGAGTGAAAGCTACAAACAGAAAAACTGAACTAAACAAAACAAAACCAAAAACCCAAACCATGATCTAAACGGAAACTAAACATGACATAAACCAAACACATGAAGTAAAACCGTGAAGCATGACAAAAAAATAGAAAATAAAAGAAAAAACAGAATAACATTGATAATATTGCATCATCAAATCATAACATAAAGTTAGAAAAAGGAGATTTGACTTTGCAGTGTCAATGTGCTTCACAAATAAGTGCTGAAGGAAACTTACAACTTATAACTGCTTTGCTGTCTGGTATCAATCACTAAGTTATGTTTCCACAGACCTTAAAGCCAAACAAACTTCTAAAACGTTGTTGCCTAAAATAAATTATTCCTTACAGCCCTGTCACTATTTTTTTAAGCCTGTTAAAAAATTGCAAACCCCTAATAAAATAAGTATTTTTCTGCAATCACAATGTCTGTGTGAATACTTTCCAAGTCATAGTACATGGGATATTTGTAAGATTTGTTAAGATGTGTAAATATCAGAATATGTGTTACTGGTGAAGAATTAATAAAAAGGGCACAAAGCACAAATGAAAAGGTTTCAGACTTGCATGTAAAAAAAAAAAAAAAAAAAAAAAAAAAAGACTTTTAGGTTGAATACCAAAATCTCTTTGAAATGATGCAGCTGTAGCTTTTAACCTTTATCAGATATGGGAACATTATTTTTCCAGAGGTCAACTCTGATAAATTTAAATACAACAAAATTAGAGAGATTTTAATACCTCTTTATTTTGCCAAATATAACCATTTGTGGCTAAAATCAGTTTTTCAACATCCCCCAATTGGGAGATTCCAGGTAATGCAGTAAAATGGAAAAAAAAAATTACATAAAAAGTTTTCCAGAGACTATACATATATTCACGCAAACCCAAACTACTCAAAAATTATACTTAATGGTCCAACCAATGATTAACCAAAACTATAGAAAATTATTCCCCACAACTCCTCCTCAACCTATTCCCAACCTTAAGTCCCCCCTGTGGTAAACATGTTTACCAACCAACCAGTCTTTGCAGTCCTCAATACAAATACACTGTGAGGTAAAAATGGCTCATTGTGTCATGCGGTTACCACAGAAGAAAAACTGCAACACTATGCCGTAACTCCATGCTTGAGAGCGAGAGCACATTCCACCAGCGGCAGTTATGTCGGCCCTACTGTACACTAGTGCTGAGCAGATTAATCCAAATATCGATAGTATCCATACCAAGACTAGTATCAGTATTGATCGATGAGATTGATATTTTTCTTACCGTATTTTGGGGGCAAAAAGCCAAAGAATTTGAATGACAGACAACAAATAGGTTTTGTTTAGCTAATTTGCACTCAGATAATTGTGTAATTAAGGGAATAAAAGAGAATAACTATTATTTTTTTATTTTGTTACATTATTGATAATGTAACCACATAAATAAAAAATAAAAAAAAGCTTCACTTTAAATCTCTGGGGTTTGCTTGTTGTTTTAAAAAAAAATAAAAATTTTAACAATAATCTTTATATTGATTTTGAATGTGATACTAATAACGATCAATAATTAAAGGCATCAAATGATTGTGAAGTATCAGCAATACTTGCCTTGGATTTACTTGGTATGGTATTACTACCAAATTTTGCAGTATTGCCCAGCATACCTAAGCAGATACTACGCAAACTAAATCCAGCTTTACAAGGAACGTGTTCATGTAATACTGTGACACCATGTTGTAAAACAGACTGTTTAAGAGACCACATACAAAGTAAATAACGGTCAGATGCCAAGGTGTTGCAGTGTAAATATAAATAATATAACGTTCTCTTAAACCACTATGATATTTGTAATGTTTGAGTTGTTTTAGATAATGAATATGTTGCTCTTCTGGTTTGTTTAGCTCCCCCATCAGAATTCCCCCACTTGTTTCTCCAAACTTAGAGTTCTCTGACTGCTGTCTCCTGCAGTTTAGATACTGACTGCTCAGAAGTTTGATACAAGCCTCTCAACAACCTGGAACCTGGTATTTGAGCATTACCATAGACTGACCATTTTGATTTATACAAAGAAAAGATTCACTACCATCTGCAAGAAATATTTTTTCCCACAGGTAAAAAAGAAAAGAAAAAGGTTACTACCAGTCTCATCACTCATCATCATGCAGACTCAATCATTTAAGATATTACGGAAACCCTTCCCTCAGCTGCTCCCTGACAGACTGCAGAGCCTTTCTGTTCCAAGGCTGAACTCGGACTATTAAACAGATGGACAGACGGATTCAAGCACTGTCTTCAGGGTGATTAGGTTTCATTATGGCAAATGAAACACCCCATTACTCTTTACTGTCTTATAATAAATGTCTTTAAGAAATAGTTTAGAAAAAAAGAGATAGTCCAGCGATTGGGAAAATGACCGCAATGACTTTTGAGGCTTCGACTGATCGAAGAAAACCAGAAAGACAAAAAGGATGTAAGAATGAGGAGAAAAGGAATATAAATGTCAGCAGCTTGTGTCTGTATCATAGGACCTTGTTAAAATAAATAAGTCAGCGTATCATTTGGATGCTCTGTTACACCGGCACGACACAGTCCATCTGGAATCTTAAGGTCAAAGCAATCCAGCACTAAACTTTCTCCTCCTTGGTAGAAATACTGACAATGCAGAGGCAACCGTTCTGCACCATATCCAAAACACAACACACAGCATGCATTGCAACACAGGGCATTCTGTTTGGACAGTTCCCTGGAAATACTACTATCTGCATATCAAGAAATGAATATGGGGAGGGTGGATAGTAGGATAGCTGAGGGTTTCTCAAGAGTGGAGCCTTTGGATGGTGACCCCCAGCTGAGGCTGTCTGGCAAGGGATCAGTCTAATTTCTCCTCAGGCAGAGGCTCCTTTTCTCTGACCCGTCAGGCTTCAGGTCTCAGAGAACTGACACGAGAATTGCAGCTTTAAAAACAGCCTCTGGTCCTGCTGGTGAGAACTGGACGCACTAACAAGCAGTCCACTGAGCTGAAGCCACATTGGATTTGTAGAGCTAACATGACACTGTGCATAAGGATGGGGCTGTATGACTGTGATAAAGAGAAAAGTTTAAGATGACACATACTGTATGTATTAAGTGTCACAAACAGCTGCATTACAAATGTTTTGGCACTGTTTCACGCCTTTGAACTAGAGCTTTTGTGATGTCTGTAAAGTAAGATGTCGAACACTGACAGTGTCCAAAACCACATCAGTAACCTAGAAAACTGGAGCATAATGGTGCACTGTTCGAATTAAGTTTTTTTTTTTTTTTCTTGAGGTTTAACTTTTTAAAAGTGCTCTGAAGCCTGAAGTCTTTTCAGACCTCAGTGCATTCAAGAAAATGCATTTAGTCCAACTTCTTTTGCACACTTGTCTGCCTCCAAATGGAACAAAAGACAATAAAATGACAACCTTAATGTGGGCAAGAATGACTGGAGCAACTCTTTCCTCCAATAACAGTACATGTTTCCAGGCTAGTAGCCATTCTGGTTGAAACTCCTCACATCTTGTTTTTCCTGTGCCAGCCAGGTTGGACAATAACAGCACATCTCAGCGCTGTGTTTTTCTTCGAGGTGGATTCTTGTTGGATGATAGATGAAGCAGTGTCCTCCTGTTTCCCTCTGATGTTTGGGCTCTGGATTATCCCTGAGCTCAGTGTGGTTGTTTTGGGTGGATTCTGCTCTAATCTCATGTGCTTCTGTCACACTGTGATGAAAGACAGCCTGTTGGTATTGGCTCAACATTGAGGCTGACTCACTCGCACAGGTGCAGCATGATGGAGGACATTTTACACCAACAGAGACCTTACAGTGCATTTGCATCTTATGCAAAGCATACCAATAAAGGTGGTATTTTTCCAACAATCAGTCAGAAAACAAAGCAATAAATTAGCCAAATAATAAGGTTTAAAGTTAAAAATTGTACCCTGATGCAGTAAAACATACTAGTTTAAACTTGTAAAACCTGAATTTGCAGTGACTAACCTAAATGAAATCTAAATTCTGCTTTCCCCTCCCTTAATTCCTTTACAAAGGTGGAGGTTTTCTCTTTTTTTTTTTCTTTAAAAACAAATCAGTCAGTCTTCTTTGTTGTAGGATTTTGCTAACTTGACAAGTTTAGCCTCTGCCGCCATGCCATTTATAATGAATACAACTACTATTTCTAAAAACAGGATTACCTTAAAACAACAGCTGTCAGGACAAATATGCAGGAAAAACCTACATCACAAATTAAGACATGTCAGCTGAATTATCTTTTTATCTGCACCAACATTGGATTATCGTACTCTATATACAATACCAGCATGATACAGGTGTGTTTGGTTTTTGTGAGTCAGCATAATTTTTCCATTTTTGGCACTCTCTTGTTGACATAAATGTTACAAATCTCAGCTGGCACAGCAAAACAACCAGGTCTCATATGTTTCAGACCTAAAGAGTTTGCAGACTGTTCACTGATGTTTAGCATTTAGAATTCTCTGAGCAAACTTATTAGATTTGTTACATTTTAGATAAAATGACTGAAACTGGCATTTGGTTGGTTATATAAATAAACCTGTTGTACTGAGTCTATAAAAACAAAGTGCCAGTGGACTAGGTGGGTTTCCTAACCTGCTGCTACACAGCATGAAGACTCTAATCCTGCCAGACAACTCCTATATTTTCCGCTTGGCCAAACATCAACATATTTTGATTACAGCCAGTGAACATTACCGCTTCAGAATGTACATTAATTTATGTCAGGGCATGGGAGGGAGGGGGTCCTCTTCTTTGGCCTTCTACCTGCTGGGATGAGATGAGTAAACAGTGGCTCTAATAGTGGTTGGTGGTCTACAGCATTCAGTGGTTTACTGGTGATTCGTTCCTCTGGGGAGCAGTCCTGAAGAGGAGAGGATTACCTCAATCCCCTCTCTCTGCTTCACCCCATCCAAGTCGACACTTCAGATTCAAACAAAGGCTTGGGGACTGTGGGCCTCAGGCCCCTGGCGCGCTGCTAATCCCATTCCAGCTGGACAACAATCCGTCTGGCTGGTGGCCCCTGTGGGCCTGAAAGCCCCCGGTAAGAGGCTTGGAGAAGTCAGACAGCTCGTCAAGGATGAGGACTTAATTAGCCATGCAAAGTCAACCTGGCTAATTGAAAAAATTCAACCTGAGTGCCGCCAGAGGAGCTGAAGAGATTTTTTTTTTTTTCATCTTTCTACCATTCTTTAAGGTGTTTTGTTGCCAAGCACACAAAAATGCCAAGGATGAGGTACCCCTGCTGCTTAAGAGTTGGCAACATGAAAAAGCGCCTGCTTGTAAGGTTAATTGCACTGGACACAGTGCCAAGATGAAGTACGGGGAAACATGTCATTAAGTGTTTTGCTGGATCTGAGCAAAATCTTTCATGACGGCCTTTATCGTGGGGTCACAAGGGTAGTTCTGGGAGTGATCCCGAAAGTTGGTTTTATTGGAGGCTACAACTAAAAAAAAAAACACAAAAAAACAGAAAGAAAAACGTATATTTGCCTTCATGTAGATGTCCATATGAGTATCTCTCAGTTCATGACATTGTATGTGAGCCAAAACATTCTCAGGTTTGCTTGGAGGAGAAACGAATGACTCGAGTAAGTTTATGTATCCAGTTTGAGCTGATGTCAAAACTCAGTCAGCACTCAATGGACAGACAAAGCACACACACCTCAGTGAAATAAAACAGAAACTCTCTTGACCCCTTCTCTCTCCTCTCTCCATCAACACTCTGTTAAAGCATGCCATCGCTGCTCCAGCATAATGTGTTTAGAAACACTCGCTCAACCTCACAGACTCTGTAATGCATTTCGCTACATGACCCCCATCTCTCTTATCCATAATGTGTTTGAATACGCCACCTCTACTCAAACACGGTGTGTTTAAAATAAAGCCACACTCCAGTTTTCAGCCTCAATCACTGCAGGCTGTTTGAGAGCACAAACTACTTCTCTCTCTTTGTATGATTTGTTTGACAATGGCAGCCTCTCTGACGCCACTTACATCTAATGCACATTCACAAAATTACATGCACACATTAAAACACATGCAGAGTGATTTTTTTCATACAACTTATTAAGCTTTAAGCAGATAAAATGACTTATTCATGAGTTCTGGCAATCACCAGTTCTGCTAGCATTCGTAATCTTAGATTTTAATAAACATTGCAATGAGGCCTTGAATTATATATATATATATATATATATATATAAATATATATATAATGTCCAGTTTCAGTTCTCTAGGGCCACAATCCTGAAGTTTTTTTTCCCCTCCTTCAACACACCTGACGAGACTGGTGGCTTGTAAAGCTTTTGATTTCAATCAGGTGTGCTGGATGTCTAAAACCTGCATGAAACCAGCACCTTGAGGACCAACTAAACATCCCTGAACTAATGAGATACTGGAACACATTATCTGATAAAAAGAAGAAAACAGGATAGTGGGATAGGAATATCTTCGAGGAAAAATATGTATGAAAATCTTGAATGATTGTGAACAGAGTACACTTAAAAGTATTGACCAAACAGCTGGGTAAATTTATGAAATCCAATCATTATTAAGCCTAATCGAAAGGTGCTTCACTTTGTTGGGAAGCACAGATTTTAACGATTTTCCGTCCTTTGGTGCTTTTTTTTTTGCTTTTTTATTTATTATGTAGAATTAGATACCGCAACCTCACAGCAAGAAGGTTGCTGGTTCTGAAAGGTTCGAATGTGGGGGGCTGGTGGCCTTTCTGTGTTCTCCCTATGTATGCGTGGGTTCTCTCTGGGTTCTCTGGGTTCCTCCCACCGTCCAAAAGACATGCATGTTAGATTAATTGGTGACTGTAAATTCTGTGTGACCTGTCCAGGGTGTACCCTGCCTCTCACCTTATACAATGCTGGGATAGGCTCCAGCTTACCCGCAACCCGTAATGGAATAAGCGGTACAGACAATGAAAAAAAATTAAAAGAATTAGATACTTCATAAATATTAAACTAGAGGAAAAAAATATTGGCAATTCATATGTTGCATTCATAATATGCTGTATGCTAAAGATACACCAACAAAATATCAGCATCATTTGCACACGAGATGCCAACTAATAGCCAACAAAAGAAAAAGAAATAATAACTGGGAGAAAATAAGAGTGTACATCGGTGGAGCATTTACCAGATGGAGGCAGCTGAT
>JBAMHW010000026.1:19910937-19928095 GCA_037177495.1 Rhadinocentrus ornatus | reverse complement strand
ATACATAGAGGGCACGCTTGTAACTTATTGGCATAAAAAAATAATAATTATGTATCGTTCTGTTCCTCATCACCTGAAGGGACACTCGAACTTCACATTTATGAATCTCTGCAGCTTCCGTAGTCATAATAACGCTCTTCAACGGTGAGGCTGCAGTAGAGAGCTAATTGGTTGCTTGTAATATGTTAGCGCACCACTAGGTGGGAGTAATTCTTACACACTGCGGCTTTAAACCAGAACATACAGGTGGATGATAGGGTGGCAGAGGGGCTTAAAACACAAGCAGACAATATACAGTGATCATGGCAGCAGCAGCAGCGGTAGTAGCAGCAAACAAACAGCAGGAAAGGAAGTGTGCAGCTTAAATATACCACCCACATTGGATGGGTTTGTTTGATATGTAGCATGAACCTTCGAGGCAGATCACATGGGATGCAGCACAGCAGCTTAAGTTGTCTCCCTGAGCTTGCTCACAGGTGTCGCTTCAATTATGTTTCCTAATCTGTTAAAAAATATATCAAACGTTTATTTTTTATGAGCAATAGCTTTCTGTATTTCAGATTATTTAAGTAGGCAGACTAATGTTAGAACAATAAAAAGCCCCAAAATTATTTTACATTACTTTAAAGTCTTATATTAGATTTTTTTTAAAACAAAGAACTGAAGGAGCTTTTATGGAAAATATAATGTTTAAAAATTGTGTTGTTGTCTTGTAATATTGACTGTAGCGTGGGAGATTTCACTAGTCAGCATATCCTTAACAGGACAATATAAATAATTCAGCGACATCAGCTGTCAGCATTCTTGTAAACTGGACCTTCGGAACACTTTTCTGCCTTGTCTACCTAGATGTTTCTTTCAGTTAGTCCTTCTTTCACTGCATGTTCTTATTCTTGTTAAAAATCTCACTTGGGTCAACATCTGTCCTTCTCTTTCTTCCTGCTGCCTCAAAGTAAACCCAGCACTGACCCACAGCCGCAGAAATCAGTCACCCACAGCTATGATGCTAATGGTCTTCACAGGGTGACGAGACTGTGCACAATACAGTCATAAGGGATTAGAGCAGCGCTTTGCACATGGCCCCATCACTCAAGGGTGAGGACAGCTGAGAGTAAAAGGATTGTGAACTGAAAATGATTTTTGGATCGACTCTCCCGATTGCAAATATCATTAAATACATGCAAAAATAACTAAACAAGAATTTTTTTTTTGTATTTGTGTTACCTACAAGAGCTATTTCATCAACATATCCCCAGCACTGAACCTCTTCCCATTCACATGTGCAAATAATCCAACATTTTGTTATCATTACACAAATATCTTGTCTGTTTAGTACCAAAAGCAGTGCTTCTGGAATTAGCTGAAATAGCACGGCTGGCGTTTAAGGCAATTATCCTTTTCCACTGTGTAAATGGCTTGGGGGAGAAAGGGCAAGTCAAACGGGAATGCAAGTCTGCCTGTGTGTTTCATCCACTTGGAAAACTACATGGCACATTTCAGGAGAGGCTGCAGCTGACATGGGAGTCATAGAAGAACCCCTGCACAGTGTGTGTGTGTGTGTGTGTGTGTGTGTGTGTGTGTGTGTGTGTGTGTGTGTGTGTGTGTGTGTGTGTGTGTGTGTGCGTGTGTGTGTGTGTGTGTGTGTGTGTGTTGCAATGGTCGGAGCCAAATGCAAAATAAGTGTGGTCTGTACAGCATCGTTTGGAGTTAATAAAATTGGGGAAGGGGAGCAGTGTGTGGATGCTGAAAGCAGTTGGAAAAAAGGAGGTAAAACACGAATAAAAACTAAATCAGTCAATCTTGACATGAACACTCCTTTGTTCTTTGATGCGATGGCAGCAGCCACACAGTCGGCAATGTGATACATCATCCATAAGGGCGCTGAAGAACCCCCACCACCTTCACCATCCCCTTTCTATTACCTCCAGAAGACTACATGCACTCATGTTCTTTCTGGCTCGGTCTCCAACTCTCTCACATACACACACTTTGTGGTTTAATACTCCCCCTCCAACCCTTACCTAGGAGGCTAATACCCAGGGCATGATAATAGAGCGCTGTGTCTGATTTGTGTCTGCAGGAAGGAGCCATGAAATTACCTTCTTATGCATCAAGGGCTATAGCATAAAGCTGCACCTCAATCACTAAGAGAATAAGACCTATTGTTGTAAGCCAGAGCTTTTAAGAAAGTAAGCGATCCTACTGGGGAAAAAAGAAGATGATAAGTCTTGATATCCCTGAATAGTACAACTGTTGCCCAGAGTTAGAGCTTTACATAAATCCAGGTCAAGCCTTAACTGTGTCTCTGAGATCTTAAAGGAAACTATTGAGTGTGTGATTATATATTAACCCCTAAGAGCAAGAGAATGTGTGTCCTTCTGCTGGGTAAGTTTCAGTCAAGAATTTCTATCTTTTGTCTTCTTAAAAAGCAGACTTTCAGTGTGTTGCGGCTATGAAACTTGGCAACAGCAAAATGCCATTATCCTCCTTTTAAATGCTATAAAGGGCACGTTATACTGAAACAGTGGCATTCAATGACCCCAAACACTATAGGTAAAAAGAGTTTTGCTTGAAAGGTCTCTAATGGCAAGAGGTCAACATGCCATGTTTGTCTTGCCTCCAGTGAATAACAATAGAGCAGGGTGGCGACAGACAGAGGCCGGCAGGTAGACAGATAATTAGATGGATGAGTGGACCAAGAGTTGAATGTTATCAGCAAGAAATAACAAGGAAGTAAACAATATTTGATCACCATGTCTGAAATCTCTTTGTTGAATACACAGTCACAAACTCATCAGACTCACAATGAATGAGGTTAAATCTGGAGCCGCAAAGGCTGCAAAAAATTTTGTGAACAAATTTCTTTAAAAATATTTAAAAATGTATGCAATATATGGCTGCCGTATGGTGCATAGCATGAAGCAAAATTTAGCTGTAAAGTGATGCAGCATCCCAGAAAGCATCCTGGAAAAGTTGTGAAGTGTGGATTCTCAGCTTTTGGATGCTGCTGGGCAACAATGGTTCCAAGAATGTTCATATAAATGTCACAGTGCCATCAAAATGAGTCAGAAACACATATTTTTAGGCCTTTAGTTTATAAAGTTTATAGTTAGAGCTAGCTTGGATGACCCTTAGCCATGCCTTGAGTTATGCTAAAAGGCTTAGGCTGATGGTGTACAAATCACATTGCATTAAGCATCTACTTGCACTTTTCTGTCTTTGCTCTGTACACTCCATGTATAACAACATAACACGATTATTGTCTTAAACTTGTTTTTTTCTTTTTCTTTCTCAGCAGTTATCCCAGTATCCCAACCAGTTGAGACAGATGGCTCTGCTGGAGGTTTTCCATCCAGAGAAAGGTTTTTCTCTCCATTGTTGCCCACCTTCCAATGCAGATTCAGGATGGAAGATTAAATGCAAAAGAAAATATGACAGGTATTAATTGGACTAATGCCGAACATATAATGGATTTATTTTAACTGGATTAAAATTGGACTATCATAAATTGTATTGAATTGCACTGTTTCTGTAAAAGTGCCCTGAGATGATGAACTTGAGCTGTACAAATTAAGCTGAACTAAAATTAATGAAAAAAAAAAAGAAAGAAAACACTTTGCTCATCATCAAAAGTGCCAGCTAGACCAGAATTTAACAGTCCTGATGAGGCTCCAAAAAATAATATCTGAAGAGCAGAAAAGCTATATAATGCCAAGTCTCAAGCGAAAGAGGCTACAATAACGTCCTACATACTGTATGTATTTTTTTTTTTAATCTAAAAAAAAAGAAGAATTCCATTTTTGCTAAAATCCTAAAAAACAAGCCGGGATTAAAAGTTGTGAAATTACCAAAGCAAGAACAATAACTCGTCAGTGGCCGTAGGCTTTCTGTGACTTTAACTGGGTTGGAGAGCTCCGTTGTGGAGAAAGAACTGTGCATCAAGATCGATCAAATTTTCATTACCGCTGAGTGACAGGCATTTGAGACGGGTCGATCCTGAACCAGCACTGACATTGACTCAGTTCCCTCGCTGCAGGAGTCCTGTGCCACCCAAGTCCATCATCACTGTCATCAGCACCCAAAGCCCCCAGGGTCAAAATGTGCATGAATTGATTGTGGAGGGTGCATGTAGAGTATTGGCTGAAATCCACATCCATCATTATTGCATCTCTCTTTTCAATTTACCGTTATGGTAAATTAAAGCTCAGCAGATTGTCAGTCAAACACCAGCAGAGATGTGCAATTGTTCTGTGATTTCAGAAAAAACATGCCTGACTATGCATCACAGAATAATGGGTAAAGACCAAATGAAGAGTCAAAATGTTTGTTTTTTTGTGAGTTAAAGTGAACACATGCTCTCATCATATCCACCGTTCTCTTCTCTCTCACTTTCAGTCCATTTTCTTGAAGACCTTTATCATCTTGGTCTAGTAGAAATGATGATTTCATGCAGCTAATTAACAACATCACATATTTTTCGGAAGTTTATTATTTTATATATTTATTTTTTGGCTTAACATCTTTTTTATTTAATCTTCCAATGTTTTAGTTTTCCTGATGCCGTTGTTGAGGGTTAGAACATCACTTTTGAGACATCATTTTATGTACGTGATGTGTTTATGCATGTGTGAACACGTCATGCATATGTTTGATTTATGGGTTAATGGTCTGGGGGACTTGATGGGTAAGGGAGGATGGGTGGGGGTGTCAGAGAATGCAAGATAATACCCTTACTATGGAAGTTCCATCAATTCAGTCTTAAAATCCAATATCTTTCCAAACTGAAATAATTCAGGTGAACTTTTCTGACCATTTTTTTACTCAAGCTCAGATAACATGCCAGATAAGTGCTGTTGGTTACTGTTGAAACAGCACTTAAACTTTCACATTATAAATCTTCTAAGCCACTTTATTACCAAATATGGTCATATTTCTAGGAACTAGCTAGCAGCTGCTAGCTTATAAATATCTGGGCATTAAATCAACCAATTAGCATTTCATTCAGTAGCATACAGTAACCCTGAAATGCTAAATCTGTAAGCAAAAAGAAAATCAACATTTACAGATAATACCTATGCTCCTCATTTTCCCTCAACATATTTGAAACTTAACATTTTTTTTGTGTGTAAGCGTGTGTGTGTGCGTGTGTGTGTGTGTGTGTGTGTGTATTAAGAACTGAGTGACAAGAGGAACTTTCATAAGACCTTGTTTATTAATGTACCCATGGTGGAAAAAAGAGAATGACCGTACAAGGTTTATGTTTTGTTGTTCTTTATAAAATGTATACATGTAGTTTATGTCTGCAGTTATGAAACACTTTACCATTTTGGTGCTTTACAAACCAAGTGTGTGTTAAGTGACTGGAGTTATTTTCAGTGCCATCAAGCTTGCTCAGGCTGTTGCTCTGACACAGTCACACATACTTGTCTCCACCAAATACCATAAAAAGCATTTTAGGATAAGTTTAGTGCAAGAAATGCCTAATTTTATAATAGTTATTTTACCTTACAAACTTACAAGTTAATGTCTTTTCTTTTTTGTTTGTTTTTTGTTTCTTTGTTTTACTTCTATATTAAAAATCTAAGAATGTAATTTTATGTCCCAGCTCAAACATGTGGGTTCTGTGTGCCATTACAGTACAGTAAAGAGATGACTGTCTAATCCCCCTTAGTGATGACTAATTTTATATGTTAGTATGACCAATAAAAAAGCTGTAATAAGATATGTTTTAGTTTAGCTAGTCTTAGAATAAGACTTCAAATCTAAAATCACCACAATCTACTCTTTCCTGTCAAATCAGTAGGTGTCTTTCTCACATCATCTCTTATCCACTGTACTGTGGCAATCTTAGTAGTGCACTTTCTCTTTTTCTTTCAGCAAACCCCCCACCAGCTCTTCTCTCTTCCCTGACGGAATCACTCCAACAGACAGGACCAATTTTCTGCTAATTGGGCCTCAGGAAATTGCTCCTCGTTTTAATTTACTGTTGGACAGCCATGAAGACATGCGATCCACCTCTGTGTCTCCCTCGCCCTTATTTGCTCTGTTCTCCACAGTGTGCAGGTGTGAGGGAGAGAGAATACAGCACAGCCTTCACCTGCTTTACTTTTTGGAAAAAAATAAAACAGCATGTGGAGACTGAAGCCCGGTTTAAAGGTTTACTTATTGTGGTACCCATATGTATTAAATACACCAAGGTCCAGGTCACACGGTGACATGACTGAAACGTATTACGCAAAGCAGGAGCAAGTTAGATGTGTGTAGACCAGTTGGGAATTTTACCAAACAAAAACTGTCACAATTTTATCCAAACCACCCGGATATACTGTGCATACTGTCCAAACAGGAACTGTATTCATTGGAAAGATCATTAAGATTTGTTATCAGGCAAAGGCGGCCCGAGCAGTGAGATCACTGGGATCAAATGACTCTTGCTAACAGAGCTGCATCGTCTAGAGGATTGTCCGGATAAGATTAATTGCTATATAGTGACAAAACTAACACAACAAATATGACATTAGCGACACAGATTTCCCTGTTAGCAATTACAGGGAGAGAAGATCAGGGGAAATCTACACCACACTGGAGAATTTGAAATTGAGAGTGATAAATGAGTGAGACTCTTCTCCTTCCTCCACAGTGAATGCAGACAATAAAAAGGTTACATTAAGTTTAAATTAAACTTTCACTTAGCTATACATCATTCAACGTTATTAAAATTTTAAACAAAGAAAAATTTGTCATGGTGTTGATATCGAATGCGTGTTTCACAGTCTACGAATAAAACTATGAATATTTGGAATTTAACAAATGATTTTCCTAATCTAGATGAATTTATTAGTAAAATTATCCAAATAAATTAAAGATAACTTGAATGCATATCTTAGAATTTAAACTAGTACAGATGTGTGCCGTCAGAGGCAGGTAATCTTTACCGGTGACATCACCCATGGGTGGGGTTGCAAATGGAAAAGTCATATCTGTAAGCATAATTCAAATTTAGCTAAACTTAAAATTGAATTTAAGAACTGTTTTGAGTATAACTTTACGTATAATTTAGGCATTCTGTATAAATGAAAGAACCCATGTTCAGTCAGAGGCTGATGGCACTGTCCCAAAACGTGATGTGTCTGTTGCTAAAATTTTTTGCTAACTTACACAACGCCAACAAATACAGATTATTTAAATCAGAGGATGGAAAATTAATATTTCTGTATTTACAAAGCGAGTTAAGAAAAAAATACATAAAGACAGAGGTAGGAGAAGTGGGAACAGCAGGTCATGAACATTGTTGATACCATCTTTCAAATGAACCTGAACCAACTGTAAAAAAAAGAAAAAAAGAAAAAAAACACTGAAAATCTTACTGTGAAAAACTGAGGTCTTTTACAGATTATATAAAGTGTGTGTGTGTTGGTTACTTTACACATGTGGACTGAGTTATATCTGAGATTGCTGTGTTCTTTTCAAAGCCTCCCAAATGTATTTATGTGGGAGCTGAAAACCTGTCACCTTCTAATCAGAACACATTTAAGTAAGTATATTTCACACAAAATATCCCAGATTCATGTGGTTTTAATTCTGGTAGCTGCTTGGTATTTGTTTATGGACTGGGAAAAAATGCATTTGGGAACGCCACAAACTTACGCTTGTCAGACATAACTGTAAATCCCATTCTACTGATAAATTATGAAACATGGATTTCTGTCCATACCACGATGTCTTTGGCAGAGCTGAACTCTACTCTGCAAAGGTTTTCAGCTGTCCCTCTTTATGTTTTTCTAAGAAAACAGGAAATAAGTGCAGTGATTCACATGCACAAACAAAAAAAAAAATGAGTTTGTACAATTCTAATGAGCTTGAAAGTCAATATTTATTTACTTTATTCTTCAACCCAGCCTGAACCCTCTCTGGCAAGTCTCTTCAGGAAAAGTTCTCCAGGCTTCTTGAAGGACTTTCCAAAGCTCAGGTTTAGATGTTCTCTGCCTTTTGTTCCATTCTCTGTCAAAATGATCCCACACTGCTTCAAAAATGTTAAAATCTGGACTCTGGGGAGGATTTATCACTACATGAGACCTGTTATCACTGAGTTTTAGTCTAGTTCTGGTGTTATTTGGCAAACCTCAGCCTTTTCTTCACATTCCCCTACCTTCTTGATAGTCATCGTTCCCTGTAGACCATTTCTGATGATGTTTTGTCAGTAGTAGATGAGCGTCTGTATAAGGTATTTGCTGAATTTATTCCTTCTGTCAAGAACATCACTTTCAGCAACCTTCAAGCATTATAAATATTTTTTGGGGGGGTTTTCTTTTAGTTTTTTTACATGTCCAGATTCCTCATATTTTAGTTCATCCCTTGAGTTAGGTGCTTTTCTAAGTTTAAATAATTTATAAATCCGTATTTAGTGGCTTATCAGTTACAAAAGAAAGACTAAAGATGGTCAGATACAAAGACTGGGCTCAAAATGAGTCCAAATAAATATTTTGACAGACCTTAAGAAACCCTGGAAACTATGACTAAGGACTATAGAAGGTTGCAGGAAAGTCTGGCTGCTTTGAAGTAAAATATTAAGAAATAAAGTGCAGCTACTGTGCAGATCATATTGGATTTTATTAAGTTTAGTTTGTCACATTTATGTGCATGTCTTACAGGGAAAGATGGTCTTTCGTTTTCTGAAATGAAAGTATCCGCGTCCCTTGTGTCAGAGGGCTAACTCTGTTCAACTTCAAGCTCTTGTGAATCAGTCAAGGTGCCTGCAGAAGTCGAAGAGAATTGGCAGCAATCTAAGAGCACTTAATGGAAAATTCCTTTCTGGTCTTCACGATTATATATTTTTCTCTCTCTGACAGCATCTGTCACTTTGACTACAAGCTATTGTTTTTTTAGTGTTTTGCAAACAGAGGCAAAGTCGGGAGAGGTCTCTATATTTTGAGGTTGAATTTTGGTATAGCTACATGCCACAGGTCTGGTAGCGCTGCAGTTACATTTATTAGACGTCGTAGAAAATGAAAGACTGTGTAGAAGAAATGTTTTAGGAAATTGGTTTTGTGTTCACAGTGGAGACACTCAAAGGCAAAAAGGATGTAACTTTGTTTAAAAGATGCACAGCTATGAAGAAACACTGAAAACTCACATTGCCCACAGCCTTTCCTAAACACGTGTTGCTGAATGACTGCACGTAACCTTGGCTGACATTCACGTCGACACATCCGTGGTCCCCTGAGGGCCCACACTGACCATTCCGCTGGGTTCATTTGCATCAACTGATCAATACACACAAATATTTCAGCAGAGAATTCCTCTACTGCTGCGTATCAATACGGACACATTTCCCAAGCCAAAAATCCATCAGCAGACCGGCTTGATTTTGAGCCAAACAGCACCATCCATCAGCACTGGACTTTTATAAACCTAACGACCTAATATGAATCAATAAATCACGTTTTTAGACTTTCCTCATAGTCGATATGCAAAACTGCAGCTGTGACCTCCATTCAAGGACCTGAAAGCAATCACAACAAAGACCCAGCTGTGTGGAAAGATAGTCTTTTGTGTGTTGATGTACTATGCAGTAGGTCACTGTATGGAAGCAAGAAATAAAGTTAGCATGACTTGTATTGGTGTTCATTGATCCTGTATTTCTAGGGATTAGTGAGCAAACAAAGGCACAGTTAAGTAGTCATGGTTGATAAATCTGCTGTGTTTGGAAAGCTGTTTTGTTCTCTGATCATTAAAGAAAGCCATCTGAATGACCTGTGTTTGTTAGAGAGGAGGGAACGGAATAACCGCTGAACACAGACTTAAAAAAAAACATTCAAGCATGCAGACACCATCAAAAATACCTCTTTTGTCTTGTACACTCAACAGCACACACATACACACACTGAGCTCATTACATCCACCCTGCTGCCTGATGTCTGGTTGACAACTTAGCACCTCCAACTTACTTTTACACTTTCCAAACTTCCTAACTGCTTGGCCTCTGCACAGAGCAGAACTGATTCACTTGAGGAAACAGAGCGGCGAAACCCGTCTCCTTTAAATCCAGTTTCTTATCAGCCTGAACTCCTGACTTTCTACTCGTACTTTAATTCTTCACATACTAGCTAAACAATGCTCCACAAAATTCTACTAAGTCAAAAAAGTGAAAAACTTTTTCCCAAAGCGAACAAGGGGTACTGTTATGACCAAAATATCCATCCATCATGCAGATAGGTATGTGTCCCTTGAGGGGACTCTGGCACTCCAGCTGTTGTAATAAAGTAAACCCATCAGTCAGGACAGAGCAGACTTATTACTGTCTGTGTGGCCTCCCAATACGTTACACTCTGTAAACCTCCTGCTGTTCATCCTCGCGACGCAATAACACGGCTGCATGAAAGGTGGATTTAGGAACAGCGGGAGGCAATCCCCAGGGTTACAGCGCAGAGCAGGGAAACCCTATCCAGGGATTGGGAAGTGTAATATTCTGTGATGACAATCACAAACATGGACTGAATAACAAACGCCATCAAGATATTAATGGAAATTGAAACAAATTACTTGGGACTTTTTTGTTTTTAACTCAAGCTGTTTTTGATGAAGTATTCTTTCGCTATATTCATTTTCTTTTTATGCCAGAGGATAAACTGTGAGGACAACAGCCAAACACATGCAATCAAAGGACAATAAAACAATGTGCTGCACTGCAGTCACCACAGACAGATTGTGGCTGCAGCAACAAGACAAGGACATTATTAAGGATGCAGCATCACTGCAAAGACAAACAGAACTTTTTCTCCCACCAGAGAAATCCCTCAGCACAATGGAAACGCTACTTTCAGACAGCAGACTTATGGATAATGAGGGTTTGGTACTAAAAGAGTATTGCCTTCATTTCAGCTCCAGACAGCTGACAGCGGAGCGCGTACAGCCTCGATTGTGAAAGATATTTACTTTCCTATTTCGTGTCTGAACTGTAAAATTACAATCAAAAGAGTAACTTTAAAAAATAAGCCTTGACTTTCTCTGGTAAAGAAATTATTACACAAGTGAGCCAAAGGTTAAATCTAGCCAAATGACTTGTGCTGTTGAATTACACAGTTGCTGCCCAAAAGTTAATGTATCGGGACAAGCTTGAGTAAATCACAGCTTGTACTTTCATGTACACGTACTTTTCACATGCAGTTTAAAAGCTCATTGGGTTTCTAACGGGGCAGCAGGGCATCTGGACTGTGTTGAACAACGCTTGAGGCAATGCGGAGTAAGAGTGCTTGCTCAATGAACACCAGTAAATATTCAACCTGGGTGGTATACAGTGATTTATACATGTCAGGTATCACCTGTCAAAGAAGGGGAATATACACGGGCTGAGATCAATAAAGAAGTGGTCATTACCTGTAAATTGGGTTTTTGTATCTGTGGGGGTGAGAATCTTTCTCCTCTTTGTCACACCTGTCCTATCTTTTACTCTATGAACACTTTTGCTTAAGACTTAAGAGGTATAATGCTTTTTATATATTTTTTACTTGCATTTAAGTAGGTGAATCAATGACTGCTGGTCTCAAATGGTCATTAGTCAGTTAGAGCTTAGCAGGTCTATAAAGCTATAAAGTCTATCAAAACTTTGAAAGGCTCAGGTTTAGTGCATTATTGTTTTTGAAGCCTAGAATCCTTGGGCATTTGTATGAACAGTGCTACAGCTCATGGTTTACAAACCAGCACCAGGCTGTGCTGATTCTGACTCCTAACTCCACCAAACCTTTTATCCCCTAAATCTCATTGACGTGGCAAGTTTTATTAATCCCTGTTTGATTTAGAAATGTTCTGTCTGTGTAAGTTTGTATCAGTTTTGCTTCCTGCAATGTTCTCGCTACACCCGTGTTAAGTTTACCGCATATTTAATTTTCTCTCAGTAATACAGTCGCTTCTAGCAAGATTTATTGCCATTTTTTGTTTTGAATTTCTAGTGTTTCGTGTTTTTTGGGACTGTATTCCTTGTGTGTCATAATATTATTGGAGTTTTATTTTGTGAACTTTGCCTTTTTCCTGCTCACTGCCTGTTTTGCCTGTATAACAGATGATTCCTCGTGCTTTCAGCCAGCATTTCTAATAAAATTTGGATTTTGATTTTACTTAAGCTCTTTAACTCTGGTAACATTGGATAACATTTTTAAGAGCAATGGTAAAGAATTTTATCATTTAGTATTTCTTAACTGATGCTGATGCTCCAGCTTCCATAGGCTTGATTGTAAAATAACATCCAAGTGCACATGCTCGTTTGTAGTAAAAGTGCTTTACTAAGGGCTGTAAAAGTGGGAACAGCTCAATTTTCTTTGTATCACATGGAAGCTCTGAAACTGCAACAACTTACAGGCAAAAAAAGATGAGATTGATTTTAGAATCCTGTGCAACAGCTGGAAGCTCACTGTCAGTGCAGCTGTGTGGACCAACATTTTTGCTCCAGTCAGAAATAAGAAAGTAATTACTTGTATCTCTAGAAGTCACGCTTTGCAGAAACAGCAGCAAGATACAATGGGACTATACAGATACAATTTTCCGTGGCAAAGAACTTACTGGATTCAACTCCAGTTGTTTGTTGTAGCCCACAGCAATCTGCAGGTGAACACGCTCCTACTGGAAATAGGAAAAGATTTGATCAGTTGGTGTACATGTTTAATAAAATGATAAAACATACTGCTTTGATGTAGAATCTCTTCACAGTCTGGGTCCTCCACCCCTGAGTTACAATTGTACTTGTATTTTTTATTTACTTATTTATTTTTTTCCATGACATTGGGCAGCTCGCTGAATTTGGTTTTGTCCTTGCAGGTGGTACCATGTACCTAACTGATACTTTTTCAGTACTACCTCACCTGACTGCCTATTGGTCAGAAAATTCAAACCTCTGGGTGTAAACAAGCACACACAATGACACACTTTCCTGTTCTATGTTCGATCTTTATGAGCCTTACCAAAACATGTTTAAATCATCTCATTTTCATTAACATGCCAAAACACACACACACAGGTATATTTTGTGTGTCATCTCCATGTTGCCTCAGCTCCACACCGATTAAAACACATAAGATTAAAAGATAATACAAAACGCAAGAATATAGAAAAGTTCTAAATGTTTTTTAATATTTTAATATGTTTGAAATGACATATATAAAACATATATTTAATATGACTGTCTAACATTTTCTACCTGTAAATAGTGAAATAAAATGTTAACTCCAAAACCAATACAGTACAATAGGTAAGAGTGCTGTAATCAGACTCCAGGTGCTATGGCCAGTTATTATCTTGTTCACTGCCCAGGCAGAGGAACATGCTTCAATTCCTAGCCTCGGCCTAAAGCCAACTAACTTTCAGGTCATGTTTTAAAGGACTGCCTGTTCTTTTTTGCATCATCGTGTATAAGCTCTTTGCCTCACCTGAAAGCTTTAGGGGAGCAGAGCATCACAGGGTCAAGGAAACGCAACGGCTCTAAATTGATACCCATCACCTGTCATTATATGGCCCAAGTAATGCACTTAAAACAGCCCATGGAGCCTTGGGGGTATTTCTCTGTTTTAAGTGTCCACAGTCAAAACTCCTTAAAATATCACTGGGTTTCCCTGGGGCTAGGCACACTGGCAACCTTTGACCTTAAAGGTCAGTGAACTAATTAGCCAACACCTCTGCGCAGCACTGGAATGCTCTGTGCTGCAGGCGAGAAAACCAGAAGTGTTTTTCCGTCAATCATGTTCTGAGACTGTAAACACTCACCGAAAGATACCTGAAAACTGGGGATTGTTACGTTACATACAGTCAACTAAAGCGCAGTGGGAGAAAACAGCCGATAAGAGAGGGAGATTTAGTTGTAGTTATAATTGTGCAGACAGGGAATTCTGTGTGAAAACAAAGAATAAATGTGGTTGCTTCCCTGGATGTAATATCATTTGTTCTACTGAAAAGCTCCTTTTCATTGCCAAAGAACCTGAAATTGATGCAGTATAATTTAATGTGTTTAGCTGATGGCTTTGAGCTGAAATCTAATGGCTAATAATGGCCTGTGTCCTACAGGGGTTTATTGGCTTTTCAAGGACATAATCACAGTCAATGGCCATGCATTACATCGCCGACCATGGCCTCCATTAGGCCCAATAGAATCTATCATCTTCTACATTCTTACTTGTGGCCAACAGAGGATCCTGTGTCATTGTCAAAATGCACTCCCCACGGTACAGGAATCAACTCCAGGCCACCTTGACACAGAATTCAACATGATTGATGGTAATTGCCTTTTGTGAAATGCGACAGCCACTGAAGACTTGTTTTCCTTTTCCTCTTTCCTTCTCATAAAGACGAACTAAAAGACTTTACCTGCTCCATATGAAGAAATAGTAAACACAGTTCGCTGCACTAAATGGCTTAATTACAATGATGACATGCTGTAACTCGTTGGCCCATTTTGACGAGGTGGCTGTGGTGAAGCAGAGCCAGATTTAGAAGGGATGAAAAGCCTATTGTGTGTGTGAGGATGAACGGGAACAACGTATAAGGAGAGGCATTTGAAACTGAAACCAGATGTGTGCATACGTGTGTATTTGTGTATGTTTGTGCAATTCCAGTGCTTGACTCAAGACTACCAAAAATGCAGATGCTTGGGCAGTGATTTTTTTTTTTTTTTTTTTTTATGTGTGCGGTTTTAGAAAAAGTAGTTTAGGTACAATTAAAATAAAGCATTAAATGAGTAACATAGTCAAGTAAAAAAAACTTAGCAGAGACTGCCTTAGGCTGCAATGTGATTTGTAAGAGGCAAAGACTAATAGGAAGGGAAGTTGTGGAAAAATGCTATCTTGACTCGGGAGAAACGGACAAGATTGGAGGAGAATCTGACATCTTGGATTCACATCACTGCAACAAAGAATGGGCACAAGACCTCACCCTGAGATGGCTTGCATGAAGCAGACATCTTACCTACAAAAAAAAAATTTTTTAAAGAAAATGCTTAGCTCATTCATAAACTCACCTGATTAGAATAATAACACGACTGAGCTAGTAAAGCTAGGAAGTAATGAAAAAAAAGTGCTCTGGCATGGCATGGCTCTGGACAAAATAAGCCAAGAGACTCATTCCACCACAACTTCACAAATGTCCCTTTTCTTGCACCTCAACCATTTCCAGCCAAGCCAAATAAAATTGTTCCAGGTGCACCAATGAAAAGGACAGACCTCCTTTCCAAAAACTGGGGCCAAGGGCTGTTAAACAGAGAGGCGTGAATTCAGCAGGCTTTGTATTAGCTTGAAGTGCTGGCCAGTTGTCCCTGTGAAGGTTGAGTGCCCTCTCTCACAATACTGTGGGGTGTTTTACTGACAGGTGTCTGCTAAGCATTAGAGCACATGGCAGATTAATTCTGTCATATTGCATTTGTCAAAAAGAAGCAGACACAACCCAGGATACATTGTTTTAAAGATACTTAATACAAAAAAGTCCAGCCTCACAAATAACAGGTGAGTTCGTCCAGAAGCCACAATTTGAAGCAACTGCTAAATAGCTGGGATGCTGCCGAGAATGTAAATAAAAACAGAATTACATGATTTGCAAATCTCAGTCAGTTTAAGTCTGGATTGCAGGTAGGCCAGTCCAGCACCCAGACTCCAGTAATGTCTGAACTATGCAAAGCCTTTCATGAAAATGGCATCACCTGGATGGGAATACACATAGGTGATGGAGCTTTTCCAAATGTGAAAGTTGTCAGCTCCATCAGTATGAATGTGCCTCCATACCATCAGAGATGCAGACTTTTGCTGGATGGTATAACTCATCTTAAGTGTCTGCAAATGGTAATATTTCTGGATGATGTTCAGACATTCAATAATGCCTTGTTTGAAGAATTGCATCCAGATTGTTGGAATCTCGATGATATTATGTACTGTACTCAACTTTTGTCAGACATGCTGCCGCCATTATATTCATGAAGCACTAATATTGTAAATGAAAACATAAAATCTCTGACGTTTAACATTTAACGTTTGTGAACAAAATATTACTTTATGACATTTAAAAATTGTTGCATTTTGTTTACATTTTTTCTTTAAATTCATTTTGGAATTATGGCTAATTTGTGGGATTTTAAGGACTTCCATTGTGTTAGGTATTAGTATTTTTGTGTAGCAATTTTTTCCCAGAGGTTTTGGACTGGTTTTGTGAGTAGACAATGTAGGATTGCTGTAAAATAAAAGCAGCGCTGTGGTGTCCTGGGGCCTTATGAACGCCTCATGGGTGAGATAGCTGGTGGGTGGAGCACTTCCTCCAATTTGAGTGAAATAGCTTCAGCTGGTGGGGAGTTGAGGCCAACTTCTGAGGACAAGCCTGATGGAATGCTGCCAGCGTTGCAAAAGAGGTTAGCGGCCACCTTATTTGCTGACTCATGAAACCAGTACCAGTCACCTTTGACATATCCTATTGTCTTTAGTTGTCTGAATAGTCTGACTGCTAGGTTACTGGGGTGGGCTTTGCTGCGATATAATAATTGGCTGTTTCTTACTATAAGGGCTGCGTACAAGTAGCATCACAGGAACCTAGAACCATGTATTAGATATTTAAACCTAATCATGGCCTATTATCTGATTTTTTTTCTACATTGAACTCTAACCTTGAATTTTTATGCCCATAACAAACTGGCTCAATGTATGTAAGTAAATAGCAAAATGGAAGACTAGCTTGTACTGACTCTTTGTGAGCTGATGTGCATTTTCTTTTGTTCGTAATTTCCTTTTTTGACTTCCACTGGGTACTTTTTCTGTAAAAAAGGCGAGTTTACTGTCTGCACCATATTTTTTGTTCTGTCTGTAAACTGTTTGCTGCTGCTTTCATTGTCATGCATATCTAGTTGCATCAATAAAAAAAAAATTCTTCTAATGGCTATTTATAGTAGTGTCTGAATTTATTAATTCAAGATGTGGTTAAAAATGGCATTTGATTCATGTATGTGCATGTCCTTTCACAATGATTAAGACAAGAGAATCATGCGTGCACACCACTTGATGAATTTATGTAAGAATTCATGTACATTTCTGCTGCTGTGTATACACAGTTTTAGTCGTTAAACTACTGCTGTTTAATGCACCTGGTTGCCAGTGGGAAACTTCTTTCCAATAAATATTAGTCTCTTATTTTAAAAATTATA
>JBAMHW010000026.1:19876761-19892293 GCA_037177495.1 Rhadinocentrus ornatus | reverse complement strand
CATAATTTTCCACAAATATCTACATCCCTTAGAAGAAAGTCTGTCTATCCTCATTTTATGAAGGTTTTATGTTTTTCATTATTTTAAAATCAAAACATGGAAATAAAATGTGGTTAAAAATAACAAATATCCTGGTGGTTCTTGATAAAAAAATATATACATTTTCTCGTCTAAAAATCACGGTGTTCTGTCCATCTGCGTGGGTTTTGACAGATAAAAAGAAACATCGGTTCTTTTTCTTCTTAACTTCCAGACAGAAAACGTCTCTTTATTTTAATAAATCCGCTCTCCCCCGATTACATCAGACACACCGCTGCAGCAGGAAGGAGACGCGACTGCATGTTTCTGTGATCACAGCCGGTGAGGAAAAACAAAACCCCAAAAAACAAACTTAACACGCGATAAATAAAACTAATGCAGTTAATTAAACATTCCGTTAACGCGCGTTAATGCGTTAGCGTGCCCAGCACTAATACACATATAGATATATATGGTAAATGGACTTGTACTTATATAGTGCTTTTCCAGTCAGCTTGACCACTCAAAGTGCTTTACACTACTTGTCACATTCACCCATACTGTCATGATCTCACGGGGTTATTTCCGGGTTTTTGTCATGTTTAGTTTCTGTTTAGTTCATGGGTTAGGTATTTTGGGTTTTGGCATGTGTAGTTCAGTTTTCACTGTTTTCTGTCCCTGGCTCGTTAGTTCACCTGGCTTGATTTTGGATTGACTTCCCCTGTTCCCGATTGGTTTCCCTCTGTATATATGTCCCTTGGTTTTCAGTTTTCATTGTCAGATCCTTGTTGGTGTTTGTGATCCTTGTTTGGTTTACTCCCTGTTGTGTGTGGATCCCTGTCCTGAGTTGTTAAGAATAAACCATGTCCCGCGCACCATTTTGCCTCCTGCCTGCTACTGCCTGCATTTGGGTCCTCACCACCACCCGCCACACATGAAACATACATTCATACCTGATAGACACAAAAGGAGGCAATCCTAGGTGTCTTGTCCAAGGACACTTCGACGTGTAGTGGCTTGGTCATCTCAGAGACTCATCCTCACATTTCCAGTCCACTTTTGTTTCGGAGCTAGCAGTGACTCTGCAGGCGTTATCAGCTCCTTTTAATACCAACACTCGCAGCACTACAATCAGCACTGCAGGCACTTATTTTCACATGCTGAAGAGTAATTACGGAATGGTGAAACTCATTGACGTTCTCCCTGTGCCATAGTGACAGTAATTATATATTCACGCATCACATTCCTAAGAAAAGTGTTATTGATTCCAGCTGTGATGGGGTCTCTCTGCTGCTCAGAGCAACGAAGAAGCAGCAGAAGAAGAAAACATGTTTTCATTTTTGATCAGCCATAAAACTCAGGAAGGAGAACATTTAGCTTAACATACAAAACAAGTTTGAGAAAAATTACAAGCTTTTGCTTTTATTGCTCTTATTATACATATTAGTTTATTGATTCTCCTTATTTGTTATTGTTTTATTTACTTATTCTAAATTCAGTATTTTTGATGAAAAGATTTTCCTTTTAAAGACTTGTGTTTAAAAATAGTATCTTTTTTATTGCTAAATCCATTTTATAATTTTACAATGAGCAGTAGTGTGGTAAATTAGTATTGAAAAAAAACTAGACAGTATAAAAAATTAGGAAACTTGTGTTTGGAAAGCCTGTCTAGCCTCCTTTCCAATGAGGTATAACTTGTAAGTGGAATGAACAACAGCTAAATGTGTGGGTAGTGGGTAAAAAAAAGAGAAAAAACAAAAGTGTCAAAATCCCCCTGCCAGGAGCTTTCAATGCTCCATCCACCAGGTTAACAATGTTCTGCTCCCACACAGCCGGGATCATCACAGAGCACCTCCAGAATTTGGGAGGGGAAAGGATGAATGGCCTGCTATAAGTCCAGATCTCAGCCCAACTAAACAATAGTGGGATCAGCCTGGGCATGCTAGACACGTGTTGCTCATTCCACGGAAGCATGATCCTTACAAGTAAATACCTTGTAAAGGCGACTTATCAGACTTCACAACTTCGCATAATTCAGTACCAACTGGTATTATTGAATGGGATAAATAATTGACCACACACTAATTTTTTTTGCTTTTTATGCTAAATTTCTCTAATTTTCAAAGTAATTCACACGGTAAATGAATAATTTCATGTACAGTGTATGTTGGCAGTGAATTTTCTGTTTTACAAGTTCTGACCAACAATTATTATTTTACATGGTCTTTGTCCCCTTTACTGATATCTACCAGCTAATCTCCTGCAGCAAGAAAAACAAAGGTGCTTATAGGGGTCATTGATTCTAGCATTTTAATTACTGGATGTTTTATACAATGTCAGCCTCCAAAAAAATGCAATAAATTGAAAATAAATTGAAATAAATTATTAAATTGATAATATAAAAACAAAACATGTAATTAGATTAACTCCTATTCACAAACAGGTGAGATGACTAACTATGATTGTCTTGTTACAATTCTGCCAAACTGGGTGGGATATTTAAGCAGCATTTGTTCAAATGGGTAAGGATCTAAAAGACGTTGAAAAGGAGAAAACAGGTGGATTAAACTGGCTTTTAGCCAGATTTAACTATTAAAGTCAGAAATACCTCCTGAAATGGGCCAAGAAAACATAAATTAAGTATAAATGTGAAAACAATCAATATGATTTGTTAGTTTAAAGTTAATTAGCACATTAAATTGGATAACTGAGTTACAAGTAAGTTGGAAATAACTAAGAAATAATTATCTGACTTTTGTACATTTATTACCAACCCCGACTGTACTCTTACACTGGTAAAAAATTGTATGTCATAGCTGCCTGGATTCAAGTGCAAACCTTTTGCTTACATGCAGACATTGTCATATTGAAGCAAATCTTCACTGGTTTATGACTTCAGTTTGGGTTTTCGGGGTCTTCAATGCTGGCTATCACAGAGCACATAGCAGCTTGCTGCACTGTTTAACCAACCATGCTGTTCCTCAATGCAATGGGCTCTCTCGGCAGAAAAAAAATAAATTTCATTTCATTAACATACGATTGGCCTCTAAATTCCCCAAATTTTAAGCCAAACATGCATAAAGTCAGATCACTAAAGCTTCTGTTTTTATGTCAACTTCAGGGACTAAAGCATCTGCTACAAACATCTTAGTCACAGGATATCTTTAAAGGTCCTGTAGAGTCCATGCTTTGATATGGCAGAGAAGGTTGTCATTAAAACTCAGCATTATTTCTTCATAGAAGCTCATACATATATGTGCACAAGAACAATTTCTATCTTTATGTAGAATAAGAGTTACCAAACCATGGTACACAGAGTAGATAAAATTCTCTGTACAGGTACCTAAAGTAACTGTTCTTGTTGTGTTTTTGGCACACAGGAAAGCTTCATGGCTTTTTTTCTCGTGAATTCATCACTGTTTAAGTCATCAAATATGTTGGGATACAACCTCAGTGTATATTTTCTAGTTTAAATATAGCAACTGCTACAACATGTTAAAGGTCAACTTTTCGTCTAATTATACATCAAGCATGAATTTATCAGAATGTCAAAATAATTTGGGTTTGGAATTAGATTAAAAGATCTTGACAGGAGGAAATCATCTGGGAGTTTGGCTCATGGAAGTTACATTGTACATAGACCAAAGTGTTTACTCTTTCCATGGCTCATCACTGACTGAATTACACAAGGGGCATAAAATCAACGATTGGACGACTATGCCTCTGCAGATTTTACCAAGTGGAGAAGTTATTCTGGGACTGCTGCAAGATTATCTGGATCCTTGTCAAGGCCTTAAATTGAAAACCACAAGCATCTAAGGCACTTCTCCCAGACCTTCAGCTAATCAAGACAGGAGACAAAAAGTACAGTCTTGCAGGTACTGGAGCAGCAGCCAGAAGTGGGCTTGACTCATTCATAAGCTGGTTTTCGATGCAAAAATTAGTACATCAGCCAAAAGCATTCTAGTCACTGGTTTTCAAAAATTTCCCTTACGATCCTGTGCCAAAAATGAAGACTTTATGCTCATTGTGGATGTGTTTATACAGACCACTGTGTGAATGCTTGTTAACTATGTTCAGAGAGTGTTAAAAAAAGAAACGGCTGGCTTTTCAAGAGCAACTCTGCCCACACATAAAAACATCCACAAAAATGTTACAAGAGTATAGGGCAAACAGATATCACACAGCCTAGAAATAACTGTCAAGCAGCAAATAAAATCATGTAACCATCAATAAAATGACATGTTAGGATGTTAAAGTAAAACAGGGATCTTTCCCAATGCAATGATGGTGAATCAAGTCCTTAAAGACTTGCAATGTGGGTTTTATTCCATTGGTTTGAGTTTTAAGGAATGAATGCTCACTTAGGAAAAAGAGCCATCGGGTTAAAAGCTTGTTATGAAACATATTTGTTTTGATAAAATGCTTCAGTGTATCATATGGTGAAAATTGCATGGTCCAAATAAATCACAAAAATGGTCATCTGACAGTTATCAACGAAAAAAGGCTAAGTTTGGTTTAAATATGAAATAGGAATGAGAAACAAGGAAAAATAATTAGCCTTTATATAAAATATTTCTCTTACATGTTCTCACAATCTGTTTTATCTTGCTATAATAAAGCTATTTCAAATGTTTAAATATTAAAAGACACAAGTTTTGTGTTTGTGACAAATAAAAACTGAAATTAATATTTTTCCATGAAAGCTATTGTCTAAAAAGGAATTATAGATTTACTGGTGCTTTCATTGCAAAATTTGCTCACAGCACAAAAAGCCTGAGGGAAAAAACAGACATCCTTCCTAAAGACAGAAGCTGAAAATAATAACGATCATATGTGCTCTTTTCTATTGTTGGCAGGGATGAGGGTAACCTTCTATACAGGATCAGTGCAATGCCACATAGCTGCATCAATTTCTGTACGATTGTTTTTCATATTTCAAGTCCCACCTGAGTTTCTACTATCCATCAAAGCTTAAGTTCTGGACTGGAGTGGAGAAGGTACCCAATGAAGAGTTCACATATGTTTCTAACAAGGTGAGAGGTCCACAAATAAACCCAGCATTCAAGATTACAACTGAAAAAATAAACAGCATCTGCACAAGTGATTGAGGCATGAACTCCGGCTGAGTTCTCGGTTGATTACTGCTTCTCTGTTTCTGCTTTGTGAGCAGGAGAGTTTCATTGCATCCAGGCCTCTCACAGCCTGCTGGACATACTTACTTAGACTTTTTTATATCATGCCTTTCCCCTTCACCAGTTAAACTTGTGTTTCTGTGAATGTGCAATTATTAATTATAACTGTGCTTCATCTAACTAACACCGACCCCCTACCCTTTTAGCCAAAACCACTAATTAGGTTACCACACTTGCCAGCCCAGCCAAAACCAGCATCTGAACTCTTGAGAGCAATTCTGCCAAAACAAGGACTGCCGTAAACAATGTGTAGTTGTCAGAGGTCATTGAAATTATCTGTCAACAAATTACTTTGTGGGCTCATGGTAATGTGAGGCCTCAAGCAGAGAGGGGTATGGGGAGCAGCAAATTCATGTCTCCTGGATAATGTCGGGTTGGTCTGAGCCCAGAAAAGTGTCATCGCAGTTCAGATGATCTCTCTGCGATCCTAACCGCTGACACAGAGGAAAGACGCATCATTGCAAAGCATCGGATACACGGCCACAGATCTCATATCCTTAAATTGTTGGTGTTGTTGAAACATGGCCAGATTGAAATGATACAGCTGGTTTCTTTGTCATGTTGTGATTGAGGATTGATTTACACAGGATTTATTTTTTAGGGTGTGTACAACCCGCCAGCACTGACGTTAAGGTTTAATAATCCTTAGATTGACAGTTTTTTTGTCCATGTGGGTCTATTAAACTGTCATAGTAAAAATTTTCTTGACCAAATCTCGATACAGATCTATAGGCTAACGTATTAATGTAGAAATCAACACTGTGACATGTTCACTGACATGTCAGCACCTGTGTCATTAGCAAGTCAGCAGGTGTTTTCTCAGTCTGTTCCCAACAAAATTAGCCCCGCACTATTCTCCCACCAAACACACAGATCTGCAGTGAAAGTTCAGCTGTCTTCCGCCTTCTAGGCCGTTAAGGTCATATACGAAGCAACAAGTGGGAAAGCAATCATGAAAACAAGAGGACAGAGTGTGTGCTAGGGGTGGGGGTATGCACAAGAGAAGAAGAGCTGGTCACTCCCCGGACAAACGGGGTCATTAGCACTTTCAGAGGGAATCCCAGCAGGAAGTTGGGACTCTGAGAGTTTGATCTCAGTCAGAGTGTCTGAAGCCGTGAAACGTGGGGGCAAACGCAAACCATGGGGAAGGCCACAAATGGTAGAGTGATCACAGGGCTGCAAGTGGAGCTTCACCTTAAAAAAAAAGAGGTCAGGTGGCTTTTTTATCTCTAGCTGTGGGCATTTGGAAAAAGTGACAGGATGCACAATGAACAGGCGCTGGGTTGATTGACAGTCACGAGAAAAGGGGTTAATGATATTCTGCACATCCATGCAGACTCAACTACAGGACAACAAAGCAGAAGTAACAAGAAAGTAGAGCAGCTAGGCTAGTCTCAGAGTTTTCTCTGAGACAGGAGGATGTGAAATTGGACATATTAAGAGATGGATGCTAAACTGTCAGTTCTAATAGGCAGCAAGGCTGGAGGAGTGTACTGCTACTTCAGGAGTCCAGGAGAGAACACTCCAATGATCAACACAAGGGAGCCAATTAAAAACCAGACTTTGGCAGCCAACCACATTTCACAGACCCTCATGTGATGCTGGAAACACTTCAAAATCCATGGGGAGTGATTTTATTTTTATTTCCTGCAAAAACTTATCCAGCATTTTCAGTCTTCACACTACAGGATATTATTGATCCGTGGTCTCCTGTTAAATCACAGAACCTTTACTTATTTCTAACAGACTGGCTGTAGGAGTCTGGTTTCACCTCTTGTAATGGTGAAAAGAGATGAGTGCTGACATCATTCCCTCCTCTGGTAAAATGAAGAGCCAAAACGACAAGGTCACTGAGGTGGAGGAGGTGAGGTCGCAGTCTACAATGGAGATAACACGTTTCTGTGAAGGCTTCTTTGTGCCGTTGCCTGCAGAGATCAAACACAGAGACTGCTTTTTTCCCCACTCTGCGGTTGAATTTGTCTCAGTTCTCAGCATTCGTTTGTTTTCTCTCACTAATTGGAGAGAAGACTCTCAGATCCAGCATGCAGGAGATTGCTGAAACGGAGGAAGGTCACTTAAAGTCCCTATTTCTTTTTTTATTTCAAATCTCTTTAAAATTGTTTGAAAAGTGCTGTGTTTAGTTTTAAAAAGTGAAAAATCTCATAGCGAGGCATCCTTGAACTGGGGCATTGTCTGCCAGGTGACCAAGCAGCAAACACGCTGGCAAAAAGAGATGCTTTCTAAATACGGTGGAGTTATTTTTGTGTGGGAACTTCAGCACTGAAAGAGTAACTACGCTGGAGGCAACTAATTATATGTTGCTTATCGTCAGCCAATCAAAGAAACAGCATACGTACACAGTCACATAAGTCTCATGACTGAAATACATTTTAGAGCAAAGAAAGCTGATGAATTTATAAAAATTCAAAGCTTAAATTTTCTCTAATTTATGTGAATATGGCAAGTGGAAAACAAAGCAGAAATAATCCAAAACATATGGTTGGGTCCACAGATAGAAACATGCTAGACTCCATAAAGTTCCTGTATCCTTCCTCTAAATTAAACCACTATTCTATTTGGAAAAAAAATTATTCTGTATCACAGTGTAACATCACTATATCCTAGCAGGTACACCGACAGACTTGGTGACAGAGATAGTGAGTGCAGAGTGTCAAAGATGCTTGAAGATGGCCATGCGACAGGGAGGGTGAGGCCGACTGGAAATAGCACTCTCCAACAAGCCTTTGGTGTCGCTTCGTTTTACACTCATATGACCAGTGGTTCCACCTGACTGACATTCACAAAGTATTAATAAACAACCTCTGAAAACAAACAAAAGCTCAATGAGATATGGATTGGTTCACGGGTTTAAGGTCTTTGAAACAGAGGTGCCACAGTCAGTCATTCCTGTCGTCTAGCGGAGGTGATTCCCTGCGTTACTGTGTTTCGTCAGCCGGGGAAGCAGCAGGTTCATCTATCACCATTTATCCCCTGCAGACCTCCATATCTTAAAGACTGATGATATATCACATCTGCAGGGTAGCAAAGCTACAACTTCTCCGTTGGATGATGAGCATATGAGAAACAAATGCCGGTCAATCAGGTCTTAGAAAAGATGAGATTTCATCCTGAGACCTGTAAAAACTTTGAAACAGCCAAAGTAAAAATACATATAGGTTTCTTTAAAAAGAAATGCATTAAACTTCTTATGCTAGAATAGGAAGAGAGGTGGGGGGGTCAGGGTTCAAGAAGTCAAAAGGGTCGCGGTCAATCGACACATTTGTCAGGAAATACTTTCTGGCCTCACGTCTTCATCTGATGTTTTGAGTTATGAGGGTCTCTGGTACAGTGGAAATACAAACACTACTCACATGCAACTCATTGGAATCCTAACAAAGACTTAACAGGTCATCACACCATCAAAGAGCCTCTCAATCACCAGTCATAAAGATCAAAACTTTGGAGGGGTTTGTGTTTATTAAACATGCATGCAAATATGTCCAGCACACTCTTTCCACTGTGGTAGTTCAAGCCTACGCAAATGTATGAAAAAATATGTCCATTTGATAAACTTCTGTATCTGGTCAAAATATTAAGACACTCTTTTTATCATGTATGGTAATCTAAGTCTGGAAGGGATTTCTGAATGATGGTGTGTGTGGGTGGCGGGAAACTTCTCACCATGCACTATTTTGGGATGGGTTGGAGTCAATGTGCAGACAGAATCGTCTTTCCAACTAAGAGAATGTCAGGCTGCCGGGGTGAATTCCTGGCCCCTAGTTTAGGGGTCGACCCCCTACCCTGTGTCGCACAAATCTTCAGGTCCACAGGCCCTTTTACTGTTGTAGTCCAGGATGGCCGTCATGGCTGACTGGAAAAGACAAAAGTAAGGTGCTTGTTCTTTTCATTATGTATTTGTGTGTTATTCTTTAAACAGGAATTCGTTATACTACCATTGAGAAGCCACGTCGCCCCCTGCTGTTTACTGTCTAAACTGAATACATTTCTTGACAAGCCCAAGAAACACAGGCATCAAGGATAATTCCAATATATACACCTTACTGTAGCTGCTAGTGATTATTTAATTTACAATCAACAGAATGGCAAAGGATAAACATCCAGGGCAAAAAAAAAGGTATTTTTCTCAATGATGCATCCTTTGGTCAGGAACAGACTCATTGCTTTGTTATCTACAGCCTCCCCTCACCATTGTAGACATGTACATTTATCAAGCCAGGATCTTTCGCTTTGCCTCTACCCCTCTCCCACTCAATTTAACTCCTGCCATCCCTCCTACTCACGCCCACTCGTTCCATCACCGTGTCTCCTCCCTCTGTCCCTCACAGGCCACTGCAGTTGAGAGGATGAAATCACTCCATCAGAGAATGGCGCCTCTGCTGTCACTGGCATCAGACAGCTCTGGAGAAGGTCGTAATTAAACAACTCAAGCTCTGCTAATTATCCTACAGTGGCCGTAATTACCACATTCTCAGGGTGATTACAGTCTACAGGGGAGAGGATGAGCACGCACAAAAAAAAAAAGAAAAAAAAAAAAGAGGGGTGGGGTGGGGGGGGGATTGTGAGGCTTTACTCCAGTGGAAATGGAAGAAATGAGCAAGTGTTTGTAGACAAAAACATGAGAAAGGAAAGCCAGGGAACAGGTAGTGCTAAAATAAGCCTGCTGTGGTAAGAAAGGACAGCGGGATGCAGCTGTTTCAACTGCAATGACAACCACAATAGGCTTGAAAGCTGTTCACACAAATGTACCAATGGCAACACCTTGAAACTTTGCCAAAGGTTACAGTCAATGGCGTCCATCATGTTCAGGAGTGTATCTTACACAGATCAGCGCATCTCCTCTCTGTCTCAGCATTTTTTGTACAAGAGGGGCTATGCTGCTCTAAGCATATCGCTCTCTTCCCTGAGGACCTGCCGGCTGGGGGAAGGATCGATGTTCCGCTCCAACAAACACTGGTTTGTCGATTCAGCACCTGATCGAAGCACGCTAAAAAGAAAAGAATGGGGTGACATCTCAACTAAGTCTGAAGAACTTATGGCCCTATATGTGAAGGTGATCTTTCTACTAAGGAACCCCAGGGACCACCGCAGAGTGGCTCTGTCCTTTGATGGAACAATGCAGCAAAGCTCACAAACAGCAGGATATACACTGCAACCTTATTTGTTACTTTTTCCCTAATAGAACATAAACAATGTATTAGATGTTAAAGCTAAAACATTTTACAAATTCATGGAAAATATGAGCTAATTTTAAGTTTGATGACAGCAACAAATCTAAAAAAAAATTGTCATTAAAAACTAATAAAGTATATATTATTATTATAACAAGGACAACAAAAGGCTGGAAAAGTAATTGTCACATATCAAAACCAACTTAGAGAAGCATTGGACAACTAATTAGGTTAACTGGCAACAGGCCAGTCACATAAATGGGTAAAAAAGGAGAATTTCAGAGAAAGCAAGTTCAGAAAAATGTTCCTCAATGGAAAATTGCAAAGAAATATAAGATTTCACCATCTACGTGCATAATATCTTCACAAAATTCAGAGAATCAGGACGAAGCGCAGTGCCCATTGGCCCTTCTTTGGGCACTGCACTAAAAACAGACATGATTCTCTATTGGAAACTACTGCATGAGATAAGGCGCTTCCAGAAATTATTGTAAAAAAAAAATGCAGGTTAAAGAGATTTCATGCAAAAAAGAAGACGTATGTGAACAAGATCCAGAAACACTACTTTCTTCTCTAACATGAAGCTCATTAAAAAGCACAAAGTGGAAAACTATTCTGTATTCAGAAGAATAAAAATTTGAAATTTCTTAAATTATGATTTCTTACGGGAATATTCCATAACAGTGATAGTCTAACATTTCTATGCTAGTCATATCCGCCTGCAAGTTAGAACGTCAGACTCGTCGGCTAACTTGAAGAGATATGTGGAGTTGAAGGATCCATCCAGTTTGATAGGATATCTGCAAGTCTTCACCATTTAGAAAAAGCCATTAGGAAAAGGCAAGACCCCCCCTGCCAACAGCCCCAAACGACCCAGATCACACTACCTGCAGATTTCAGGGGTATGACTTCCCCAGTAATAGGTTAGTTGGATAGTTGCCGGTTTCTCAAAGTTCAGTCTGTCATTCTCAGTTCTAACTTAAAACAACTGAAATGAAATGAACTTTGAACTAGTTCATGGGAAGCACTGCCAGCTAATCAGTGGACAGATTAAAAGCCTGCATCTCTGATGGTATGGGGTTGCATTAGGGCCCATGGCGTGGGCAGCTTCCACATCTATCAATGCTGAAAAGTGCATCAACGTTTTAAAGCAACATCTGCTCCCATCCAGATGTCTTTTCAGGGAATACCTTGCAGATTTCAGCAAGACAAATATGCAATGACTGTTTTTTTTACTGCAATTATTCATATTGTTTGCCAACTCTGACAATCATACATCAAGCTCAGTGAATGCCTTCTATTTAGAGCCCCATCTTCAGATTATTTTCTTATTTTAACCCATCGTTAATCATGTTGTCGCTTCAACTCTAAATTCAAACACCCCTTTCACGACGAGTTGGCCAGTAAACAGAGAAGACACTCGTAAGTTTCTCTTTGATTGTTCATTTTACATATAATTAAAACTGAATTCAAAACACGATCATTTTCAATGTATTTGGATTGTGACTCTGTCAGATGATGCTAAAATAATTTTGGGGGATTTTTCCTGCAGAGCAGCAGCTTAAATAGTCTCACATTAATTTAAGACTGAGGGAAATATAGATATTAAACATATGGAGTAAATGCACATTTTTGGTGAATATTTTATTAGATGAAACAGAGATAGACAATGTGAAAATGAAAATATTGATTATAGCCTTTAAGTGCACATAACATACTCAGTTTCATTTATAGACTTCATCATTGAAAGAAAACTAACAACACAAACTGCAGCAAATCTGAGTTCCTGTTAAAAAAACGGCAAACATGATGCTCGACCACACCCAACACCTTGCAGCCATGTTCGTTTTTGTTTCACAATGCTACAAATTAACGTCATTAGCATGCATGTGGCATTATTTATATGTGTGCAGGAGGATCAGAGTGGGACATCTGCTATGTGTTGAGTGAATGAGGAGGGCCATTTGAGCGAGTGTGCTGAGGACCCTGATTGATGTCGCACACGGTAGAAAGTCCCAGCGGCCCCATTAGCAGCTACAGTCTGCATTACTGTCACAGCCGTCAGCCGTTATGCAGGACTGTTCTGCCTCTACAGCCATCAGTAACCTGCCCTGTCTATGAAACGACACACGGGGACAAATGAATCGAATGCAGCGCCTCCCAAATGAACACTGGCTGAAACCAGAGACTCACAGTGCTTTAATGCAGCCCCCAGCCCTTGTGAAATTACTCCCATTTCCAGCAGAGCACATTTGGCATTCATCAAAATCGGTATCACCTTTCATTTTCTCCGTTCCCTCTGGGGCCTGTTCTCAGTCCTAACTATTCACTTGGGATTAATAAATAATAAATTATGTCGGATTACTTGACAAATATTTACATGACAACACAATATGATATTATGTAGAATGTGTGCACCAGGCTTAATGCTTTGCTTTACTGAGATTGTCCAGATGCAAGATTTCATTACTTCCTCTTTCTCATGGGTGAAAAATGATATTGTTCTTATTCACAGGTGCAACATAGAAAAGATATGAATCACCACAAAAACTGTATGTCAAAGGTCACTAACACACACACACAGGAAAACATACTCTTGTATGTTATCCTATCTCCAGAAATGTTCTGCAGAGAAGAGATTGAACAAGGTCAATGTTCAACATTCTCAATAGGCAATTCTCACAGCCTCTGTCATGACTGAATTACCCACAAAGCCCCAAGGACCATGCCATCTGTCAAACTGGAGCTCTTAAACTTAAATCAAAAGTCTCTTACTGTTTAAAAAGCAATGTGATTCACTACACCAGACAAGACTGTAATACAAAAGTCTTCTTGTCATGGGTCTTGCTATTTCTCTTCCCCACAGAACAGTTAGCTTCATACATGACGACAGCCCTCTAAAGTGTTTGTAGAAAAATTATTTACCTCTTTCAATCTTATTACCCTGATCCCTCCTCTGCTTTCCAGAAGCTTCCAACTCACAATAGAAGTGTTTATAGAAAGCCAAGTGGGAATTTTAGTTGACATAATGATGATGAATATGTAACTCGACCAAAACAAACAAGCGCAGATATTTAGAATTCCTCACTAATTAAATTAAAGCGTGACAAGATGTATCACATGTTGTGACATGATTAGCTGCTGTTAAGTAGAATGAACATACTGGATTATGGAAGTGCTAATAAATGTGCACTTACGTGTGCAAACACACGCTGTATCTGCATATAGACATCTGCACAACCGTTGTGCAGCATATGAATATATTACACCCAGTTTGTTTGCTGTCTTAAGTCTGCTCTATTCTATTGGATACGGATCTACCCTTGCTGAGCAAATTAAGTTATAATTGGACTATCTTTAGTTTTGATCACACCACATTGTTTCAATAAGTTCATGCAGTATTGCACCACTTCTTTTTGTCTAGATTTAGGTGTGTAAATTACAAATTTTATCAAATCAAATCAAATTTAATTTTTATTGCACCTCAAATGCACAAGGCAACACAAAGTGCTGTACGCAATAAAAACAAATCATGCATATTTACTACAAAATTTTAAAAGCCTTCACATAAAAACTTATATATATATATATAAAAAAAATAAAAATAAAGGCACACCCCATAATTGTTGACACGTACAAACACACACGTGCACACTCGCCCCGCCCACCCATACCCCATTCTGTTCAAACATGAACTCCGATCACTAATAACTGTTTCTGAACTTAAAGTATGTATAAAAGTAGTAATAAAATGAAAACATCTGGTTATTTTTATAACAAAATAATCTTTTTTTAATTGAGTGGATTCAATGCCTGCTGATGTTAAAAATTCTGCCACAAAACAATTTCAATTTGATTTAATTCAAGAGCCGGCAGCCAAAACTATATCATTTTACATGTAATATATCGATATAAAATCACAAAAACAAAAATATCATTTGAAATTCTTATTTTTGAACTTTCAATAAAAAACATGTTCTTTAAACAGGACTAGGCTGTGCTACATTTAACCCTGAAAATAGGAAATATTGGTTACCTGATTCCTATTTAGTCTCAAACAGCATATTATTAGAACTCATTATCCAGGGATCACCAACCAATGTTTCTGGTACGTTTCTGGAAACAGAATTTCTACTCACTAAATGCTTTTTAAAGAAAATATAATAAACCAGATTAAAAGTGCAACTGAATGTATTTAATGATACATATGTCTTAAAATTGTTTTTATTTATATATTTGTTTTATGAAAATGCCAAACAACTAGTTTTTTATTTTCCAGCAAGGAATAAAGTAAATTTTTTTAATGACCTACATTTAAATGTTACTTAGTGGGTTTTAAATGTTCTCACCTCTTTTTGTACACCATCCATTTTTGTTTCTATTCTACATGTCACTTACCTCATTTATATTTTGCTCCTCATTCAGCTGCACTTTGTTCAGGATAGCCAGTAGCAGTTTAATGACACTATGCATGCTGAAATAAGCAGACAGCCAATGGATATACAATAAATGGGAAATGTAGTGACAAAAAACCACAATCATTCATTATCTGCCAAACTGGCAAGTAATTTTTTTATATCTTCACCAAAATTTATTTAAATCCACATTTGGCAGGTTGCTGAGTGTTAATTTAACCCCTGATAACAAGCACGGTATTGCAGTTAAGTTTAAGTTTTTAAGCCTTTCAATATTGGCATTAAAATATCTCATTTATACAATTTCACATTCTTTCTTAAGTGTATCTCACAAATGGTTACGGGACTCATGTTTAACTAATATTTTCAATTTGGTTAAAAGCCGTTGGCTGAGTTTTGCATTCAGTTTTAGCTGAGATCTTGTAACAATAAAGGGAGACTCAGACAGCTGTGGAAAAGACTGAAAGGTATTCAGGAGTCTGGACTCTGTGGTGGCCAATCAATGTGTGAAAATCAGGTCTCATAATTTGATTCTGATTAATCCTGGCATTGCTGTCTGGAAATATATTTGTGCCATCGTCTGTTTAAAGAAAATACTGTATTTTTTATTGCTTGTGCTTCCTAACAAACGTAAGGTTTTTTACCTGCGTGAAGCTGGCCCCCCACCCCACGCAAAACACAGTGGAAATAGTCTCAATCGTTTGTGCTGCGTTAG
>JBAMHW010000026.1:19865277-19876661 GCA_037177495.1 Rhadinocentrus ornatus | reverse complement strand
GCACTAACGCAGCACAAACGATTGAGACTATTTCCACTGTGTTTTGCGTGGGGTGGGGGGCCAGCTTCACGCAGGTAGGTTTTTTCATTGGTCAGCATCACTAATATGTGTTTTTCCTAAGGTTACACAACTTATTAGTCACAGTACCTCGAGCTCTCATTATGCTGTTCAAGAGAAATATTATACATTTTTTTTTCCCCCTGATGTGATTTCACCAGTGGTGAATTTCGATTAAAATTTTCTTCTGACCACACGTTTTCCTGGAGGATGATGGTTCACTACTATTCAAGTTTTAATGCTGCATTGGACAGTTCTTAACCCAACTTTAGTAGTTTCAGCTGTATGCTTAGTTTTGATTGCTTGATATAGACCAAACAATTTGACCCTTGTGAAACAGAGAAACAACTTTTCTATGAGTGGGTGTGTCTTCTAACATGGTTGTTTAAGAAATGAAAAGCTGTTCACTGCATCAGTTAAGGGTAAATGATGCTGGCTGAAACATATTAAACACAGCAGCCCCTTCCAATAGCAGGCTCATACTTATTTGCTTAGATAAATCCAGGTGGAGACTTTTTATTTCTGTTTTCATCAGCCAGCCTGTTTTTTTTTTTTTTTTTGTGCTAAACTGAGACACATGAATTTGTAACTGTGCATGTTTGCACAATAAAGTAATCGTTGGTAATTACTCTCTGTGTGACTGATTATTTGATGGAATCTTTAGAAAATGTACTTTCATCAGCGGGACTCTGCTTACTTTAGAAGAAGTAATGTTTCTGGTAAAGGGGCTTGTTACAGGCCCCAGGCTTGGCGGCTTGTAGTCAGCATATTCAAAGAGGACTGTGCCAGCGCTTCACAGTGGTTGTCTGAGGTTCTACACTTTGGAGGGCCCTTACTCCGCCAGGATTGGACGATTGCTCTCCAGGTTTCGGATGGGCTGCCCAATCACGACGCACGACCGCCTATAAATACGGAGGATTGCCCTCGTTCAGGGGTACACAGTTCGCCAGCTTTGGGAGAGACTTTTTGTATGGTTCTGAAGTACCCTGTGTGAGGCTTCGTGCTAAATTTCGATAGTGCTAACTTTGTCTTGGTTGTGTAAGACTAATATCCTTACCTGAGTTTGGGTGAATTTACCTGAGTTTACCTGTTGTGTTTGAGTTGGTTGTTTTCTTTTGTTTTGATTGCCATTTTGTATTTTGTTGTAGATTATAATTTGTGTTTACGTGAGTTTCAGTTTGTCGGAGTTGTACATATTACTTTTGTGTAATATGGGATTCCGACTCTTATGTTAATACCTTTTACCCCTATGCCAAAGGGTATGTAACAGGGCTGATGATCATCAGAACTCTGCAGGACTTCACTGGGGACGAACAAAAGGCCACTGAAGGGAGGTCATTCACGCTCCTAGTTAGCTTAACATGAAACTGCAAGCTCTGTTCTACATGGTTGCTCTTCTTCATCATTTTCACGTAAACTGTGTGCAGAAACCTTAAAGAAGCAACAAAGAGATTGTATTTTTCATCAGGCAGACGTACATTACATTTTAACCCAGGAAACTTCACATTGTTAATGAAAGACTAATAGCATTGTTAGATATCGTTCTCTGCTTTCATCCACAGAACAGAAGATGTGTGTTATTAGGCTAGTACTCAGGTAATGCAATCCACAGCTTTAAAATGATGGAAACCTATGGCTCCATCTAACCTGTTGGCTCCATAAAAAGCTAAATCCTTTTGCCTTATTAATATGGTTCACGTGGGCTGGCATTTGAGCTGCTGATAAACACCTTCAGAAGAGATGATCTGAGTGTTTCACAGCAGAACTAATTTTTACCACCGTTCTGAAACTGTCGTCTGTTAACTTGCTGATTTTCGTAAGTACTGAATTTTGTCTGGGTGGTTAATTAGACATTTTTCTGCTCTGTGGTAACCCAGTACACATATTTATAATCTATTTTACGCTTTATATAACTTCTGCAGACAACTATTAGTGTTAGTAGTGTTATTAAATGCGATTCTGTAGAATTGATTCCATAATTACGGCACTGTTGGACAGAATTGTAGAGTTTCTGACATTTTGGGGCCTCTGGTGTGTGTCACACAAGCAGACATGAGTCAAGAATGATAACACATTTAGGCATGACAAATTACTGAAGAGCTGTTGTTTTTAACTGCATCAGAGTGAACAGGTGTACTTACTGTGTGTGTTTAGAAAAGCCCAAACTAAAGAAACCATCAACAAATAGCCAGAAAATCGGTCTAGTTTTGCTGATGGAGGGAGGAATTTATGTTCTGATCACCCATGATGCTTCTGGGAAGACAACTGGAGAGTTGAGCCAAAGGCCGCACACTGTGAGCAGCATGGCGACTTTAAAGTTCTCTTCAACATTACCACAAATCCACTACGACAGATGCCTGACACACATGTTCTCTCAGCCTTTAGCCTGTGCAAGGAGAAAGCCGCACATGCTGTGGTGGATATGAGTGTCAGTAACGAGAGCAGAAAACAGCTCAGCTGCACTGTCTCAGCCTCATTGATCACATGGCTGTGAAGACTGATGGACCATGGTGCGGGGTGAGAGCAGTGTGCATGTTCTAATTCCTCTCGATCTATTCTAATTTGGCTCTATATTGATAACATCTCCCCTAGAATACTGTGTAGCATTGTGTTGTGCAGGTATAGCCCTTGTATAGCCACTGAGAAGCATTCTTCATTCTGCTAAAGGCTGATACAATTGGAGGCATTTATGGATGGATCCGTTCCCACTGTGTGTTCAACAGAAGACTGCATCAATACTCACATTAACAGATACTCTGAGCAAACAGTTTGGAAATGAGTTATTTGATTAAGTTCCTTTAACACTTTGCTGACAGTAAGTTTGTTGCAATTCATCAGAATGACAGCTAACATTTCACTGTAGGATGCTGAGGTGGCAGAGTTGTAGCTTCATCTTATGCATTGCTTCTTTCTCATTCTGTCTCTCAAAAGGTCACACTCTGAAGTGGCACTATGTTTCTGCAAAGGATCCCATTTGATCCAACACCATTAACCAGTACGATTTCCCTTTCTTCTATATTTTCCTTCAGTCAATGCCTCATAAATGTCATCCCCGTCTGTGTAAGCATTAATCTCTGTGAGGCTGGGGCCCAGTGACTCTCCCAAACAAGCCGGTCTTGTTGAACTGCTCCCCTGCTGAATAGTAGAAGCTTGGCAGAGCTGAAGGAAACAGAAAAGTATGGATGGGAAGGGAGAAGAAGAGGGAGGAGGAGGGGGTGTCTGTCCATTTTTAGGGGTAGTGAGGGGTGCAGCAGCAGCGATGGGGTCTCTAGTGGGAAAAATATCAGCAGCATTATGGAGTGAGGCTGAGCCTGCCATCTCTATCAATGAAAGGAAGAGGCTTGTCAGAGCACACAAAGAAGAAAAAGACAATCCCAGACAAATAACGGACAGGGTGGAAGGAAGGATTGAGGAAGAAAGGGGAAAAAAGGAACCAACACATAAGGAAGTGAGAGACAAAAGAGACAAAAGGAAGAATAAAAAAAATAGAATTTTAACTAGGAATTGAAAAGAGAGCGGGAAAGAGCTGAAGAGATCACAGATGAGAGAGTTAGATAAAGCACCGCAAACACACTGGCTAATTGAAAGAGATGGAGAAAAGATAACAAGCTGGAAAGACAAAAAGAAAAAGACAAAGACAAAGGAGAAGCATGAGTAGGCTTAAAATCCAGAGAAATTAATTAATGGCGAAGAGGATCAATAGGGAAAAAAATAGACAATAGGAGACAGAATTAGATGAGAAGGAGAAAAACGTCCTGTCGGTGGAACATCAGAGCCTGCATGTGGCACCACTTGATAAGAAGTATCTTTGCCACCCTTCATGCTGGCACCCAAGTCCCTCCTCCTCTCCCTTCCCCAACCATCTGCGACACATAAACACACCAAGCTGTCCATCACCGACATTAGCTTACAACATCGCCACTTTTCTGACATTGGCCCGAGTCCGGTTCTCAGAAACCACAAGGGGCCGAGAGATCGGTGACATCAGCACATGAGTGAAAGGTGCCAAGCAGTTAGGATTTGAGTCATGTGAGCTGGGATTTCAACCACAGCGGTCTAATGGTTATTCTGCAGAGACACCCGAGAGAAAGAGAGACAGATACAAGTTCACAGGTTCCGCTCCCCTCTCTCTTTCCCCTAAACTCCCCCCCTACCCACTCTTTCCATCTAAAATGGCTGTGAACAGCTGTGGGTATTTGAGTTTGGCTTACGCACCACCCAGCAGGGCAGCACCCGCTGGCCAGGAATGACGAACATCTGACAAAGAGGAGATAGGCGTGAAACACAGCATGGAAAAGTTCAACAAATGGATGAATGATAAGCAGAAATGCACTCAGCAAGATAAAAAAAAACTTGTTTCCTCAATGTTACACACAGACCCTTTGAAAAAAAATATTTTTGCTTAACATTTATAGCAACGCTTCAGTTAACAAGTTATTTGGTCATTTTTTATTCAATATTTTTTAAGCTGCTACCTTTGTTTGGCATAATCTATTCTCCCAAAAACTTAAGATATGCTATCAGATAATCCAATCAAAGTCCCTGAAGTGGCAGACAAGCCAATGTCTGCCACTTCAATTAGAATTGACAACGAGCATTAAATTGGATGTTGTACAGTTTTCTAAACATAATCATCTAACATGCATTAAGTCTAACGCGACCATGTACTTTTAAAGCAACACTACATAAGTTTCTAACCTTAAAACTCCATCCTTCTGACTTGTTTTGATGGCATGCTGACCTTCGTTGTGCACATTCCTGGGGGCCTTTGTTTTTCCCCTGCATAGTCTTAGAAAGCACATTTCTCAACCTTGTCTACTAGCCCAGAGCATCATGTCGCAGCCTTATTTTCCTTTCAAGATATGAGAGAAGAGTCAATGTCGGACTGACTTTTACTGGCTGAAGAGACCTCAGAGAGAACACAGGGTGCAAAACAGATGCTGAATTAGCCGTTGTTAAACGGAGCCAAAGTGTAAAAGTCTAATCCCAGAAATACAGCAGAAGTAAAAAAGCAAAAGCAGTTTGGAAAAGACTGTGCAGGTCAGGATGTTAACCAGCAATTTTTTTGATTGAATGGTTGGAAAGCTGCAACTTTCTGCATTGTTAAGTAACCAGAATTCGTATTTGTCATAATAAGACATTGCACACATTTTATGATCTGTTCTAGGATTGATATTACTCATACAAAAAAGGGGTGGTTCGTCTATCAAAAAACGTAAAAGAATTCAAACTGGATGTGACTCTTAAGACTGATCACTTGCTTTAGTTGCTAAATATTGTTGAAATTGTATACAAAAGAGGAACAAGTCAAAATCGTGCGAATTTTGAAGCCTTCGATTTAGCATTTAGTCATTACTGCCTTGGGATTTTTCAGCCAGAAAGGGTTTCCAAGGGTATACGTGTATGTCTATTGACTAATCATAAGCAGTTTTAATACTCATTTTGGTACAGCTAAACTATTGTATTGATATATAAGGGCCGAGTCAGGTTCATGTCATAGTTTTAGATGCCAGTTTGTCAGTATTAGAGGAGATTCGTTATGTACGAAAAAAAGAAAACCATTACAAATGAACAAACAAAAATTAATATCAACATAGTTTTCCAAATAATTTAGGTTGTTATTTTTGTTTTACAATTTTTAAATCGATTTTTTTGTTCAAAAATCGATTTTTCCTCCAAGTCCAGGCTTTTAAATAGAGTTTTAGTTACTTTATTACTTCCTTATTAACTTTACGTTAATTTAAAGGCAGCAATTTGTATTGTATGCAGGTAAATGTAGCAGTTTATTTCAGGAAGTAAATTTTTTTATTCAGTTTGTTAGAAAAGTTTAAGATGTGGGAAATAAGAAAAAGGTTCAGAAAAGTATATCTTTTTTCTATACCTCTTTTACATGCAGTCGAAGCTTTTGAAAAAAGTATCAGTTGAAACAGCTGGTTCAAATATTTTGCTGTTGAATAAATCTTAAAAACTGACTCACGTGATGTGCATTTTTTAATGGGAAAAATGGCTCCTGATATAGTCTGTAGGCATAGTTTTAACTATTTCACATGGTCTTTTGTCAAAAAAGCAAACAAAAACAAATCACAAAAATCGGCAGTTTTAAAGAAAGGCAATTTAAATCCAATCGGCGCACAGAAAATCGTAAAAGAATCGAATCGGGAGAAAAGCATATTGTCCCAGCCCTATTATTTTGTGATGGAGTATAAAGAAAAGTGGCTAGAGTCAAGAAATAACTAATACTGGAAATTTGGGATGTTTATTTAAAGATTAATTAAGCAGAAGCTTAAAATATCAAATAAGTCAATTGCAATATTGTCATTTTGTACATGAAAGTAGTGCTTCAGTTAAATCAGTTGCATTCTACCTCTATTAGTGAAGTAACTTTGTAATAAAGGCAGAAATATCATGCAGCTTTCTCAGGTTCACTCTTCTCTGCTCCGTATCCTGTTTTAACCACCAGCTGTCACAGTACAAAACAGAGCAAAACAGCAGGTTGCCTCAGTAAGAAGACAGAATGACATGTCCCATCAGCTGACAAGATCATTAGATTTTAACTTCCTTAACAGAGGCTACAGTTACTCTTTTCCCTCTTCTTTCTCTTTCCAGATTATTAAAGACAAGACTTTCGCTCAGCTGTTATTTTCCTGTGTTTTTTATTCTTTAACAGCAGAAACATAAACTGAATCATGAGGATTTGAAGCCAAACGCATCTCAAAATGTGAAAACTGATGGAAGGTAACATTATCGACTATTGTAAAGAAAAGGGGCGACTATAGAAAAAATTAAATCCTGAAAAGAAATTAGAGCACTTTGTCTTTTTCCCACATGTACATGTTACATCCCATCGCAAACTATCTAATGTGAAGTGGAAATGTTCCCGCACTGCCAGGCAGTGTATAAAAGAAGCTATAACACTTCTTCCTTTGGCTCAAACAGCCTCCACAGGCTTTGATGAAGTGTCCTGTCATGATGTCAGCCTCCATTGGTCTCCAAGCTCACCTGGGACCTCCCTCACTCTTAACAACTCCCGCTAGGAGTAAAAAGAAGGGGGGGAATTAAACATTCACTGCTTCTGCTTTTTACTCCTCACAATTTAAACATAATAATTAAAAAAAAAAACTGATTCATTCTTATTTCATGTTTCTCCTCCTTTCTTTCCTTCATCTTCCTCCTCTCCCTCCTCCTCCTGCTTGCTGGCTGTCAGCAGGTTAAAAAATGCCTCGGCACAAGCAAGGGAGAAACAATTACTCATGGCTCAGGCTGCAGACATTGGGAGCCCTGTATTCCTCTGCGATCTCCAGGCCATGTGTTCCTAATTAAATGGTGCACTGGAGGAATTATCAAAGCTTAAGATTGCATAATGAGCACTGGCAGACATCTGCGGCAGGCAGTGACACTCTTTGTCTCCAGAGGCACAAAGTGCTTATATTGAATTAAAATGGAACGTGTCAATAAGTGTCTGGCAGAAGCGATTTCCTTTCTTTGTTTTATTCAAAGACAAGAATCTCTAAGTGTTTTCTTAATGTGTTTGTTCTGTAAAGGACTTGTTACAGCATCATGACTAAAAACCTGACAGGTGGAGGGGGCCGAAGAGTTTATTTATGAGAGCATTTTCCTATTCATAAATACAACGCTGCCTTCAGATCACATTTCTATGCGTGTGTGATGATCACTAACACCTACACGTTTTCCATCATTGTCACACAGCACCAGTTGGCCAGAGACGGGCACGGATGATTTAGCTCGCCAAATGGAGGTATGTTCATCCTTACACAGAGAGACACTTCTGTAATAGACATCAGGCCGGCTTTTGTAAAACATCACCCATGAGCCCGCACATGCATGTGCTCGCCACACAAAGCATGCAGACACACTTAAATTCTGGTCTCCATGGTGATTGCTTTAGTGCCAATGCAAACTTGCCCCCTGCATCTGTTTCTGTTTGTTCTGTTTGTTTAAAAAGACAATTACTTATTTATAACTGCACAACTATTTTCATTTTCTGCAGCGTTTTCCAAGCACTATAAAAGAAAATAAATAAATACCATGACCAGAATACAACAATAACAACTAAATACAGGGAACAAACTATTTTAATGTCATTAGTAGGCATGCAATCTTTTGTTTGAGTCTGACCCTGTTTGGCTCATGTATGTCTCATGTAACACTGATATATATAATCATCCAAGCCACCAGTACACAGTCCAAGCCGAAGGTTTACACTTCTTAGAAGAGAGACTAGAAAGAGATGTCTGCCTGCTCAGTGCCAAAATGGCCATTTAGACCACTGAGTCCATCTGGTGGATAAACAAGGAATCACATCAACCTTACCCTCTTCTTTTATTGCTCTGTTTGGACTCTTGCCAACACTTCAGTCAGGGATCAGCTAAAGCAGATTAGATTCTCATGAATTCATCTCTCATGCACACATATGTGAACATATAGTCTTGGATACGCACATGAAAAATCTACAAAACTTTGCAGAGGTCAGGAATAATATAAGGCATGTGTGCCAGAGAGCATTTTTTTTCTGTGTGTATCATGAATCCTATTCCTGCTGAGGAAATTAAGTGTGTCTGTGTAAGGATTTGAAGGAGTCATCTAGAGCTTCCTTTAAGACACAAATACACACATTCACATTATTTGTGGTAGCAGCATTGGTAAAGCTTTTCTTTCCACACAAGAAATGTATAACCAGCATCTGCTGAATCATCTGAACACCAAACCGTTAAATCTGTCACAAAAACATCTTATGTTTATCTTTAATAAGATTTAAAGTACCTGGCAGTGGAATTAATAAATAAATCTTCCTATATTTTTTTTTATTCTATTATATATATTGCGCTAATTTACAGATCGAAGATTATATTTTGGGGTCTACAAAAATATATATATATTTAAATGCTTTAATGCTGATTAACACATTTTTGCCACATTGTACAGCACAATGCTGCAGCACCTTTTTTTGTCATTTTCTGTTTGAATTGCTTAATTTTACAGCAACACTAATTAAGTTTTTAACCATAAAACTAAAAGTCCTGCTAACAAGAGCAGCACCACCACAATCTTGGCTACACGAACCATTGCCATGTAAATAAAGAAGTTAACGACACATATGTGGAAAATCACACAGATGGTGGCACAAAATCTGAAATTGTGAGCCAAAAATGCTGGTTTTCCTGTCAACACACAAACAGCACAGTCAGATTTATCTGAAAATCTACTTGGAAAGTGTTTTCCTAAAAGATTTTCAGTACCAAACAACTGTGACTGCTTGTGAACGAAAGGTGCAAATGCATAACGCAGATTAATAACAAGATTAATTTCAGTGAACACTTTAAACATTGAGATTTTGCAAATATGCAAAAGCTGAATTAAACAATGAAAGTCAGGGAAATCCCTCACATTTAGTCTTCTTAAGTATCAGCTGCACTGCACATTAACATCTTTGCTTTATTTATTTAGTCTTGTTTTGCATTAGTACTGACTCCAGCTCAGCCATTTGTTTGCTAATATTTTTATTAACTGTGCACTTTATGTGGCAAGTTTGCAATGTTAATTCATCTTGTGCTTCCACAATATTTTTAAGCAATTTATTTCTTCCTTAAATCATCTGTGGGCATCAGTCATTTGCACTCCCCTCCGTTTTTTCTTGCAAACAAGAAACATTTGCTGAGTGTTACCACATGTACGTTTCACAAAGGATCTTTGAATTAGCAGCTGCATTACAGCTAAATTTCTTTTAGCAAGTAGGACTGATGCTTTTGAAAAATGTGATACGTAGCAAACACTTGATAGAAAGGCATATAAACAAGGATCTACCCAACTATATTTCTTAAAATCAGCCTCTTTTTCAGTTTTCCCCCCTCTAGGAAACCCAGAAAAAAATGCTCTGTTTATAAATCACATCAGCTTGTAATCATTACATCTGCAAATATGTTCCACAGATGGGACGCATCACACACCAGGCCCAACCACTACAACATTCAAAATCATGTTCGGTGGATGAATCTTGATTTATTGAGACACATTTCATCTGAGTAGATGTTGAAACAAACCCCCACATGCCAAGACTCCTGTGGAAGCAAAGATGCTTCCACAGCTGCACACCTTAAACCTTACACGCACCTTTCCGCCTGCACAAGAGGAAATTAAGGCTGACGCTTTAAGAGATGAATGCATAAACACTATCACGCTCCCATGAAACCCCATACATTGTTTATATTTCTAAACCTGAACAAAAGATTCATAAATGTCAAAATTATATTACGAAATAAGCCTAAGATAAAGATAAATGCTTCAAGTGATTTGCTGCAGTCAAGCTGTCACTTTGGATAATAGTTTTTTGTAAATACAAAATTTCCTGGTCTGCCATGCCACATTAGGAACCCCATGTGGTGGTTTTATGTGCTGTGTTGGAAGGATTTGAGATTTTGTGCAAAAGAATGTGGGATCATTTGGGTTGTAAAGACTAATATGAGTGTTGGCAGATGTTGGAGACGTTGAGGAGGACAAATTTAATTGTTAGGAGAGCTGTAACAGAACACTTCTAAAGCGGTATTCATGATCAAATGTTTTCATGTTTGAATGAAACCATAACTAAAACAGGTGTACTTTTGGACATATTTTAATCTCTCATTAGCTAACTTTTAAGTTATCTCTATGATCCTTGTCAGGACCTCAATGGATATTACCAGGGGTCAGCTCCTAAAAGGCACAGATTTCATCACCTACTCTGATCACTGATGAGAGACAAAGAAAGCAAGATTATCTCCTGCAGATGTAAGTTTAGGCAAAAAAAAGAAAAAAAAAAGAGATGAACTCCTTCAAATTAAAAAAAAAATGCGCTATGGGGGAAGACCAATAATTTCTTTCTCTTTTAAGGGATGCTAATAAAATTTACTGCATGTAAAATATTTTGTTTTTATTTAAAAGCTTCAGTTTTATTGGTAAGAATTTATTGTTTGTTTTTGTTGTGCCAACGTGGATGTTGTTGAAACAGCAGCAACATACAGTGAAGAAAATAAGTATTTGAACACCTTGCTATTTTGCAAGTTCTCCCATTTAGAAACATGGAGGGGTCTGAAATTTTCCTCGTAGGTGCATGTCCACTGTGAGAGACATATCCAAAAAAAAAATTAAAAAATCCTGAAATCACAATGTATGATTTTTCAACAGTTTATTTGTACGATACAGCTGCAAATAATTATTTGAACAACTGTCTATCAGCTAGAATTCTGACCCACAAACACCTGTTAGTCCGCCTTTAAAAAGTCCACCTGCACTCCACTTATTATCCTAAATCAGAAGCACCTGTTTGAGGTCGA
>JBAMHW010000026.1:19838065-19865177 GCA_037177495.1 Rhadinocentrus ornatus | reverse complement strand
TCAGACCCCTCCATGTTTCTAAGTGGGAGAACTTGCAAAATAGCAGGGTGTTCAAATACTTATTTTCCTCACTGTAGATGCTAGTAAATTCTCTTAGTAAAAACATATTTACCTACCTCTAATCAGGTAGTTCTGTTGCTTAAATTTAACAAACAGTGATAGAGAATCATATAAGTAAAAGAGAAGTAAATTAAAACAGTAGCATTCCAATATAGAGCAATAATCAGAACTCAGAAAGCAGCTTATACCACCACTAGCCTCTCAAGCTTTGTGCTGTGATGATAAAAGCCAAATCAGCCTCATTGGAGAAAGAATAGGGCACCTCTTGGTCATATCCATAAGTCCAGTTTATATAAGCAAAATACATTTTGTACAATGAAAAATCGAAGAAAATACAATGATTATAAGATTTCATAAACCCCTATATTATTTATAACAGGACAAACAATATATCAGAAGTTAGCTCATATTAGCTCATTTTAAATTTCATGGCAGCAGCATATCTCTACACAGTTAGAACTGGGTGATGGTTACTACCGTGTACTGTCCCCTCTTCTGTCTGTAAACGTCTGGGAAGTGAGGAGACGAGCTGCTGGAGTTTTAGGAGACGAATGTTGTCCCATTCTGGTCTGATGCAGGATTCTAGCTGCTCAGCAGTCCTGCATTGTCTTGCGTTGTTGTTGTTGCTCTAAAACCTCTATGTACTTTTCAGCGTTGGCAGCTGTAGCTCGGGAGGAAGAGCAGTTGTCTTCCAACCGAAAGGTTGGTGGATCCACTCTAGGCTTTCCCTGACTACATGTCGAAGTGTACTTGGGCAAGACACCTAACCCCACGTTGCCTCCTGATGTGTTTATCCTGTGTGAATGTGTAAAGGTGATATGTAGTGTAAAGCACTTAGAGTGGTCAAGCTGACTGGAAAAGCGCTATATAAGTACAAGTCCATTGATGGATCTTCACAGATGTGGAAGCTGCCCACGTCATATGCACTAATGCAACCCCATACGATCAGAGATGCAGGCTTTTAAACAGTCTGCTGATGAAAAGCTGGATGAGCCCTCTCCTCTTTTATATGCAGGAAACTGTGTCTGTGGTTTCCAAAATGAATTTCAAATTTTGACTCTTCTGAGTACAGAAAAGTTTTCCACCATTCCATGCAGTGATTTCCAGTAGAAAACCATGTCTGTTTTTAAAGCAGTGCTGTCTGAGGACCCCAAAATCACCAGCGTCCAGTTCTGACCTTAAACCTTGTCGTTTTTGCACACAGCGATTCCCCCTAATTCTCTTAATATTTTTATGATGTACACTGTACATGGTGCGATCTTCAAAGTCGTTAGTTGAAGACCATTTTTCTGAAATTGTTCCACAATTTTTAGACAGATTGGTGAACCTCTACCCATCTTTATGTCTGTAATGCTCCTCTTATACCCAATCATGTTACTGATACTGATGCCAGTTAACATAATTAGTTGAAAATCCCTGGTCTGGTTTTTTGTGATCATTACTTTTTCAGTGTTTTGTTGTCCATGTTATAACTATAACTTTTTTTGAGTTGTGTTGCTGCCATCAAATTCAAAATGAGCTAATATTTTCCATAAAATGTCTCATCTTCAACATTTGGTATGCTGTTTATGCTCTATTGGGAATAAAATTATAAAGACTTTATTGACACTTTTTTTTTTTTAATTGGGGTTTTATATAATGGTCTGATAAATGATAACATTAGCCTCGAAGTATGCATAACACAATTTGCCAAATATTTTCAAGAATGGTCAATGAAAATGCTCATTTAGTTTTTCCATTTTCATTTTCTCCCCTCCCAGCTAATTTCCTATTTGCCTTTATTGTCTTCATTTTTACTCTCAAGGCGGTGCTCAATAATAGCATAGTGCCTGATGTTTGTGCGTTGACTTCCTGAAGGACATTTTAAAAACTCTATTATTTTCACTGAGTCATTTCACTCTCATGACCAAGTCAAGGTTACTCTGATGCTCCCCGTTAATGCCATGAATCTCACGGGAAGAAGCAGAACTTATTCTCAGTTACTGTGCCCCGTTTTTTTGTTTTTTTTTCTGCATGTAATAAATAAATCCCCCTCCAGATATCATAACCACTTCCTCGATTCATCTTCAGGGCATAAACAAACAAAGGTCGACAGACTAATCTGTTTACAAAAGCCTTATACTTTCCAGCTCACAGCTCGTTGTTTAAACTGACACCACTTTACTCTTCATTTCGGGTAAGGCCGTCAGTCAGATTTTTCCATTGACTGGAACGCTACAAGGTATCAATATCGTGCAGAAATCTTAGACACAAATCGCACATGTGCTTCACTTGTTCAGATATGCAAACCACAAATAACTGCACATAGCAAAGGAGGCATTTAGACATAACAAAAAGTAGCTCTTTTCTTATAATTGCATCTCTGCAAATTGTTCCTGCCTTTTTTGCAATATAGCTGCTTTTGTAGGATTTTCTCCTTTTGTTTTTCTTCGTGCATGCAAAACAAAGGTCATAACCATCCATAGGATTTAGAAAAACTACAGCCAGACTGTTCAAGTTTAAAGACTCCAACCCCAGTTTTAAACAGAAACACCACTTCCTTTAAATAAATTAGATTGTATGGGTGCCATTAGTGAAAACCAAAGAAAATCCAGCACCCCTTACACACTTAAATACAGAAATTCCACCACTTTCTTGGCATCCTCTAGTACATATAAGCAACACAACATCCATCACTTTGAGATCCATTTTTTTAATCCCACCAACACATTTCTTTGACTCACACTGGGAAACAAGCCCGTTTAAGTATGTTGTAATGTAAGCAAATTTGATCACTCACCACAAAATCACAACAATCTATTCAGTACAAAGAATGAGTGTTACACAAACACACTGATGCACAAACCTACATTGTATAAGCATGTTAATTTAACTGTCAGAATTTATCAGAATGGTTGATGCCGGTCAAGTACACAATAGAGGAATCACGAGGCAGCAGCTGTTATGATGACCTCCTAGCAAATTCCTGTTTTATCGCTGCTTCACCAGGTACCGCTATGGTATCTGTCCTGGAAGTTCTACACGTCCCAATGTAGCTGTAAAAAGCCTCCTAACCACCCTGAGATCTGTTCAGTATCAATCAACGTTCTCATCAACATGACTTTCATCATCATTATCAGACAGAAGACTTTTGAACGGCCGTCTTGAAACACTTTATGAAGTTTGTTTACATGTGAACTCATTCTCCCATGGACAAAGACCCTACCACACACAATGAAACATATACACATATACCGCCCAAATAAAAACACAGCTCTCTCAACTATGGGGGTACTGGGAAACCAATAGGAAACAATGGAGTATCTGTGAGAGGCCTCGATTTTAAATTACCATGTGATAAGTTAAATATTTTAAATTCTGATAAAAGTCTGGGATTCACTTTAAGCAAATCCACTTTCATGCTTTTATTCTGCTATCTTTACATGTTGGGCACCAACTACTTTTTGTGTGTGTGTGTGTCAATGTAATATTCCCTTTAGACTTCTGAGGAAATTTTTTAGGATTTCCTAATAATTTAGTGTGCTGGGAATGTTTTATAGCCAACATCCTGAGGGCCTCTTGAGGAAATGCAACCTGAAAAACATACATGACCAAAAGTATTTTATGCTTAATATGGGCATCAATTCGGTTTCGATTTATGTTGCTGTGCTGGTCTTTGGCCTTCTTAGCCTTGACATCCGCTGGTGAAGTTATCTCAACATACCACCTTCCTTCCTGCGCCTTTGATTCTTATTGAAGTCTGTCAAACACATTCGTGGCCAGAGCTAATGTGTTGCAGGCCAGATGCAAACTTGTTGAAAAGTGAGTCACACTCTGAAGGCTCATGTAGATTTATAGAGCAAATTAAACACAAGTGTTTTTGATCTGGACCAAACTGGGCCTTGCAAAACTAAAATCTAACTTTCATTTCTACTGATAAAAATTATTTGTAGATGTAGCTATGCTGCTGGATCTACCAGCCAGTGAGTGAGTGGCTACGCTGATACTGAATGGTTGCATTTAGGTAAATTTATGTTCTGTAGTTGCACAATTTTGCCCCAGCAGTTTGTGCTCGTTTGCAATGTTGCTTTAAAGCCTTTCCAGATGCTGTAAAAGCTAACAAATGCTAATTTTGTTCTGCTAATGCAGAATCTGTAATTGTGATACTCTTTACCACATGAATATGATTTTTGAAGAGCTTCTGATAGGTGCAATAAGTTGCAGCACACAGGTAAAGACGGGGCTTTTGGAAAGTAATGTAATCCCAGTTTCCCTTATTGCCCTCAAGCCATGTAAACAAAGGCATGCTCAATCGTGCCCACACAATTTATCATTAAGCAGACTTTTGCACTTTAACACTCCTTTCTTTGAACACAAAATGTTCTACAGGAGTTTTTTCCCCAGATATCTATTATGCAAAAGGCACAGCGGTATTCAATCACAACTGAAGCCTAAGTATTTTTGCACATATTGAACACAGGTGCATTTCCTGAGCCCCGCAGAATACACTTTAAAGAAAGACGAAGAAAACCCATAACTCAAATGTGTTTTACCAGGTCAAAATGCAAGAAACTCTCCACTGAACACTTTAGCTATGTGTGTGTTAATTGTGTGCATGCAAACACACAGTCACGTGCAACAGATAAATAAAAGAGCAATATTTGCTCTTGGGTAACTTCTTTGGACATCTTGCCGAAATATCACCCCCACAGCTACAAAGTGATGAGGGTGAAGGGTGTAAGTGGTGTGTGTGCATGCCTCTGGTACAAAGAGGACTAAACACTTGAGAAGTGTTGAATCTCCAGCTGCTCTCAATTCTCCCTTGTAGATCCATCTTGGCAAAGGGAGCAACCCGCATGCTAATGTGTACAGCCTCTCAGCTATGTGTGTGTTTCTATCTTGTCAATATCTCTGAATCGTAATATGTGTGACATCTGCAGGAAATGAGAGCCATCCTCCTATAGCTGATGAAGACAAAGGAACTGACAGGCTCTATAGGCTCGCTGAGGCCAGGATGCTGGAAAACATCCAGGCTCTTTTAAAACTTTGCCCCTTTTTTAACTAAATGGGTGACAATGATGGATTGCTTTGAACCAACAGTCGCAAAAGTAATCTGGAGCAGGGAAACAAAGAGGAAGGGAAAAGTTGTGCGTCAACGACAAATAGCTAGGCCATGTGGCAATGATTTAGCAAACAATGCATAAATAAGCTTAGAGCATGGTGGACAATTTCATATGTGAAGACTTCCCTAAAAAGAAAAAAACTCTTATACAGAACTGCACTGGAATACTGCCTCATATCATGAAAACAGAGGCGGTTTTAACTGGACATACTAGATTTCAAGTATGGCCATCTCATGCTCATTGCTATACTGTTCTTTCCCTTATGCCAAATAGGCAGTGGGCCTAGGGGCCATCTACAGCAGGGTGCTGCCTTCACAAGCCAAATATAACTTCACTGGACACAGGCCCAGTCAGTTCCTTCTCTTGGTCCGACCACCTCACCCTTACTCTCTGCTTTCGAGCGATAACGCACCCCCTTTTAGTCAAGGATCAGAAGCAGTGGTCCTGTAGCTGTCTGGATGGTCCCTTATGCCTAAACGATGGACAAAAAAAAAAAAATCCTATTCCTTGATTTCCTCCAGAAATGGTAGCTTATCCCTGCAATTCAGAGGGAAAGTGGTATCAGACCTGACCTGCTTTCAGAATTTCTAGCGTCACTTTTACGACACTAGACAAAATTAAAACAAATTATTGCATTTGTGCAAGTGAAAGCAGTGATGTAACTAAAGCGTTTAAAACTAAAGTAGCATATTGCTAACTCCCACATTTACACCTTTAACCTTTTCTCAAATGGGCTTAGGTGCACCATAAAAGCTTCACAGTTCCGTTATTCTGCATCTTCAAGAGTATTTTTTAATAAACATGGAGCAGAAGTGTATATTATTAAAGCTGAATATGATATGAAGCTACTCTTCACATATTTTTGTTTCTACTGTCAGATGGTTAAATGTGTCAGAAGCTGTGTATGATTGAGAGCTCATTATTACTGTGCCAGCATAAAGCATTACCAGGCTGTCACTCTGCTCTAATAGTCCTGATTTTCCTCTGACATAATCATTTATTACAGCTTTTTACTGTCAATTTGTCTTTACCTACAAGCATGATCATCTTCCACAGACAAATGAGAAGCTGCAAACTTGCTGATAAAGTCAAAATGAAGAATCGTCAACTTTTTCTTCCCCCCCTCATTTTATTGCTGCAGGATTGTCTGAGATAACTGGCAGGGTATACTTTCTAGTCAGAATCATCTGTAGACAAGCTAAATATTCCTGAACTTCTCAGCTCTCATATGTGCATTGAAGTTATTGCTCACAAAGGTGGTTCTAGTAGTAAATCACGGCGTGCTCTGCATTTTGGCTAATTTTTAATTCATGTTAAAGACATGGGGACCATTTCTGCAGTTTGTGACCAAAAGTAGGTATATTCTCTTTGGCTCATCTTCAGAATTATTTAAAGTGTATCACTCCAAAAACATGTTTGAGACCCATTTTCAAAATGCTAAGTTTTTAACATTAGCTGAACCATCTAAACTAAACACATACAAGCTTCACACAAGATGTCATATGCACATTTTAGGAGGTTACTTCTCCACATAAAAGGACAGAGGTATGTGTGCTATCAAACTAGGAAATTGATGTACAGAAGAAAATATATATTGAAACAATTTAGAGTCGAATGTCGGAGCTTTGCAGCACAAAATCTTGACCTGGTGTCTTCTTTTTTTTTTACTTTATATGCCCACTTTGAGTTAAAGTAGAAAAGCTTCAATGGTGCTTGAATGTTTAGCCAGAAAGCAGGAAATGATGACAAGGACTAAATGTGCAGATGACATCCTTTCCCAAAACCCACAGGTTTCATTTCCAAGGCTCTGTCAAAGCAAATCAGCACAAAACATTTAAGAAAAATCTCTACCAAGTAACTCTTAACCATAAGTCAGTCAGGTTATTCTCAGTTTAACAGATTACTCTACAATGTGGTATAGCGGCAAATGGAAATCCTTTGTTGCCCTCTAGTGATTAATTCCAGAGTTAATCCTAAGACGAGGAAACTCTGGTCCTTGAGGATGCCTGTCCTGCAGGTTCTGGCTGTTTCCCTGCTTCAACACACCTGACTCCATCCAATGGGTCATTGAGCAAAAATTGACAAACTGTTGGATCCATTTAAATAGAATAGGGTATTTTGGAGAAGGGAGCCATCTAAAACCTGCAGGACAGTGGTCCTCAAAGAGTTTGCTTTCCCTGCCGTGGATACATCATAATCATTCATCACAAGATATTAAAAAAAAAATCTGAACATGGTTACTCAGCCCAACATCATGCAGCCATTTATAGTGAATTGTCAGTCTGGTATGCAACAAATATTTAAACATTTATTTATAAGCCTCAGCTCATTGAATACAGTCAGTAGTTGGAGCACATGCCACTGTTATATAATCATTAGCATTCCTCCTTGTGAAGTCAGAAAAAATACATATAGCTACAGTTTACACAAATCCTTGAGTTCTTCTACAGAATGTAGTACATCCAGATGGCATGGATTCAGCCTACTTAACATTTAATTTTTATTCCCACACCATGGACTAACAAAACATTGTGTAAAAATGAATGAAAATTAGAGTAGGAAGAAAAATGTATTTGGCTCACAAGGTGATCCGTAACTTTACTGTAGAAAACAAAATGTCAATGTGTCTAGAAAATTAAGATCATTTTAAAACTTAGATTATTTAATGTGTTCACTTTAAAAATAGAATATTGGGTGTTTCATGTTCAAGAAATTAATGACCAGTGGCAGCCAGTAGGTGGAGCTCTAAACCTAAAGATGTAGTAGACGATAAAGAAAATGACTTTAAAGATGATTTTTATGTATAGCTGTACAATGGAGTGTCACAGTACTGTTGATTTATTTTAAATACACAGATGTCTGGAGTGCCTTTACTCAGCTATCTCAAGTAAAAAAAATGGACAAAACTATGTTTATTAAAATATAAAGTGGAAAAAAAAAATTATTTTTTGCATTAGATGTGTAGAAAGAACAGTATTTCAATACTGCTCAAATTAAAGCATGTATCTAAGCAAAGGTGATGAAGGACCTGTACATGAAGCCTGCCCCGAGTTTATTGTAAAGTGCTAGACTCAACAGCCTGATTTTTTTCTTAATGTAATGTTGGTGACCTGGAGCATGTATGTGCACTACATTGAATAATCAACCACAAGTCAAAACTCAAAAAAAGTTAGAAATCAATAGGCCATCTCCCATCTGCCTGTTGGCGATTAAGTGCTCAGTAAGGGTCCATCTTGATCCTTCGGTACAAGCAGCAGGTGAACACCATCCCACAGATCTGAAAACAGCAAGTGTTTAGTCAAAAACCCACCATGGAAGACTGGAGGGAAGTTGAAACGTTGTCGACTGTGGGGTAAGGAAGGGTTAAAGGTGATGGAGTTAGACACTGCTGGAAAGTATGCAGCTGGTTGCTATGGAGATGTCAAGAATTAGGTAGCCATTTCTGCAGTAACAGCATGAGTGCACAGATTTGCACAAACAAAAAAATGCTGGGGGTGTGGTGAAAAGCATATTCATGCAAAAATATTAATTTAGGTACAATAAATTCCTATTATCTGAGCAAAACTATATCATATGAATTCATTTATTCAGAATTCTAAGCATAATAGTTTCTTTTGATTACAAAACTTTGCATTGTAACCCTGGTCGACAGTGGCACATGTCCACCATTTAAAGTAAATAATTTAGCTCCTGCTGATATGACAAAAGGAGAACAAGGAGCAAATCCATTATAAAATTCTTTTAAAACAGACAATGCCTGCAAAAGTAAATTCATTCATAGGCAGCAGAAACATAAACATGTGTATAATACTAACAGCTGAAGTTTTACTACAAACATTTACAGAAAAAAAGTCTTTATACAACAAATAAATAAATAAAAAGAGCAGCATGAACAAATATTGACCCACACTACTGGCCCCTTCCAAGCTTGATGGATGAAGAGGCAAGTGCCCAGATTCTATCTTACAGTCTCTAAAAGCCCTGTGTGAAAGCCTCATGAAGTGAGTCAGCATTGTGTTCTGACTTATCACCATCTCTCTTTAAGCAACTTTGAGATTTTTTTTCACTTTTCACCACCAGAGATGAATATATGTGGGAGCATTTAGAGTTGGGGTTATTGTCTGTTGACAAAAGCAGAGAGGGGAGAAAAAAGAAGAAGTAAATTCTATAAACTCGAATTTCCTTGAAACCTAATTTTAGGACACTGCAGACCCTAAAAAGCACTCATCTAACTGTAATTTAATAAAAAAAATAGAGAGAGAGGGAGCATAACACATGGTGTCCAGCTGGACGGCAGATTATTATGTCTGGGTAATCCAGACAACTCCAAATCCCTTTCCAAGAATATTCACAATAGCCTGGTCTGTCAACAGAAAGTAACTATAGCAACAACATGAAAGTTCTCCCTAAATATAACATTATGTTTAAGTATAAAAAAAGGGAAGGAAAAGAGTTACAGTATTAATATAGTATTCAATCAATACTAAATACTTTAAAAATCTCTAAGTTCAAATTAATTTTTTTTACTCTTGTTTTCAGCTTCACTGCATTTTCCCAAACAAAACAATATTTAACTAATTTATAGTATAACTACACTTGCGATAAGTACAATTAAGTTTAGCTGTGATTGATTAAGTCATTCACAAGATGTGTTTGATCTTTCTGAAGATGGCACATACTTATCTTCCATTAAAGCCTATTATCACAACATGCATAGGAGCAATCTGTAAGATGCAGCCAAGCAGCCAAACAAGCTAATATAAGAGCACAATATTTATTCAGGATACATGCAGACTGCAGATTTAAGCGCATAGCCAGAAAGCAGACAAGGACAAGCATGCAGTCAAATATCCACAATGCCCTCCAACCTTGTCTTTCCATTTGATTAATACCACCAAGATGCTCTAGAGCCAAATTACAATGCACCAAATTCTTCTTCCTCTTCTTTATAGAGCAGATAGATAAAGCAGGCTGTCAAGAGAGCTCCGGCAAGCTACAGTGAGACCAAACAGACAAAGACATACAGTGCGATACACCAAAGACGAATTAGTGTGGTACATGAGACAGTTAATGCTGCACATTTCTGACAAAAGCTAACGGTAACCTAGACAGACAGACAAGTTCAGTCAGTAAGAAAAGAAAATACAAACATTTACGGAAAACTGACAGTTTGAGGGAAATATTTGCTTTCCTTTAAGTGTTAATTGCTCTTCCCTAAATAAGCTCTCCTAGCCTTTTACAATTTACTTTAATTGGTTTATGAATACACCAAACGTTAATCCTCTAGTTAAGTGCTCCGATTGGTCCCTTCAGAACGTTACTGGAAAGCAAAATTCTTTAATTCCCTTATTGACAGCAGTTAGCATCATGCTGATTAAGACTGGTCATTTTATCTTATGCTGTTGCAAGTCTCCATAATTATGGCAGAGAAATCCTGGCTTCATGTCTTTATTCTCAGTTCCCTGGTGCCTAATTAAAACTGAGCAGCATGCAAAATGGTGGGCAGTGAAGTGCCCATCAGGGTTGCAAATATAAATGGTAAAACTCAGCGCAGGCTAGTTTGGTCTCACGTTTCCCTCAATAATTTACAAAGAGCTGCACAGCTGCAGAAAGAGAGGTCGGTCGGCCTGCACAAAATAGTAAATAAAAAGTATATGTGTATGTTTTGGCTCTGCAGGCTTAAAAGCTCAAGCCCATTTCAGATTGAAACTAATAAAATAACAGGAATGAACTTAATGTAATAATGACAGAGAGACCTGTGTGATATGAAAAGAGATGTCCATTTAGAGACCGTTGACTTGCTATGGTGCATTTTCAGTAATGACAATTATAAAACCCATCTCTCTGAGTTTTGTAAGAAATTATTCAACAAGGGCCACAGTTCACTCACAAATGAAAAAGGTAGCTTCAGGTATACTTAATACAATATTTGGACTTGAATATGGTAAAGCTACATTCTGCTGCTTTACCCATCGTCACTACGAATCCTAGCCTGCTTACCTGCAGACAGGCCACTCCGATCCCAACAGCACCAATAACCAACAGATGGTCTGCTAGAAACTGCTCCAGCTTAGTGATGCAACCACCCTGCAGAAAGAAGTTGTAAAAATCACTGACATAAGAATCAATTGAACAGCAAGAAAAAAAACTCAAGAAACGTGGATTTATTACCTGCATGAATATTTACTATGAACTTTTTTTTTATTACAGGAAATAAGTTAGTAGTTGGAATTTTAAAAAAAAAGGACTCGAGTAAAATTTTATCATGCATCATTGATATATATTCCCCATTCATGGTATGGGATGTAATTTTTTAATACAATGATATGCCCGTGTTCGTGCAATGACACATAATCCAAGTGTTGTGAGCGATAAGAGGGAAACTGAAGAATGTGACACAAGCGGGAGAAAAAATGTCCCCTGTGCAGCTGGGATAAGCATTAAAAACCTCATCTTTTATTCATTGCTAGAAAGCTCACTCTATCAGAGAAATGCTTCAAACTCCAGCATTCTTTGTTGTTTCAATTTTACTTTAGAAAGTAAGACATCAGGATGTAGGGAAATCTCAGACATGTTTTACTGATGACATTTTATTTCCAGTGAACAGTAAATAAATAAAGGACTAGAGGAACTGGTTCTCTTGCAGTATATGATGATTAAGTTGCACAATGGCATATTTGCAGCCATAACGTGGGAATCTCACATATCTCACAAACAGAGGAAACAAAACAAAGGGCAAAGCTAAAGCATCAGAGTCGTCTGGGGAGTTCATTCTGAGAATGTGAAATTCTTTAATTAGCCGAGCTATAGCAAATGTGATAAAGGGCTCAGGGCTCCTGCCTAACTTTTTTTTACGAGTAGCACAGTGGCCCCTAACTTAAATTTTTGGGAGCGTAAGCAGAAAATTTAGGGCCGCAAACTGAAATCGCCTTGAATAGCAAATATTCACATTTCCACTCATTTTCACTGTATTAGTGATAAATACTTGAACAATAAATTCAGAAATAATGTTTACAATTCACATTTTTTTGTGCAGTAGTTGACATAATATTAAAAAAAGAAAAAAAACATCCTGCTGGCCACACTAATACAAAACAAGTGGAAATAGAACTTAGCAAATCAGATTTGATCCGATTGGATATTCACTTTGTAGAACAGTAAATATATCACCATCATCCCCCATAGGGCATGGTACGCTAATTAGCGTAATCAGCCTAGTACACATAGTTGTAAGTGATGCTGTCATAAAGAGGGATGTCGTAGGAGCTGTGTGCTGCTCCGAGAAGACCAAGCCTCGTATGAGTGCTTTCGGACGGGGGAGGTCCCTGCTCACACGCACATTGGCCGTCGTCTTCCTCGTCTCCTTTTCTTGTATATAAGTTAGTTTGAGTCGGCAAATAAGCAGCAAATTTGCGTATTGCTGTGAACTACTGGGCTGAAGAGGGGAGCATAAGTTAGTTAGCAACAAAATAAATTCAATTATAACTACTACAAGAAAAAGACCTGCAAATGTATTGGTCGCCATTGCGCGAGTAGATGAAATATTCACTTGCACTGTCTCACATTTTGGTCGCAAAATGCGACCATTTGGTCGCAGTCTGGAGTCCTGGGGCTGCATGATGGCAGAAGATTGCGAACTTGCAAGATACACTTCAGTATATGGTTTAGCTTATTATTAACAAGGGCTGCATACCACTTGTGTGTTTGTGCATGTGCATTTGTTGTAGAATATGGAACAAAGCACCTGTTTTCATAGTTCTTCCAAGTCATATAGTCTGTCATAAAAAAGGTCTACAGCTGAACATTTCCAGTTCCATGTTACAATGTTATTGTGCATGTGGATAAATGTTTGCTGTATTTTGCTCCAGAGTTCTGCCAGACATTGTCTGTTGCAAATACTGTTATTTTTAATCTTGTAATCCATACAGGGCTTAAAAATGCATCAAGAAACACGTTCTAGGCTATGTTTAGTAAAGAGACTCTACAGGGTTGTTCTCATTTAGAGTCAAGTCCACTGACCTCCACCTTGTAGATGTTTGAGGGGTGGTCCCTCTTTCCACATTGAGGGGTGATGGTCTTGCAGCAGCTGTCAGGCACCAGTCTGTGCTCTGCTTGTGTTGATGAAATGTACACGCTCTGCATCCAGTCCTGGGAGTTGTTGCTGCCACAGCATTTGAACTGGATTTGAAAGGACAGTGAGTAGCTGAGTGATAACCACTTACAAGGTTTAATGCAATAGTTAGCTCAAATCTCTGCTTTAACATAGACATTGTGTTTAATTAACTATTCCTTCGGCTGAAAGGAAAGGCGCTACGTTACCACAAAGCCCATTTCTCCCCTCACAGGGAATACTTTGCTCCGACTACTTCACTTGTCAGTTATGGAACAATGCTTTGTGAAAATCCTAATGGAATATGCAAAGCTGTGAGAGATGTCTTCTACCACATCTCTGCATAATTTCAATGCATCGCTGCTGCAGACTGACAATGGCAAACACATTTACAGCAAGTACACCTGACCACACTTACAGAGAAGGACTCGAAACATTCTCAAATTAGCGCATATATATATATTTTTTTTAAATAGATATATTTTCCATACATCCTGTTGTAGTCTGTCAACAGCTGATGTGATGGCCTCCTTTCCTGGCTGAGCGTAATTCTCTGTCATAGTCTGGTTGAGATGCTGCTTCAGTTCCTCACTCAGCTGGGAATAAGGAACATAAAAATTAAATAAGTGCACAGTGAGTACTGTGAAGGGTGTGTGTGTGTAGTTAGATGAGTTATGCAGTGTTGATTCAACATTTATATTTTGTAGCCAGTTACTTTCATATAAGGAAAGAATGAACAGGAAAAAACCATTAGTCAAAGGTCTACAGTTTAATGCTGTGTGGGAGGTTTCGGTCATGTTAGAGAGGTCGCGTAAGTGCTGTAACAGAAGAAGAATACATCCCCCACCACCTTAAAACAATGGATTTGATTTATTCAATTCATTTGTACTCTTTGCAGTGCTGTCTGACAGACAGGAAGACCACCTACTACTACAGTATTTCCATTTATTTTCCCTTTTAATCTGATTTAGACACTTTAAAAAAATTTATTCAATTTCTCCAGGGAGCTCATAAAACACCAGTTTTTTATTTTACCACACATTTGCTGTGACCAAAGATAGAAGTTTATTGCAGCCAGATGGGACCTGCAAAAGGTGGCTGAACCCAAGTCATTTATTTTTTCCCAAAATGGCCGTCAGACATCAGAAGCCTCATACTGGCTTACTTTCTCGTTGTCATCTTGACACTTTGATTCCCCCCCATGAATTACATTAAAATGATTAAGAAGAGAAGTTAAAAAGTTACCGGGCAGAATTCATGCATAGGCGCATGAGAAAAGAAATGTTTTGACCTGGATTTAAAAATGGGTACATTTGGGGAAAGTTTAATCTCTACTGGCAGTTTGTTCCACTTGTTTGCAGCATAAAAGCTAAATGCTGCTTCTACATGTTTAGTCTGGACTCTGACCTGGATCCAAGAGCTCTGACCTAGCAGAGCTCTTGGTTCTATATATTATATCATAGAAGTATTCTGGGCCTAAACCGTTCTGGGATTTGTAAACGATCAGATCACTTAGTCCTGGTTAAAACTCTAGCAGCAGCATTTTGGATGAGTTGCAGAGGTTTAATGCTCCTTTTAGGAAGCCCTTTTAAAAGACCAGTTCAATAATCCAGCTGGAGGTGAAAGCATGGAGGAGTTTCTCCTGGTCTTTCTGGGAGACTAAACTTTTAATTCTGTTGATGTTTCTGAGCTGGTAAAAAGCTGCATAGCATGAATTCTAACAAAGCGTTGGACAAACCAGAACTTATTTCTTTTGTTGCATTTCTGGTGAAGGAGCCCTTTTATGGGAACTAGTGTGTTTTAAAGGGCTCCACACTTTCACCTTTTCCATTCAACATTAGCAATTGGGACAAAACAGAGTTTTGGGGAAAATATTTTACCCCCAAAACCATCTCTTTTCAAGAGATTACCAAGAGCTATGTAAGTGAGGTTTGCATTGCTGGATATTTCTGATATGTTAAATATTTCAAGTTATTTCTGTCTTTTAGTCTTGGTCAGCTAACATTTAAACTCCACTGTGGCTCTTTACATCTGTTAAGCCGTTTGTGTCCTCTCCACTTTGCTGCATTTTGTGCTGCAATATAAAACGTCAGCTTCTTACCCACTAAACCTTCAAGTTCAGCTACAGTTTGGTCTTCACTAACTTGTGCTTGTGTTGCACAGCACTCAGCTTGGAATCAATAATAACTGATCACTTACCCTTTGGTAGTATACGTAAGCCAATACTCCAGCCACCAGCTCGATCAAGAAGATCAACAGCAGGAAGAAGAAATACTGTAATTCAGAAGTAGGATGAAGAGAAGAAAGAAGGGAGAAGTTGATAAGAGAAATCCAAGACAGTTGTCCTCTTTACAAACTCAAGCTGCTTCAAACTGTGACGGCTTGATATGAACTTCCATCAACTGTCCCTCTGCAGCATCTGTCACTTCCAACACAGATGGAAATGCTCCACAAAAATGAGACAACTAGAAAGCAATCTGACAGAACTGCAGCTTTCCTAGACTCTAAAAGTGTAAGCAAAGGTTTTATAATTTATGTAACAACTCCTATACCCTTCACAAAAATGCTCCATGCCATGTTATACAAACACACACACCTAATTAGAACCAGCTGTCACACAGTGGGACAAAACGGCATGACCTGAGCACCAACAGCTCTTCTTTCAGAACCATTATGAAGAGGCAGACAACACACCAAACAGAGTATACATAAGCAAACAGCTGCAGGGAAGTCATGATCACAATGAAAACGCTTTAACAAATGAGGGGCAATAGTAGAGCTGCTCGATAATGGGAAAAATGATTATTTTGATCGAAATTGAGATCTCGGTTATCTAACACGATTAGAGAAAGAAAAAGAGCTTTTAAAAAAAAAAGCCATGTTACGACAGACAACGCATCGTTCTTTCCACCAGGTCCCAGTAGCTATTGTTTGTCTCAGACCAGCAGCTGCTATGTTCTGCCAGGTGTGATCTGGAATAAATGAGACTGGAGACATTTCTTTTTCACGCTAAAATCTGCGTCATATTCGGTTCTATGGTGCAGCTTGACCACAGGTCCGTAGCGGTGGTGAAACATTGGACTGTAGCCACGTCCTTCACATCACCCTCATGACATTCATACAGGGCAGGGAGAGACACGCGACTGAAATAGTGACGAGATGGCAGTGATGCCATTTGTCCAAAGTGTTGATGAGTTTCTTAAATACCGGGTTGTTCACTGTGTTAACGGAGCGCTGGTCTTTGGGGAGAAAACAAGTTGTTTGTTTATAAGGTTTGTTATCTCTCTGTCTCTGGGAGCAGGTGGATTATTTAGTCACGACTCACAAAAATTGTACATATTTCTATGTCCTTGAGTCGCATCGTAATGAACATCTACATGAACGAGCGCAACATTTCACATGCGCGAATGTAGCCTGTTGCTTGGCTGGAGGGCAGCGATTTCCGCCTCATTGCGCAAGTTCCATAAAAAATTAATGGAGAAGGAGCCATGTCGCCTCCCGTGTGTCCAGCCCATAACTTGAGAGGCGTTTGCATCTGGAGTTGAATTAAACCAAAGAGGCTGGGACTGTGGGAGGAGTCTGCAACAGAGCGTACGTTGCAATGCCAGTGGCGCTCGATTTGCAACTGAAAACAGCACAAGAGTAAACTGTGAAGGAGCAAAATAATCCAACCATTTCATTATTATGATCGTTGAAAACCCAGATTGTAATTGTGATTAAAATTCGATTAAAATCGCACAGCCCTAGGCAATAGGATGCTGACTTGCACAGCTGAAGCTCCTTCCTAGAGTTGTGCAGCCCCGATTACAATTTATAGGTGCTTATCAACTGTAACTAACAACATGATGAAATAGCTCATGAAGGCATTACAGTTTTAATAAACTGAACACTCCCATAGAGAAAATAATGCCCACATTCTGTCAGTATCAGTTTATTTACGAGTGTGAAACACTCTTAACCAATATTTAACCCTTTTCATAATCATTTTAAGCCAGCTTACTTGATGTACTGTGGTATATAAAAGCTCCTTAACAAGAATAACATGCACATGAAATCCACCATTTAAAACAAAAAAATATTACCATGTGAATCACAATCATCACTTGAAATTTAGCAACTTTTAAAATATTAAACAGGTTGAGTTGCTGGTTTAAACAAACAGTAAGATTTAAAAAAGTTATTTCTTCACACAGAATTGCTACTGGAAGGAGATTTAAAATCCTTCCCATTGTTTCCACCGACCGATCTCGTTAAGGCCATGTTTCCTGCCCACCAGCCAGGCTGCAGCAGCTCTTGAAGCTGTGCAAGAGCTCTCTTTTCATTGCACATTTAGACTTGTGCAGGTATTTGCTTTAGAAATGCAAATTGAAAGATTCTTTTAATTTATTTCTGAGCATGAACTTAAAACTGTTACTGCTCAGCTATTTAAAAAAAATGTTTGATGTCATATCTATGCTTTATTTATTTACTTTACAAACTAAAAAAGAAAAAAAACAAAAACACAACATTCTCTAAGACTGGTAATTACATCGGTTTTGCCAGCGTTTGTACCTGTGCTCTAGTCTAGCAGGGTAGAGATGACTATGTAAACAAATTAACAAATGTTAAGTATCAATATGATAAATATGACCATTTGGTTTGTTTATATCAGCCCTCTAGCACACAACACTCTCCAGAGATGACTGGATCTACTTTAATTGAGTTTTTTCCTGTCATGCAGACACACAACATGCTCTGTGTCTCCTGGTTACAAGATCTCCAGAAACACCTGTTGCTGTGCCTGCTGCCCACGCAAAATGCTCACTTCACACTTCAACACATACATCTATAGTTCATACAACCATCACTCGTTAAGTGCTCCATAATAATCTATAAATGGAGCATTGATGCAGGTGGTGTTAAAGCATTCAGCACTAAAGATCCCAAATGTTCTACATATCCACTTTTTAGCTCCAGTAAGCCCCTTGCTCTCTCCTATTGCTCCATCCATCACCGGTTGATAGGCAGACCTATAAATAGTCCTACAGCAGAGAACATTCACCTCCTGCCTGCTTCGCTCCCTCTGTGCCCTGTCTCTGTAAAATAATGAGGACAGTAAGGATGCTGTCAGAGTCATTTGTCAGCATCTGGTGGCAGACGTTACAACTGGGTTGGCATGGCGTTATGTAGCCATGCAAAGAAAGCACATCTTGGCATACAAGTAGACAGGCATCTAGCTTCTATAGCTAGGTCCTAGAGTGGACCATCTGTGAATTGTATATTGATGAAGGATTGCCGTTACCCATCTGGCCTCCTTCATTTTAAACAGTAAATGGTAAAATGTATGGATTTCTCATCTTTCATGTGGCTGAAAGATTCCTGATTAACATTTCAGTTGCACATTTACTGCATGTCATTCATCTTCTCCCCCTTCCTTACACTTCCTGTCTCAGTTTTACCCCATAAAATAACAGGAAACTGGGGAAATAACTGCCACCGATTACAAGTGTGAGAAACCTGCTTTACAAGTATGAATGCAAATATTATGGCATAAACAAAGAAAGAGATTTTGTACATTAAGAGCTAATTTTAAGTCACATACAGTCACACCCACAACAAAGGCAAATATTTCAGTAGAAACAGCCTGTGTGTGTCTCCTGTCCCTCATGTCTCACCGTGGACAGACAGCTTCTCTGCTCCCTGATAACAGCGCAACAGCCCAAGAAGCCAGTGACCACCACTAAACTGCCAGCCAGGATGAGGATATACGCTGAGATGGCAAACGTGCTGGAAGCCAGCAAACTCAAGTAGTCGCTCTTCTCCACCAGCGTCCAGACGCCTACTCCCAAGACAGCAGCTCCGCCGACCTGGAATGACAAAGGCAGAGGAAAGGAGAAGGTGGTGGGTCAGAAATATACAATTTAGGTGGAAATGATGAGTCTAGCAGAAGGCTAGAGAGATTAAACCAACAGATTTGTAAAATAGAAAAGAAAGTATGTCAGGTCAGTTTATTCATAAAGACACTTTAAAAACCCACACTTTTCAAGAAAGAAAGTGAGTTAAAGCCATTAGATGAGTCACAGATGTAAAGTAATGACAACAAAGACAGGGGGAGGAGTGTCAAGGGGGTACAGAAGAGGGCAAAAAAAGAAGAGGAAACAGGAGGAAAAAACAAGGAAAGTGACACAATCACAGCCTCAGGATCAGTGTGACCACCGAGTTCAAATCTGGGCATAACTACTTCCTTATAAACAATCCTGAGCAACTGGCTCAGGAAGGCTTCAAGATCTGTTCTTCCCATCTCATGAGTTTCACAGGCTGACAAATAGGAAATATCTCAGAGTTATTCCCCTTCATCCTCCCATCCTTTTCCATCAAAAGCAAGACTGTCTTATTCACAGCATAGACCAATCAAAGGAGGCACCACATGGACAGAGGGCCCACTGAAAATGTATTTTTACATCAACAAAGCTGTATCATATGTTCGAGAATGTTCCAATGAATTTTAATAAAGTGGGATGACTTTTGAATGGTGTGAACAGGGCATACAAAGGATTCCTTACACTGTTGTGGGGAAAGCATTGAAAGAAGACCTGACCCCAGAGGAGAGGAGTACAACTGCTTCTGCTAGTGATGAGTTGTGAGGTGGTGACAGAACATAAACAGAAGCCTAAATATAAACCTTGATCCCTCAACTTCATAGATTTATCAATTCAAATTCTACTTTTTGACCCAGAAAATGTTTCTAAGAAGACATTCAGCACTTTATCAGCAAACTGCAGTCACAAAGTGGGGTGCCAGACTGCAGGTTTCATACACACTGCAGCACTGTTTGCTGACAAGCTGTAAATAATCTATGATTCTCGTAGGGATGCATCCATAGCTCTGCCCTTTCAGACAGAACTTCCCTGTGCCTCTTTATTTCACATTTCTTTCTTGTCTGAAGTTCAAAGGAAGATTTATGTTGTGCATATGCCAAGCAAGTATTTAGACTTCCAACTTGAATGACTTATGACTTATTATTATGATCATTGAAATGTCAAAGTGAATCACATTCCTATGTACCGATTGCCTGGAGAGGTTAACTTTGCTGCTCATCTAATGGAAGTGCAGGTTATGAGTAGATCTAGCTAAGAGAGTTAGCAGCCACTTACCCAGAAGAGAAAGTTGAAAACAAAGAGCAAGTACTTGAGACACACAGTCAACCAGTCTTCCTGCTCATCTTTATAAACCGCTGACATCTTCTTTGCTCCAGGTTAGTTTTGAAGGTTTAAACTATGGTTTCCTAAATGAAAAAAAGAAAAAAGAGACCAGCAAAACTATAACTTAAAAGCGCACAATTAACAAAAATACAGCTTAAAACAATTCCATGTAATAGAAACAGGAGACTTGAAAGGTGTGAATGATGATGCCGACACTTCCCTAACTGACTGATCTAAATTCTCCTCTCGATTGTTACGTTCAAGGCTCTGCATAGCATGAGACAATACATTAGAAAAAATTAAATGTGGTGATCCGACAATACTTAGTTAAATATTTTTTCCTCTGATAGGAATCATGTTTTGATTCTGCAACCAAAATATACAACAATCTTTGTAAGGAAGAGGAAAATTACATAAAATATAAATTATGTTGTGTGTGTGTCCCACAGCAAGTGAGAGTAATCAGAAGGATTTGGCATAAGTTACCTGTCAAGCATCTCAGCTGCAACATGAAAACCGCATTTAATCCTTTTTTTCAAATCATGCTAAAATAAAGTCACACTTCTATTATCAAGGTCTAACTTTTTGTTTTTGATGTAACACCCATGTCATCACCTTGTTTGTTATATAAACCACATCCTTAATTATTTATAACACTGAACAGACCATCAACCTCTGAATCATTAACTGAGCGTCTAGTTTCATTTCTGTAAATAAAGGGGACTGGAGTGGGAAGCACTTACTGACGACCCATGAAATCTATGAGATCTATAGTGTGTCCTTCAGTGGACAGCACCATAAGAAACACAGCTAGTTCAACCAGTCAAAAAAATTCCTCAATATTTACTCAAGTTATTAGACATGATCTGGAGTCCTTTAAAAAGTAAAACTTAAAAAGATCAGAATAAAGAATAAACAAAATGTCAAAAAAATAGTGTTTATGGTAGACGAAATGTCCAGTCTGGTCCCTTACAAACACTTTATAAATGCAATACATTGTTTAGATCATTCTTATTTATAATAAGGACTCTTTTTTTCTTTTTTGACCTTTAAGGGTGTGGAGTCCTGGGTGTGGTCATTGCAATTGAAATCAAATGGTGTATTGAGAAATGCTTTCAATGAGGTATATATTTTGTGTCCAGTAAACTAAAGCATTGTTCCAACTCAGTTTAGGCTTTTTTCCTTTACAAGGAAGCTCTATCTCGTGGCTAAGATCGTCAAAGCAAGAAAGTCCTGTGACATCATTTGCATGCTACACAAACAACACAGCAATGAAGATCATGGAGGCGGTGGTTAACCTACTGCTAGGTCTATGGCTCTTGTCAGATTTGAGGTAAATGAAATCCAGAGAAGGCTGCTGGGAGCAAGATATAATACTGGAAACGTATAGTAGAGTTTGGTGGGTTCTTGTGAAGGAGTCAACTTTTATTACTCATCCAGTAACGTCCCTCCCTGGCCAATCAGTGGCCTGCAATCTGTAGACGTCACATTCTCAACTCAACTTTCTTTAAACCTTAGTTGAGTCGGTGCTAAATAGTAGCTGGTACATGGAACTTATGCCTAATGGTAAACCCTATAAGTTGAGTCCAGACAAGCCAAGTACATACTAACAGAAAAAGGCCACAAGTCAAGCTACAAGCAAAATGCAGTGCAATTTGTCAGTTTTATTTCCTTGCTTTGTACGCGCTCTTAAACTGCACACACAATGAAAATTACTATTTTAACTAAATTTGAGCTGAAGTGGTATTTTTTTTATAATTGGTTATTCATCATCAGTGTTGTTTTCTGGAAACCAATTTACCTGACCCACTTGGTTAACAGTGGTAGTATTATACTGATCAATAATATAACACTAGCTCAAAAGCTTTTTAAAAAATTATCAGTAATCATAGCAGTTCCAAGTTAAAGCCGCATATTTGGATGGATCTCACTAATACTGGATGCTCTAATAGTATTTCAATAATATAAATCAATAACATGTTATGTCAAAGCTCTGTAAAAATATTATTTAAAGAAAGTGGCTTTTTTAGACTATCAATTTTGTGATTAAGCATAACATGTATAGAAAGAAACAATAATCATGTAGACAGATATTTTTTTTATTATTATTTACTTGATAATGAAAGCTTAGTAGTGTGGCCCCGCTTCGAATGCACGTGTGCGCGCTCCCGCACCTAAAGTCACTCTTTCTATCAGGGATAACTAACCTGGCACAACACTGGCCGTCTCCTTGGCTGTGCATAACCACCTGTGACCGCTCCTTTTATATTAATTCACACAAAAAACTTCACTTCTAAACCTTTCCAAATCACTTTGTGATTAATGAAAACGCAGTTAATCATATTCTCAATATGGTTTGAAAAGTCCTAGGCTAGTAATTTCAACTTTTTTTCAGATTCTCCAGCTTCTAAGCTAGCTGTTAACGAGGCCTCACTCCGCTCCATATTAATCTTATGTCCAGATGCGTTCACTGGAATAAAACAGTGGGGCTACCTTTTTTTCACGTTTCCCTCTAAGAATGAAAAACATCGCCTTAGGAAGTTTGGACTTTGACCAGTGCACGTGTTTTTCATCGTCGTAAGCTACAGGGAAAAAAGACTAAAAGAATGCATCTTTGACGTTTTAGGCCAAACTTTCTTCCCCATTCCCTTGGGATGGGACATGAAACCGAACATCCTGGAGGGGGGGGGAAACCACCTGCGTCGCTGATGAGGAGGAAGTTTAACCAAATTATATCACATTTACATTGATTTAAAGAACGTTTCTATTCGCGTGCTCCATAAATTACTTACCAAAGTTGCGTCGAGTGCGAAATAATTACCTCGGCTCGTCCGTCTGCTTTTGCTTTCTACGCACATGAACACCACTGCAGTGGTGGGCGTTTTGTCCAGTCCAGCTTGTTGCTTTCAGGGTGTCCGACTGTTAGCTGGGATGGTGCCTTTAGGTGAAGCTCGTATTTTTGAGTAGCGTGTAACACAACGGAAGCACCTTATAGATTCAAAAGTATTTTTTGCGTTTCTAGTGAGATAAGACTTTGCCGTGTTTTTTATTAAATTGTACAAAGTAGATACTGCTTAGAAGAACAATTCTATTAATGTAAAAAGAACCTCTTTTTGTTGTTGCGGTTTCTTTTAGACTAGACAACTTTCCATGTCTTTTCATCATAATGTACTGTGATTTATTATTCTGGCTTCCAGTAAAATATGCATTATTAAAACTTTGACTTAGAGTAATATAATAATATAACAATAGCAAATACATAGGCTATGTAAAAAGTAAGGGAGTTTCACAGGTTTTTTTGTGGGTGTGGGTGTGTGTTTCTCTTGGTTCTGAATAGGGGAAAAACATAAATATAATTTAAGAGTACAGTATTCAGTAAATGGAATTGTCATTTAGTTATTGGTGAATTTTAAAACGTAGTGCTATCATAATGGTTAAGTATCAATTAGAAACCAAAAGTCCTAATGGACTATGTCCATCTGTTATATTTCTGACAGCCTGTGAAGGAAACACTGGAGAGGGAGATGGAGCTTTTGCAGTACTTTCCATTCCAAGATGTGCCAAATACCACGTGCCTTTAGCTGCACAACCTAGGTTACAGTGTAACCACATACCCCGTCAAGCATTCATGACTGAACAAAGACAAAGAGGTTGTCACAAAAAAGAAAAGTACTGTGAACAAAGCCTCAGGTTTGTTCACAGGTCTATCAATAATTGTCCAAAACCAATTGTTCGTATTGCTTTAGATACGTTTCATCGGAAATTCCACATAGTGTGGTAAGAATAACAATTTTTCAGTAGATCTATATCATGTAATGTGGACAATTAAATAACAATGACTGTATTCATTGACTTGCCTAGACTCATTTGTTTAATTTTGCAAGAACAATCAAATTTCCAGATACATTTAAGCAGACTAACAATTATTTAGATAAATATACTTGTAAACTAGAAGAGAAGACAGGTAAAAAGAGGGAACGAGCATATTAATTCATAATTGAAATGTTTGTACCTGCTTTAACAAATTTAAATGGAATAAAAGCCAAAAAAAGGTTATTTCTAGAAACAAACAAAAAGACCTGCTTGTCAGTTCCATCACAGTACAATCTCACTTGCCCAGTTATGCATTTTTATCCTAATAATCTTAATTACAACAACATTTCTTCTTCAAACATGACCCCCAAGTTACTCTTCCTTTTCCATATGTAAGTCAATACTGTTAGTGGATGATGGCTGCATGCATCAATAGTGGTCACCTGCACTGGCGACCATAGGTCTACCAAAACAACATTACTTAGTGGAGGAAGTCATCCATCAGATTAAATATTCTCCCAATAAACCTCATCTAGCTACAGCATTAAAAGCACATCAGGATATATTTCTATGGCTGGTAATTTGGAGAACGTCTGCTTTCAAGTCCCCAAATGCAACACAAGATAACAGACTGTAGTTCCCTCCTACGCTTCCTAAGGCCAGCTCATTTCTGAGCCAAGTCTCAATCTGCTGGAGTTAGTTTATCTGGCTTCCTTACAAATTATGTAGATTAGGGCTTAACTCGTGGTGAAATAACTTGCAAGAAATTACTTTGAGAAAGTCAGAACAACATTTCTAATCAGAATTTCAGACAGTGAAATAAAGAATTGGTTAAAGTAGAAATAGATTTAAATTGATAAGTTTAGGTCATGGTTGCACCCTCAGAAAGTCCTCCTGCTTGTTGTGCCTGACCTCTTGTGGTCAGACTTACTCTAATGTTACAACACATGCCACACAGGCTTTGTCAAAGATTTCATTTTAAAGGAGAGAGTAGATTTTAAAATTCCCTTATCTGTCTCCACATAGAAAAATGTCTAAATTTATATGCTTTGGTTTAAGTGAAAAAACACCAAAACTAATCAACTTTCGATGACCTTTCAAGGGAAAAGACGAAAGATGAAAACAAAAAAAAAGAAAAGAAAGACAGAAAGAAAAAAATTATAAATGTTTTAAAATAACAATGTTTGGTAATGTGATACTAAAAAGAGCACCTAGGAGAGTCTCTCAGGAATAAAGAGGGGTGGAGGTGAATTAACATGCAAAAATCTCCAGGAACAAACTGTCATAATAATATCGCTCAAGGTAAAATTGCAAAGACTTTGAACAGTAAATGTGTAAATATTCTGAGAAACTTGAGAATATTGGTGTGCAAAGGGAAATGGCTGAAATATTAAAGCCCTCAAAATGAAATATTAAAATCAGACATGATTCTGTCAAAAAAAAAATCTTTGTGTGGGCTCAGTAACTTTTCTAGAAACCACTGTCTGTGAACACAGTTCACAGTGAAATCCACAAATGCATCCAAAGAAAAATTCAAATGTGAACCTGATGCAGAAACACTGCCGTCTTCTCTGGACCAAAGCAGAAAATGGACTGGGCCATAATGGAGACTTTTCTGTGGTCAGACCAGCCAAAATTGGAAATTGTCTTAATAAATGAAGGTCACCACATCCTTGGGATTATTATAGAGGAGAAAGACCATCTGGCTTGTTATCAGCGATCAGTTTAAAAGCTCCTATCACTGTCAGTAGGGGTTTTATTAGTTCCTGCGCATCTGGAAACATTCACATCTGGAAAACAACAGTCAGCATTGAAAGATGTAAACAGGTTTTAGAGCAATATGCTACCACCCAGATAACATCTTTTTTAGAGAAGATCTTGCATATTTCAGCAAGACAATGTGTAGTAGCTTGGTCGACACTGCTGGGAACTCACAGCATCTTTACTGCAGTCGTAACACAAATGCTCGTACATTCTTTTTTTTTTTTTTAAATTAGCAGCAACACACAGACCACAATAAAATCTGTCAATCAACCTGATCCAACAATGAACAGTACCCCTAACAGACAAACCCGTGAACATAATTTTCCACATTTCCTCACAATGCTAAATCACATTCTGCATTGCTTAGCAACAGCAAGGCTTTAAAGTGTTTCTCTAGTAGGGGTATACATACCCCTTGGGATACTTGGAGACACTCCAGGGGGTACATGAGAATTAGAAGAAGAAGAAGAAAAAAAAAAGGAATAACTTGTTATATCTTTTAAATCTTTCTTACTTAATGGATATTTTTCAGTTTGTTGTCAAGATTACCACACAGATGTGGAATTGTAGACATATGTACATTTAAAATAATTTCTAGAGCTTGAAAAGTTACTCTTATTGTAAAATGAAACACTGTATTTTTCAGTTTCAGATCCCTGTTAATAAAGATTTGGTGATTCAGTAAATCCGAAGTCTGTAAGTTATCATGCACATGAAAATGAGTAAATATATAAATGTGTAATATGTAAAATAAATAAAATATGTAATAAAAAATAAAGTAAAAACATAAAATATACATATAAATATTATATAAATTAGAAATATCATGTATAAAATAAAATATGGAATATATCTAATATATAAATAAAGAATATATAAATATATCAAAGTGATCAATTTAGGGATAAATTTTAATTAAAAAATCTAAAGTTTGTTTGTTAAATTTTATGTATTTTTTATTTAAATATGAATATATATTTAATTATATTTATATATATTAATTAATTATATACAGTGAGGAAAATAAGTATTTGAACACCCTGCTATTTTGCAAGTTCTCCCACTTAGAAACATGGAGGGGT
>JBAMHW010000026.1:19725756-19794400 GCA_037177495.1 Rhadinocentrus ornatus | reverse complement strand
TCTGTATAATATGGCAGCTGAAATGAAGACTCATCCGACCAGGCAAAGTTTTTCCATCTTCTGTTGCCCAGTGTTGGTGAGTCTGTGTGAACTGTAGCATCAGTTTCCTGTTCTTAGCTGACAGGAGTGGTACCCGGTGTGGTCTTCTGCTGCTGTAGCCCATCTGCTTCAAGGCTGGATGTGTTGTGTGTTCAGAGATGCTGTTCTGCATACCTTAGTTGTAATCATCATCAGGTGTTAATCTCCCACCAGTCTGTCCATTTTCCTCCTTTTGAAGACATTTTGGTCCAGACAACTGCTGCTCATTGGATGTTTTCTCTTTTTCAGACCATTCTCTGTAAACCCTAGAGATGGTTGTGTGAAAAATCCCAGTAGCCGTAGCATTAGCTGGGCAGTGAGTGTGAATGGGTTAAATACAAAACAACAGTATCACAAAGAGCTTCTAGTTTAAAATAAATGTAGACAAGGCAGATCAAATAAGTTTAAAACCTGAGTCCATGTGTGATTATTTAAATACAATTAAAAAGTCAAATCAAATATGGCAGAAATCAGCTTGGATTTAAAGAATAATAAACAAAACTATTGAAATGCCTGTTTTTGATGATCTTAGCCAGACAAAATGGGAAGGTTGTCAGGTTGAAATCATTCGACTTCTCACCTGCTGACATGAGAGTTCATATTCACACGTGTCTAAAAAAATCACTGAATTTGTTTGTACGTGCATGTGTGTGTTCTTTCAAGTTTATATCTCTATAAAACAGTTTCAGTTCTCTTCATCAGCTGTTGGGAGATTGGATCAGCTAAATGGATGCTCTACTCTGCTGTGATTGGCTGTTTTTCTAAGCAGCTGTTAGGATGCTGACGGCAGAGCTAGTGCACAAAATTTAGTTTTTCTCAGATGAATCCGTGGTAGTAAAATCAGGATTTTATTAGTTTATAGTGACAGTCTGGAAATATTTGATGTGTCCTGTGATTTAACACATCATGTTAATGGGCAGCTTTTTTAAAAAAATTTTTTATTTTATCTCTGTCAATTTTAACTATTTAACAAAAGATACACAAATGAGATTTTAGAGAGACTGGTCCTATTGGGAATTTGGTTTTATTGATTTACACTTTGCTGTATTCACCAAAAGATGCAAAAACATGGAACTGTGGGACTTGTGCTGCATGTCCAGTTCATTGTTTCCATGAAAGAGTTCGAAAACCATGTTCATTACCTTGGATTTTCATTACTGTGTTTATAGCTTTGATTTGATATATTAGTTGGACTAACATGTTTACATGTATTTTTAAAAGTCAGATTCAGGTCTGAGTAACCACTATTTATTTTCTTGTGGTATCAAGTTGTAACTATTCTTTCTTTTGTAGTTTTGTTGCTTCAGTGTACTGCACTTTTAGCATTACTTCAAACATCAACTTATCTAATCATTAAAACAAATTAAATTCACTCACCCTTTTAAAGAAATACTCACTTTAGGATGTATTTGTCATGCAAAACTAAATGTAGCACAAAGTTGTTTACAGCATGTAAATTCCGAAAACTGAATGAATCAATAAATCCCACTCTGCTTCATCCCAACTCTAATGTGCCAAATGGATTATATTAAAAAAAAAAAAAAACAGTCAAAGAGTCATAAGGGTGAAGAACTGAGGAAAAGCTGTTGCATTTAGGGGGATAAAATCCTAGAAATCAGAATAAAAATAAAATCAGCAAACATGATATTTAATGAAACAATAAAATAAGATTTAAAGAATTGAAAAAAAAGTAGATTAAAAATAAATACTAATAGTAATACAGGAAAAGCTGTTCGTATCACTGCTGTCATATCCTTAGTATCTTCTGGGAATGATAAAACTTTTAAATATGCCTTCTCCGCTTGTACTAAATATTAAACAGACTTGCACCACCACCATTATAGGAATATGTAACACCAAAAACTGGAGGGACCACTAGAGCCACTACAAGAGGAGACTGTGGGGTCCCCCATAGATGCACCACTTTGAACAATCTGTGCCATCAGCTAGTAGTAGAAACATCTGGAACACTGTACCACCTGGAATAAGAGAATGCAACACGTAGACCACTTTTAAATCCCATCTCAACAACTGGTTGAACAAACCAAACCTGTTCTCACATCTAGATAGATGCAGAGAACAAGTTAGACTGTATACGCTACAGGTCAAAAGTTTGGACACATTAGATTTAATGGGAAAGTGTGTCCAAACTTTCGACAGGTACTGTATACACTGTACATGTAGCTGTGCACCATACCTGCCTTGCTTTTGTATTTGAGTGCTTTTGTATTTGAGTGTTTTATTCCTGTTATATATCCTGTTACATGCGGGACAAGAAATACTCAGTGATATAAATGATAATGATGATCATCTTGTAAGTACACTTTAAATGCTGCAGCTGAGACAATAAAAATATGAATTATTGTTGTGTACAGCAGGAGAATCTAGGTCCTCTGAACTACATTTAAATGCTAATTTTGACACTGATTGTTTCAAAATAAGCAAACATATCTTTAGAAAATAGAAAATAGTGATACACTTCTATACCAACATGTGTCCATACACAAATAGAACTTACATAAATACAATTTAAATATGTGAAATGGTTAAGAAACAAGCAGAGAGGGTGTTTTAGGGAAGATTAAGTGTTATTGCGTGAGATTGGTTAGGAGGAAGAGCTGTTAGAAGATATGGACCCTTTACTCTGCCATAGAAGTCTGTCTAAAATTCTGGAAAAGTTGGGAATTTTTTTATGAATGTGCATCATAGTTTTCCACAGCTGTTGCTCCTTGTTAGAAAGTTCTGTTAGAAGGGAAGCAGCCCCTTTCCTGGAAACTATTTCCAAAAGCGCCTGCAGCCACATTCTATCTTTTAAATTAATCTGCATCCTTCCAGTTTATTGTTATCAGTCTTTTAGCCGTCATACATCCAGTTATTAGGATTTATTTGTGAATTTTATGAAATTTGTGAAACACTAAAGTTCAAAAGACACACTGGATCACAATAAAAGTACAGCCAGGCTTTAGTTTTATCACTTACAGATGATACCGAAATGATAAAAGGTACCCTGATCTTACATGCAGAACCAGCTATACTCATACTGTACAATCAAACAGGGAGTTTGTGAAGGCTTTTCCAGTCATTGTCCCATTCTTTTTTCCACATATCTGCTCAAATCAGTTTCTCAACACCTTGGAAATGCTTTGCACTTATTTACTGATATTTTCTTCAATAATTTAACCTTTTTTTGTCCTTTGCTTTTACTTTGTCTCAGTGTCTGTCTGCATGGGTGCGATTACTGTTTCTCCAAAGTATTTGATCAGTTGTGACCTCATTTATATGAAGTCTTGGTCTTCAGTACTCAGTTAAGTTGAGTTAAAGTTCTTAATTTTCCATTATGTGGACTTTTTCATATCATCTAAGGTTATAATGCTTTGGATTCATTGGTTTTATCAGTAAGTGGTCTTCTCCTAAGCAGAAAACTATGTTATTTCATAATGGGACACTTCAGGCCTGTTTGGCATGATTTTAACATGGAAACAGTTATTTAAATCCTAACTGTTCCATCAGTAAACTCAGATTTTATCCCTTGCAGAGTGTTTGCACAGCGTGTGTGGCTTCCCTCTGAGTCAGTACCTCTGCGACCAGTCCTGGTTCTGTGGTAGAAACGCCAGGATGTCAGCATGTTTGGTGAGTCTGATTATAAAATAAAAAGAAAAGATAAGAAAGAAAGAAATGTGCTGGCAGGGCTGTGCCTGTAGTAGAAGCCCCCTCCAAAAAAACACAGATGCAGAAAATACTCTGATTAAGTCATGAAACTGATGCATAATTTCTTTCTTTTTTTTTTTTGTAGCAAATTAAATGTTTTTCTGGTTAACAATTTGTCTTAAAAGTTAGCTTTTTTTCTACCAAACAGGCGCTGGAGAGAGTTTCTCTTGGCCAGGGGGTAAGTGCAGCATACTTACTAATCGTCATCAATATCATAAACTAATAGCTGCTATAAACAGCAGAATGGAAATGTCTTAATCTGATGTGTCATCACACTCATCCAAACAAATCCATCAGACATTATCTTCATTGTAGATCTTCTGCACGTGTTTAAACACTCGGGCCATTAATTCTGCTATTGTTTTAAGTCTGTGATTGACTACAGTGTATTTATTTGTAATGTGGCGTTTGGAGGCTGCAGGCCAAATCCGATACACGATACGCACCGCCATTAATATGGAATGTTTATAAATATTAATGCAATCACAAAAAGATGGATTACTCACTGGAACAGGGGTCTGAATCTCAAAGCTTGATTGCTTGCTAGTGTTGCATTAAGTTTGGAGAGTGTCAGAAATATTCATCAGCCATGTTGTATACATTTTTTTCTTTTCTCCAGATTCAGATGGAGTCTCTGTTCTACAGAGCAGTCCTTCATGTTATTCTGAGGGACCACTACGGCTCCTATAAAAGGTAATAAACAACAACTTCAGGCAGTTTATTGTTGTCATTGGTACAATAGCTAATGCGTGTGTGAGAATGATGCAGAACAGGACAGGCCTTGAGTTTTTGCTGCAGTCCAAAGGTTTTGTTTTTATTATTCTGAACCAGAAAGGGAAACAGATGTTTGCTTTGGTTCCAATTAACCAAAACTTGCAAACCAAACCGAATCCACATGTACATGTAGAGCAGGATTTGGTTATTTGGTCATTAAGATGCTTCAAAGCTAAAGCTATAGTATTATCTAAAATGGGATTAGGATTATGCTGCTTTTATTTAGATGCAAACATCTGCAAATGTCCATGTTTAAAATTGTGCCAGACCTGCCTAAGGAGAACATGGATGTGCCATTTTACAGAAGCCCATTTGCTGTTTACTGCTTGTATTCAGGTGGTATCACGACTAGATGTTTCATTTATGGTCTAGAATATAGAAGAAGGAATAGAAATCTCCTGGTAGTCCACCCAGCAGCTTTGAGCTCAGTCTGAGTGGATCATCAATCATTCTTATTCGTGTTTTGACAGTATTGTTATTTCTGTGTTTGCTCACAAATTTAGAATTTATTAGATTTTGCAACTGTCCAATAACAAATTAGCAAAATCTCCTGAAACCAATAAGCTGATATGTTTCAAGCTAAAGCAGATGTTAAAGCGTTAGTCAGGCATTGCTCTGGAAACATGAATAACAGACTTTAATCTGATAAAGATTTTATTTTTGATCTATCCATCCTGTGGTGCTCTTTACTGAATGATTTCACCTGCTTGACTGAGCAGACCAGTGGAGGGAAATACAGCAGACCTCCGATCAGCCTTTAATAATTACACTTTAGACATCAGTTTTCTCCAAACAAAGCCTTTTCATCATGACTGAGTCCTAGAGAAGTGTTTATTTTCCTTTGAAAAGAATTGGTGAGACTGAAATGTGTTTGATCCGCAGTGAAAAGCGAGTTGGGAACGTTTATTCCAAGGCAAAGTCATTTGTGGACTATGTTTGTCGAGCTCTGCGCAGACTGGAACTGGATGAATCAAAGGTCAGAAGCAGAATTTTGCTGTCATCTTACAACACCTTCAAGAAACTGTTGAAAAGTTTAGTTGAAACACTGATTTGATGGAGTGTCATTCCTCCTTTTACATTTTCACCACCAAATCTAAGTCAGATCTTTATTTAGAAACTCCTAACAGAGGTTTAGTAAACTATCCAGGTGCAGTCATGTTGTCGACTGGTTGCCATGGATATTTATGTTTGTTATATTTCTTTTAACTTCTAAAAATCATCAGATATTTCCAGACTTACTTCAACTCTTATTTTTTTTTATCCAATATTCTCATCTTGACTCACACGACACCTCCCTCTACCTCTCCAGCTCTCTGACAGCGACATCCAGGACTACCACGACACCTACAGAGCGCGTATGGACGAGATGCATGCATTTAACATGGTAACACCCTGAATTCATCTAAGTGGAAGTGTTTCCAGCCTATGTGGAGACTTTGTTTGTATTCTCATACCCAGCAACCTGTTTAAGTTTTGTGTAAAATCGTTTCCCTGTAAAATGCTAATGTGTTACAGACCACTGAGTTAGATTATTTTAGTCTGTGGGGAAATAATGTGAGAACAATCATACTGAACAGGAAGAAAACCAGCCTCTGGTTTCTTCTGAAGTCATTAATTATGCTGTCAGCTGGGGTAGAAATTTAGTTTTTGACATAAACCAGTAAAATGGTCTGTTTGACAATTGCTCACAAGCTACTGGGTGGACACCAGTCATGAGTTAGAAGTTTCACAACAGGAAGTAGTCTAAAGAGATGATTTACTAGAGCAGTTTGTAACAGGAAGATCGACAAATTGACATGAAATACAAACTCCTTTTAATAGAAAAATAACTTTTTTTCTTTTTGTTTTCTGTGTAGTTGAAGGTGAGCCTTGCTCCTTGTATTGAAGGTCTGATTCTCCTCGATCGCCTCTGCTACCTGAAAGAACAGGTAAAATTGCTGCAGTTAGAGGGCTGTCATCAAGGTATCAAATCAGAGTTATAATGCTATGTGAAAGTTTGGAAACACTAGATCCAAATATCTGTTATGATGAGTACTTAAGTGAGCATAAGATAAAATTGTGATTTTTAGTAAATTAAGTTCAGGTAGCCATTTGCTCAGACTGGAATGTAATTAGAAAATGGCATTTAACAAGAGTGAATGTAAAGAAAACATCCTGAGAGAGCAGCTTATTGGACTGCAAGTAAGACAAATCAAAACCATGATTTTAACCCAATGCTTATACAGTAGGGCATTTAATACAGTTCAGAATTCTCAGATTCTTCTCTACACCACGGTAATACGACGTGGCACAGCTCACAAGCAAATACGCACAAGTCGAGGATGCGCAGCAGTTTAAAATGTTTCAGCACCTTTTCTGAATTTCAGTGAACGTGATTAGAATAGAAACACAAAATAAACTAAGAACAAAAGCAATTCCAAATATTTAGTGCCCCCTTATTGTCTCCTTCCTGTATCTGAGCTGGACTCATTCTTAGGATTGGTGCTTACAGCTTGTCGCTTGGGATTTTAACTTTGCCTCCCAGATGATTAAAGCGCACACACAGAAATGTCAGAAATCTGGACCACTGACACTAATATAGGTGTTGGCTTAATTGAATCCAGCCTGCAGTTGACGGTCGTATGCTTCTGCAGCCAAACACAACACGCTGACCTTTGCTTTGAGTCTGTGATGAGAAATGTGCGATTGGACAGCTTTGAACTTATGATTACATGTGATTGTGTATCAGATGGACTTCCTTATTAAGGTCCTGTAATCAAACTACGTAACATCAACAGCACCGGCCAGCTCCCTCAAGAAGGAGTAAAAAGGAGGTGATGGATGTTTGTTTATGTGATCCATGTGATGATAAGTTTACTGAAGCATGTTCAGCCTTAATCACATGAACACAAAGATCAGGTGTGGAAATGTTCTATGTTGTTTGGGTTTTGTTGTGCAGCTAAATGTTCAGAAAGGAAGATAATTTATGCAAATAAACAGGAATCCAGGAGATTTTAAACATTTAGTTAAAAATTTTTTTTGTGTGTGTGTACTTCAGGAGTATGTGTCCTTCTCTGCACTGGTGCAACTTTTTGATCCCCTGTTGTCACCCAGATGTTATGCAATCGTTGGACTGAAGAGTGATGCAAAGAGAATAACAAGCTGAAGAACTTAAACATAAAATACTCTGATGCTTAGCTATTAGATATTATCCTGCTGTGTTATGTTGCATCATCACCCTGTTTTTATCAGATGTATGATTTTGCTATGTTCATCTCTGTTTAATAAACACATTTTGTTTTATGCACTTTATTTTTTCCCATGGAAAACTGATCTGAAACATTTCCGGTTTTCGGTCCTTGAGAGCAGCTCAACACACCTGGAAAAATTGTGTGGTCGGATTGAATTATATCTATTGCAGCCTTTTGACTTTGTGTTTGAGTGACTCTAAAGAAAACACTTGTTTTTAAGGACCCTTCAGGGAACTGGGGGTAATGTGGGATTTAAGAAGACTTGGATCCCCTATGCATGTCTGGAAAGTCCATTTCAAGTCACCTAAATAAAAAAAAAAGTAGAGAAAAATACAAACAAGGCCAGAGGTGCCCTTTTCTAGTCTTTCCTTTTTTTGTTTTACTTTTATCAAATAAAAGGTGCTTAGTACATGGCGATGGTGAGGATTTGTGCTTCCCACCAACTGTAAGTTGTCTCGATGGGATGAGAGCAACACAACAAGAACTAGAAATTTTGTTCTGATTAAGAAAATGAGCGCATATGATTCTGCTTTTAGGAAAATTATAGATAAGAGAGGCTGGAATAGCGTCTGTGGATCCGAGATGAACCTTAACCCCACATTGCCCCCGGTATGTAATGTAGTGTGTCGTGTGTAGAGAGAGAGAAAAAAGCTCTGAAAAAAAAATCACAGGAAATGCTGTTTTACTGTGATTTAAAGGGGTAAATGAAAAACACATTTGTGGAGCCTAAAGCAAGGTTAGAAGGGATTATATGAGGAAGAACATTTAGTTAGGTTGATAATAATAATAATAATAAAAAAGCTGTGACAGAAAGTAAGGTTTATTTATAGAGCACTTATAACTAAAAACTTTCCCAAATAAAAAAGCCTTCAGATGCTTTTTAGTGGACTCAAAACAATCAGTACAATTAAGAAACAAGGGAAGTAACTGAATTTTAAATCAGGTGTAGAACAACTAACAACCTGATGACATGAGCTGGGGGGTTTAATGGTTGATTACAGCATTAACCTTTATTAAATATATTTATAGAGCAGTGGGAATCCTGCTGGATATCATTATTTGATTTTCCATGTGCCTTTAATACCATTCAACCTCATCTCGTAGCTGAGAAATTTAGTTGGCTGGATATTTAATTTTAACATCATCCAATGGGTCCCCACAGGAGTGTGTTCTGTCCCTTCTGCTAGGATCTTACACACCAATGACTACCATGCTGACAGGTAAATTATCAAGTGGTTGATGATTTTGTACTATGGTGTGAAAATGCCATCACATGAGCACATTAAAAAAACATTGATTTCCATCATTTTCAACAGTCCCCCTGCACAGTGTTTTCAAAAGCCAGGACAAACTGGACAAGTTTGAGGTGGACAAAACACTAATGCCCTTGTTTAACAGCTTTTATGGAGTCTGTTTTTCTATTTTCCATCATCTGCTGGTGTGGAAACCCTATTCCAGAGAAAAAATAGCACGTTTAAAATAGTTAATGTGGCCAGTAAGACAGTGGGCGTGGGGTCCATCTGCCTTACACTTGGTACCCAAGTGCTCCTAAACAAAGATATAAAGCCTTCTTTATCCCTCTTTTCACTCAAGTGTGCTACTCAAACGGGAGGAGAGAGCCCTTGTTTATTGTAGTGACCAGTTTTTGTGATGTATTCAATCTCTTTATTTTTATTATTATTAGTATCCATTTTCTAGCTTGTTTTTAACTGTGGTAGAAGCTACTTGTGTGGTCTGTGTTGTATATTGTCCATGTCATGCATTCCTGCTGGACACAAATTGCCCTTTTGGGACAAAGAATAAAGTCATTCTGATAAATTTGGGGCATGACTGAATTTAGTTGGTTATTTAAAGGAATTTAAAGGTGATCAATAGGATTTTATATTAATTCCAAAATTAACTTTCATCCAAAAGAGACATAATAAAATTTTCCTTGTGTTTTGGTTCCAGTTAAGATCTTTACTGCAACAATCTAAATACGTTTAAGGATATTTTTTTTAAATTATTATTATTAAAAGCCGCACTGCTGAAGTTTGGTAGATTTTTGCACTTTGGTACCCCCTACTGAAGGCTAACTCTGTATCTGCCTTGCTCCTGTCTCTTCTCTGAGCTCTCTCCAGCCAGATAAACACAGGCTGATGTTGACTCTTGTTTTGTCACTTTTTTCTTTTCCTTGTTTCCACTGATAATATCCTCTTGCATTCCTTTGCTAAATCAGCCATATGGCATGTTCACAACGGCTTGTGTTATGATATCCAGTTACTAATGTGTGATGACGTAAAGTAAAATGCAGTTGTTATATGATGCTTCAGGCAGGAAAAAGAAGTTGTAAAGTGCAGTTTTCTCAGCCCCAGGATGCTGCAGGGCAATGACAGCTCCAGGAATGTGCAAAATGAATGTCAGTGTACCATCAAAACAAGTCAGAAGCACCGAGCTTTAAGGTCAGGAAGTTATATAGTGTTGCTTTAAGAAATACTGTGTTACAGTAATCTAAATAAGAGGAAAAAAATAGTATGATTGATCATTCTTAATTCCAACTTTGATGCTAGCCTTCTTCATTTTGAAGTATTCCTGTAATTAAGGTTTTTTAGATCAACTGTAGGAATGAAATATTAAAAGCCTCGACTGGTCAACCACAACACCAGCCAGCAGCAGCCCTTGGCAGCTACCTTGACCGTCATCCCTGCCCCTTCTCCGGCAGGTATAACAGAAGAGCTGGGTTGTGCAGCGTGATACTCGCTAGCCTCTTCCTCTGTTGTGTTAACATTATTGTCAAACTCATCTCCTGCTTCTATTGACCTGTCTACTGTATGAGTGGCTACATCTGGCTGGCCTGGCTCTTTCAGCCAACGTTGTTAGGCTACCTTGCTTTCTTTTGGATATTCTGTATAGTTTTTAGCAAAGACTACAAGTGTGTTAGCTGTGCATTTACTCCTTTAATTTGTATGTAACGTAGGCCTACAAGAAGTTTAACTTGCAGCGCCGGCATGCTTCAGTGGTCACAATAATTATAGCATCCACAGTCATATGGTGAAATTGTGAGCAATCATCATACATTTTATTGTCATGTTTTATATAGCTCCCCCAAAATTTCATAAATCATGTTTCTAGGGGAGCTCATGTTTCATCAAGGGGAGCTATAGCTCCTGAGTTATGCAATCACCCTGTCAGGGGCAGCTATTAGACATTCTGTCCTATTACAGTTTAACTTGATTGATATCTGTCTGTGACAGTTTGTAAATCTTGGAGTTCAAAAGAGCAGTACAACTGAATATCATCAGCATAAATTTGATATAAAATATAGCTTTGTTTGCTTATGTTCTGTCCCACGGGGAGAATACATGGCATGAACAGAGCCCTGAGGGACTCCACAAAATAGATCAGTACCAGCCTGGTTAAACAGTTTAATGAAGAAAAAAAAAGTAATACACAAATTATACAGCTCAGCAATGTCATCCCTCCTGATGATATGGGGGTTTATTAGTGCACAATGCATGTGTAAATTGCACATCTCTAAACTTAATAGTGATTGGTATATGCAGGCTTTAGAGTATGTATGCTGCCATCCAGATAGTTCTTAGATTAAACTAAAGGATCAGGATATGTTGTTATTTCCCAGTGTGTGCATCACTGGCACAAAGCATCTCTTTCCATCACATCCTCTACTGCTTCTAGTATTTGTCCCTGTAGCTGCAGCATCCTGCACATCTGCAGGCCATTCATACAATAGCTCTTTAAACATTACCAGGCAAAACTATGTCTCAGAACTTTATTTTTATCCCAGTAAAGACAAATGATGGGCCTCTTGGATGTGTCTGGGCCATGTTAGGACCCAGCAGCATGTTTTGGTCCGACAGCCAGCCGCTGTGGCCTGACTGACACAAATACAAGCAAATCAAAGACGGCAATGAGGCTTGTTTGGGAAATTAAACACTGCCTGGTTTTGCTGTGGCCGAGTGAGTCATGTCCTCTCGCCCTGCCACGTCCTTGATGCTTGCACGCATGTTTGCTTACATGTATGTTTGCATAAACACTCTTCCTGTGACAGACTCTTCTATGTTTCCACAAAAATGACACAACTGAAGGCCACATGTGTGAAGCACCATTAAGAGGCCGAGCAGGTAAACTCTAATTTCCTGACTTTGCACTCAAAGGACAGGAAGAAGGAGTTTAGGATGTGGTGAATGCTCGGAGACACAAATAGTCAGCATGAAGCAGGCATTCCCACCTCTGATGACTATTAGCTGCAAGGTAGGTTGAGAGGAAGCGGAGGGGAAGTGAAGGGAGTGCGTCAACACTTCGTCTTGTAGCTTTGATCACAGGTTCTCACGGTGATGTTTGAATACAAGCTCCTGCCACTCTCTTCTCCAAAAACTTATTTACGTTCCCCTCCGGCTTAATGAACATTTATCATTTTTAAACTTGAATCTTCATCAGACTTTCTACTTAATTCTGAATATTCCCATCTCAAACAGATGACTTACAGGACCTTGTGAAACCAAGCTTTCGTCCAAAAACTAAACTAATTAAGGGATACACTTAAAAAGGGAAGTGGCAGGCTTTATCAGCCATAAACACAACTTTAAAAATGAGGAAAAGGAGTGGGTACTTCACTTCAAGTGATCATTTGTTAAATGTCAGGAAGTGATGGAGGGTTGCTTTTAATGGTCTTTGCTCTCGACCTCATTTCCTCCATGCTCGTCATGTCGTCTCCTTTTGGATGTCCTTACTGAAAGTGGGACTTTTCAGGGGATGTTAGGACAGACGGTCATTAGAGAGAGAGGCACTTGGGCTGCCATCTTCCTGCCCTCAGATGCATGAGAAGTCAGCCAGCTTATTCTACATTAACATCATTGTTCTCCTGTCAAGTCTGCAGATTTATTCCCTGAAGACGCACATGGGCAAGATGAGTTTTACACCTGTCACAGATGCATCTGTGGAAGTGTAAACAGACATGCCAGACTGTGTAAATGTTGGACTCTGAGTCTTAAATGCTTTCAATTGGAAATACAGGCTTTGCTTATTTTCTATAGCAATTGCTGTCATAATCTTTCCATCGGACCTGACTCTTCTCCTGGTACATCCAATTTCTATCATATGACATCAACATAAACAATCTGCTAATGCAAAAAGAAATGTAGTTGTTAACTTTAATTTAAGTTCAAAAATACTTTGTTTTGACTATTTTACTGACATTAGGGTAAGGTAAGGTTATTTATTTGGCATGTCGTTTAGAGAGCACAAATGCAGAATTCATCTGTAAAACACATTTTCTGTCGTGGCAGCAACAACATGTTGGTACAAACTGTTTAATGGATGTGACAGAAGGAAACTGAAGTGGAACATTTGCTCTGATGAAGGCCACCAGGCTAAAAAACACTTGCACGCTTTTCTTGACAAGGCCGGAATAAATTTTTGAAATTAAGATCAGTCAACCTTGTCCTGACGTTGTAAGCGAGTGTGACCCATTTACCTTTGGATGCTACATGTTTCAGATTGAAAATGGATATGAGCTGTTTTCTGTCATGCATTTTTTATTTTTTGATTTAGTGGCATTAAAATTTTTTTTTACATTAATCTGACCCCTGTTTCTGAAACATAACAGTCAAAATTAATTAAGTTTTTCCTCTTAAATGAGCTCCAAACCCAAACAATCCTCCTGCTCTAGCGTAATCAAGAGAAAATTTAGATTTTGATTTAGGAGGTGGCATGCGTGTGGATGCTCTACAAACAAGGGTGGATTCTGATTTTAGATTGCTGTGCTTTACTGTAAATATTAATAGCATCCATTTCTGTGAGGGCACAGCCCATGCCTGCTCCTTCCAGCTGTCTGTTTCCTGTGTGATGTTTATCAGCAGGGGTGAAGAGGTGGTGGTTCGGGAGTGAACTGCATGTGGAAATTACCATCGCTTGCTTTGTATGGCTGGATGTGTAGAGAGAGCATGTTAATAACGAGTGTCCTGTTTTGTTTTATGCTTCGGGCACATTGCAGATTTTACATTTGGCTAGCAGAAATAAGACATAGCATACTTTTTTAACGACTTTAATAACTGACAGATTATGAAAAATAAACATAGAAAAGATCCCTATTTGTTTCCCACTGCAACTAAAAGAGACACAAGTTATGCAGATATTTAATTTTTATCTGTTGCGGATATTTTGCAGCAGTTTGTGCCACTTTCTCATTATTTTTCCATTTTTTTGTGCTTCTTGTGGTGTTATGTTCTTTTGTAAATCCGTTCTTACACCTCAAGGTACATTTGTACTTTTAAAAACTTGTTTCTTGTCTTATGCTAGCTATTATGAGCCACGGATTGTTAATTCTTTTATACAATTTTGCCCATGTAGATTGTTTCTCTCACATTTTTTTCAGTTTGCAACTAGTTTTAATTATTTTGCAGATATAGTTTTTCACACTCATTTCTCATTTTGGTGATTGTACAATCAATTGTGTCAACTTGTGATATTTTTTGTATCTTTTTGTGGTTGTTTTGTGTCTTTTGTTGGATTTTTTTGTCCATTTTGTGTCAATTTGCATTTCATTACTATTGTTTTTTGGTCATTATTTTATGTTAATCTATGATTATATTGCCTCAGATTTGGGTTATTGTTATTTTAGTGGTCTTTCTGTTGCCCATTCACCTTTATTACCTGATTAGCTTCAAATTTTACATCAGTTTGTTGTTTGTGTTACTTTTATTTCATCTACCGTCCAAATTTAACCATAGAATGTCACATTTTGATTTTTCTGCTTCTCTTTGTTGAGATTTTTATTTGACTATTTTGCTATTCAGTAATGCATCTCATTTAAATGGTTTTCTGTTACTCTCTGGGATAAATATAATATTTTAGGGCTGACACAAAGAGTGCTTGTTTTTGTGCCTGGCAAACTAATTCAGTTGACTTTCCATGGTTTTTAGGTGCTGTTAGTCTTTATTTCTTCTTTTCTTTTTGTTTTCCATGTTGGACAGAGTTGATATTATTTAAAATGCAGGATTGTTTTCATGCTGAAGATATCATTGGAAAAAAAAAGAAATTGGACACAAGTCAAATATGTGAGGAGCTTTGTTCATGAGCAAAACAAAATGTGTTTTAAATGAAAGATCCCATGAGTTTTAAATTACAGGCTTTATTAATGATTCCTGCTTCCTGAGACAATAAACCAAATAAAAAACAAAAAAATGAGATAGTTATTAAGTGTGACAAACATTGAGACTTTTTTAAATACAAAAGTAAAAGATGATAAACACACAGTTGCCTCTCCATCACATTAGTCTAATTAGAGCTGCATGAAATTTAAAATGGGTGTTTTTCTTTGAGGTTGTTGCCTGTTAACAAGTAAAAGCAAGCTAAAAGTGTATTAGACATCTCCATGGCGAGGACATAGGATGTAATCAGTCACATAGAGTAAACACTTTTCCTGTTATGTGTTTGTCTGGCCCTGCGCCTGTTTATATTCTCCACAGGAATATTGTTTTCCTCATTTCTCTTCGCTAATCTGTTAATCACTCAAGCAGGCTGTTGCCAGACACATCAACCTTGTCTCCATGGGCAAGACTAAAGGGACAGTTTTCATCTCTGTATTTGCCTATAGTATAGATTCATCTGACTACATGATGTACAACTCTTGAGCTACCATTCTCCTATAACTGAGAACAGGCCATGTTTTTAGGTTATTTAACAGACCAAGTGCTGAAAGGAAGGAAATTCAGACACAGCAATGGTAATTTGTTTCCTCCAGACACTGACGAATGCTGCAGAAGAAGAAGCACCACGGGCACAAACACACAGCAGGCTTCCCTTCTGAATTATCCAACAGGTACCACAAGGTCGAGGTCAAGTTCTGTTCTGAATCAGGGTCAGTGTTACAAATGACTCTCTGTCGTAGGGCTGCAATACTTTGTCACTGTCTCAGCTATTGGAAGCCAATGCTCTTATGCTCCATACATCCTTCTCTAACCATCTGTTTTCCTTTCTCCACTGTTCTGCAGTGCGTTTATCCTCTTGGAGCTCCAACTGTGGAACAGGCGTTGGTCCAGCTGGTAGTCAGCGGGACCATGCTGCACGCTTCCAAACCGGTGCCCATATACACATAACTCGCCATAGGGTGAAGTGCAGCAGTTCATCGTTCACCCCCACTACTTCTTCTCTGTTTAGGCTGCCCACAAATTCAGCAGGGGGTTGGTGAAGAGAAATTAATCAATATTTTTAATTTAGGGTAAGAATGAGTTAATGAGACCTTAAGACCTCATCTTATGCTTCTCAACATATAATTTAAATTGATTATCAAGGAAAGCAGTGCCTGTGGCTTCCAACTGTCTACATTTTTATGTATAAGGGTCTTCTTTAGACCTCAGAGGATTTATTCCTAAATATATTTCGTTGCCCCATGAATTTATGGGATGCTGTTTAAACATCTCAGAAGATGCATGTGGCCGAATAGGTGATATTAATATTATATTACATTACAATATATAGTATATAACATCAATAAGGATTAAATTGCTGTGGTACATAAACTATTTTTGAAACTTGTTGCAACAACTGTGACAAAAGAAGGGGTTATTGTAGGCGCAGGGAATAATGTGGTCAGGGGACCTTCAGCCTCAGAATTTAGACAGTAATAAAATGGACACAGAAAAAAACAGAGATGCAAAACAACAGAAAAAGATTTTAAAAAAATCAAAAGACTGGAAATTAACAAAATATGAATACTCAATAATTATGATGAGATACAAAATTACTAAAATCTATGTAGAATAACCATTAGGACACACACAGGTGGTTTAAAGACTCCACCACAGAAACATATATGACAAAAAAGATACAAAATTACTACAAAAAGATGAATTTGCGCGCGCACACACAAACAAACTCAGAAATGCATTCTCTGTCATCATCTATATAATTGTAGATTAATTGGTTTACAATTAAAATAAGCTGTCGCCATGGCAACTGTATGTAGCTATTAATTTATGCTAGATTTTCATTTCATTACTGATTCACAGCATCATGACTCCAACACCAGTAGCCTCATGCAGAAAGCCACAGCGCTTCAAACACTATCCCCTTTTTCAGAGCAAAGCACAGTGCGCATGCTCAGCCTAGCTGAAAACCACACGCGTCTTCCCCTCTCCAGGCTCTCCAGTGCCAAAGCAGAGCGATGCGCACATTTAGGGCACCGCAGCCTAGATATGCGCACAGCTCCGAGCCAGACCCGGCTATAGCTTCGCCTCCGCTCCAACAGCCCCGACCGGTGTCTCTCCCTGCGATGGGTTAGAGAGGACATAGCAAACTTTGACACACATGACACAGGCAATGCCCAGCGTTGACAGGAGAGCTGTGTTGCCGAGCGGCTAAATTTACAGCACAATAACACAGAGACTTCAGAGAGAGGAGGAGACGCGAATCCAGTCCATTTCTATCCCGGTTCCTCTCCCACTTCGGCTTTGAGAGATGATCACGGAGCTGGTGTGCACCGCCGTGGCTGTGGGTCTCTATCTGAACACGCTGGACGCAGATTTCTGCTACGATGACAGGTAGGCTAGCTTTCCCCCCGCAGAGCACAGCAGCGCTGCTGCCAGCAACATCCCCGTCCGCTCCTCCACTTGTCATCCTGGTGGTTAACTCGGCACGGAAACGGAGGGGGCCGGCTCGCTACGCCTGCCCTTTTGCTTACATGTGCTTTTGTCCGTTTAGTGTAATAAATCACTCCTTGTTTGTCGGCTTTAGATAGAAGCACAAAGACAGGGAGAAGGGATGGGAGTGCACTGAAACATGAACGCTAATTAAAGTGAACCTGCAGTGGTGTTTTTTATTAGAACTTGTTCTTCTTCTTTTCCTTACCTTTGTCTTTTTGGTAGCTCTGCAGAAGATTTTCCTTCGTCGTAAGAGACATTTTTATTTTTAAAAGTGTGTGATATTTCCAACGTAGAGATCACTTCCAGCTAAGGAGGTGAAGTTCAACACGTTGTGGACTGCCTGGGTTATCCTGCCTGCTGCGCACGTATTGCGCCTCTGATGCTTTTTGTGTTGATGAAGCATGTTTTAACAATGGCCCTCACTCTAGGGAACAAAGCTAATTTAAAACTGGAGTAATTGATTTTTGCAGACTGCTGCAAAAACATGTCAACATTTTCTAATTGTAAAGGGCCAATCACGTGATGGGCCATGTGGAGGTAAAGGTGAACAAAACAGGACTTGAATCCAATTGTCAATCTATCTGTTTGCTTCTTTTAAACATGGTAATGACTAATCTGATTATTAATGTCTCTATTTCTGATCCAGTTATTTTAGACAATAGTAAAAAGTATTCATCATGGTTTCTTCAGAGGCTTCTTCTGTCTATTAAAATAAGCAAAAACATATTTAGTTTGCTGTGATATGAAGTAGAAAAATCCCTAAAAGTCCCCTAAAAGCTTCTTTGCCTTTAAATTTGCAATGATAATGAAATTATCTTGCGTTTTTTGGATTATTTTTTGTAATACAAATTTCTTTTTTCTCCTCATTAAAAAAAGAGAAATTTTTAAAGACATAGTACTCAAGGTAGAATTATCTGTAATTAAAGGGAAAGGTTGAGAATCAGTGGTAAATACTGTTTTTTATATCTAAAATATATTCCACAGCCAACTGAGGTTAGTTTAGGTGACAAGTCAGGAACAAGACAAAATATGTTGGTAAATTTTAGAGGGTAAGTACACATGTTTTGCACCTGTTCTTGGGAGAATAATCATCATTTATACACATCTCTAGTAGTAATCACGTCAAAGCTGGACTCGATTTTAAAAGAGCATCAGGACAACTAGTTCTTTATCAACCTGGAAGACTGAATATGGGGATAAAGGTTTTTTTTTTTGTCAAACTAAAATAAACTTGTCTTCCACTATCTAGCTTTAAATCTTGAGTTGAAAGTATTAATAAACAAGGTATGTGATAGATTTTATTTTTTGGGATTAGATTCAAGAACAGACGGTGAACAGGTTGCCTCCCTTATTCATCCAAGGCTCAGTCAGAGGAAGCTGTCTGGTTAGCATCTCTAGACACCCCTTAAAGGTCAAATATTCCCCCGCTTTGCTTTCATGCACCCTTGGTGACCCTGCTGAAAGTGTGTGTGGAGACAAAGAGGTAGGAGGTAGAATGGCGGTAGACGAGAGCTCCCTATGCCGTCTTCGATTACATCACACCTCAGCGAACATCCCCGTTACACAGCCAGGTTGTCAGAAAGCTGGTCGGTGACAGATTACCTGGGGTGCTGCTCTGCCCCCACCTCTGCCTACACACACTCTCCATCCCCTCAGAGAAAGTTCAGAATCCGCCAGGGCTGTGTATCTATCAAAGTCTCCATGGTAATTTACACTCTAGGGGACAGACACTGGTGTTTTGGTTCAATGCTCTTGGACGGAGGAGGCTGAATACCAATCAGAGGTCTGACCTTCCATAGTCGTTCATCAAACAACGTCCCCTCTTGGGGTCAAGAGTTGTACACTCTCTGTCTCTTCCCTCAGGGATTTCAGGAGAGTTATGAGCTAAAGGTTAGGGCAAGGGACAGACTGAAGTGGAGGAGAGTTCAACCAATCATTCTATTCTGGAGTTGTCCAAAAATGACCGACTTGCTTTTTGACCCACTTGTTTTGCTTAATTTGTTCCTTGCCAAGGGTTGAAGTGACCTTATCTGACCTTTCCTCCTATAATCAAATCCTTGTTACTTGTTACATGCCACATGTGGTTCTCAGTGTCCTAGACAAGATGGCGAAGCAGATAAATCCTCATCCAGGCACTAGAAGTTGTGGGGATGTTCTGGCTGGTCTCTGCTTATTCAATCATGTCAAGTGTTTTTCCTGGGCATTGCTCTGGGCCTGGCCAAGCACTCTTCTAGCCAACTGTAATCCCAATGAAAAGACTCTGCGTGTGAAACGACTACGTTTTACAGGAGCTCGGAGAGGACTTGGGCCAGGCCGTTTTTGATTTGAAGAAAGAAATCAAGACATGGTCTGCTGGTTTACAGGCTTGTGCTTAGCCAAATGTAGGAGCAGAACTTTTATTATAATTTGAGTGATTTAGTAATAGTGCTGATGCTTTTGTTAGATTGTTTGCTTGAGAGTTGCGGTCATATATTGGAAACTATATTTACTGTAGCCTTTGAATGCTCCTTTAAATACACACCAGTAAGACTTTTGATGGGTTAACAATGGATTTAAGTTGTGTTTGTTTTTAAGCAATGCCAGAATTTTAACAAAAGAACTCAGAGCGTGAATATTTGTCCTTTCAAGGAAACTAGCATAGAGAAAATGAAGCAAAAAAGGAGGTAAAGGAAGTAATGCTGCTGAAATGAAATGCATCTTATAGATGGCTTTTCAGATTCACAGTTGTGTTTTCAGAAACATCTGTGACCTCAGTAACGTCACAACCCACAGTCACAGCTCAACTCAGAATTGCATTACTGTTTTCCAAGGGGATTCTTGTGAAAATATCTTTCCTTTTTGTTTCAGGCAAGCAAACATATTTTATCTCTAGCTCTGGAGGAGATTTAAGGTTAAAATTGAATAACTGGGACATTATAGTTCTTTTATATTCACCATAAATCATGTATTAAACAACTAAACATGCGACACATAAAGGTGACAGAGTAGTGACTTCGGAGAAGCAGAACTATGAAAACAGATGATCTTAGAAATTGTTGGTTGCAGCGTCTGTTCCATTTTTAGCTTGGTTTTTGAGGTTTACTAGTGAGTGCATCAAGATGAGACTGTGTCTAAGAAGTGCCCTTTAATCAAGTTCAAATCAGTGTTTTGACAGGAGGTGTTAATAGATTTCTCCTTTATGTATGTTAATTGTTCACATGCTAGGAGATCTACAAATATAACCAGCATTTATGTGTCTTGTAGTAAAGAATACAATTAAATCCAAGACAAACCTTTTTTGCTTCCCTTTTATATGTACAATCTTCTGTTGATCTGTGCATACATCTGTATAACAACAATGTATCAGGGCATTGTTGCTGGAATGCACATATGCTTGTACCAACAGTTACTTAAGATAAGAGAAGCTGTAAATTTAGCCAGCTTAAAGAAGGAGGACACTTTTCATAGTTCTTATTCTGTGTTTTTAGACTTTAGAAAGTAATTCCATTACTTTACTTTGAGCTATGAATACTTTTGCTCAGTTGAGATGCAGTAAAGATGCCCACTAACAACTCCAAAGACACAAAACCTAAATTTTGCATGTCAAATTGATTTTACATTATCTTCTCTTTTAGAGACTCATTCTACTGAAATAGCAGTATTATTTACACAGTTTCCATTCAGTTCTTTCACTCTTATCAGCTTCTGAGTTAGTACCTAGCTTAGAACAATAAGCTACTGGTGTGGAGCCGGTGGAGACTCAAGCAGAGTTAAAAGAAGAGAAAGTCCTGGAACTGTTAACCAGCTGCTCAGAAATATACCTTAAAATAAATGCAAATGTTCCTTAATTTGCTGATAGCAGAATGCTTATTTAATTTTTTTTTTTCAAGTTGGTATGGTCTCATTAATTAGCTATAACCCTCTAATCTGTATGATCTTGGGTTTTTTTTGGAAATAACTGGGAATAATTGAGGAGAGGTATGTTTGCAGACATAGCTGGGTTGATAGGTATGCCTAGTTCTCTATGTGACTGAAGATTGATGTTTACTGGTCATTTATGGATTGCTGACTCACTGTTTTGATTCAAGATTATCACTTAGTCGTCATTAGTGGAACAGAAGGCAACAGCATAGGTTTGATTAGTTTAGCTAGTTTATTTTGTTCTTGTTTATTTTTCTTACAAGTCAGGGTGTCGTTAACCGAATTAATTTCCATTAGTCTGTGGGCTGCAGGTGTTTAGGCAATTTTTCCATAATTAGATGAAAGATTACGTACATGGTACAAGGTACATATTCTTGTTAAATTGAGTTTTAGGTATCACTCTCCAGCGCTTCTTTCTTGTTCCAATATTGCCACCTCTGGTTTAGTGTCTATGGTTCTGAGTCAAATCCACTGCTCTTCCACAGCTTCTGCTTTCTAAAGAACAAGACTCTGCATCAAAATGTTTAGAAATGTATGAGCGATGCTGAAAATAAGCTATATTTGTTTTATAGAATATTAACCAGATAATTGAAGACCCTAGCATCTAGTTAGATTTACAGTTAACATAAATAAAAGCTGAAGCTTGCAAACCAGATTAGCTAGCTACCACGGCAACTAGCTGTTAGCTTAGCAAATTAGTAATGAATTAGCTAATAGTTTGTAATGTCAAAAAAAAATCCAAGTTTAACATGAAACTTAAGGTTCGTCAAGGTAATTTCCAAAAAGGTACATCAGGGTATTCCCTTTGTTGTTTGTTGTTTAATACAGTCTTGATACTCACAAGACCTTTCCATTAGTCTTTTCCATTAGTAAGCTAGCTAGCAAGTTTAAAATGTCTAGACTAAATGTGTGGCTCAGCATATTTTATTATTACACTGCTGCATAAATTTGTTGCATTTTAAAACAGGTATTTGACACCTGATTTTGGTTTCTTTTAATTATTTTACCGTTGTAATCAGTGCTCACTTTGATTCATTTCAGCCTACTGTAGTTAATGCCAGGAACACCAGTGCCTTTTGTGGAACAATTATACATAGCCCTAGTTGTATTGAGGCTGTTTGAATTACATTATATGCTCAGAGCAGATAAATATTGAGGCAATAAGTAGGCTAATGAAATGAGAGAGCAAAATCTCTGAGTAAATTGTGTGCGCATTAATACGGCTGAGGGTGCAAACCTATTGGTTTGTCAGGAGGAGTTTTTACTTCAAGCGTTATAGATTGCCTCAAGATAGAATTAAAATGAACAGTGTGGTGAAGATAACTGATGGGAAAAGTGTTTATGAATAGTAATTTGAGATGGTTTTTGAGGTAACAGGCTTTAGACCAGATTTGTGTTCATAAAAGATTTTGTGTCTTTGAGGAGAAGGAGGCAGACCTCATGAAAGTGTGGTTTGGTGGTGAAAAAGTCTTCTGTGGTGATGTGTCACCATCTATGCACTATCCCAATGTCTTTAAGCATTAACATATGTTTTTACTCCCTGGGTATAAGAAGTGTTGCCATTGAAGTCTTGTTTTTGCCATCTGTGGGCCTCTTTAGATTCAGGGTGGATGACTCAGACTATCGCTGAAACAATAGGAAGGCGGGAGCGAAGAATCTCATCCTGATTACTAGCAGATTCAGTCAACATAAGTGCCTTGTGGTTAACTCTGCAGATATTGTGGCTTTGAAACAGCTTTCAATCCTTCAAATGAAGCCTTGAGGAACCACATATGTTAAATAGGGTGAATTACAATTTCTCTACATTGGTGCCCAGTTCAATGTTAAAGGGAATAAATGGCAGCAGTGCTGCTGAAGATGGGATGCAGTGTTAGAACCCATCTTTATCTGCTGTAATGGGATCCAGCTTCTCGTGGCAGGAAAATTGGTTTTCTGGCAAACAGAAGCCTTGCATGGCTTGTTCTTCTTGATGAAGGGGTAATGAGGCATGTGCAAGTAAGTATTTTTTTTTTATTAGAATCAGGATAATTTTATGGAAGGTACTGTATTCACCACATCTAAAAGGTCTGCCAACTTTAACGTTTTAAATTTTAACTTTTGAAAGGCTTTTTAAGTAAAGTTAGACGGAGTCTCAACACAGTTGGGTTATAAAGAAAAATTTGCTTCCAGTATGTCCTCCAGCACCAACTGCTGCCACTTGTCTCACCTTTTGTTTTTATGGACAAAAACACTTAAATTGGGACTATACATAACTACTTGAGTTGACCTATAGAATTACTTGATTAGAGTCATAGGTGGGCTTAAGTTTCTCCCTTTGCTTCTCATTTTCTCAATTATGATTCTTATTTTCTACAGTACTTGTTTTTTGGACCTATCAGAGTTCACATGCACTTTTACTCAGTTGCAATTGTTCAGTTTGAAACCCTTTAAGTCAGAACAGCTTGCACAAATTACTAGTGATGGCAGTTTTATGAAAAAAAGAGTTCTCCTGCTTAAATTGAATCTCCAATGAAATCAGCATCAACCTCTGAGAAGGATGAATCTAGATCAGCTTCTATTTGAATAAGGGGTGGAGGAGATAAGTTACTAAACTGTAAATAGAAGCCTTTGGTTTTCTTTTTTTCTGTTATATAAGGCTTTTGATGTGAAGGATTTTTGTCAGCATTGACTCTTCAAGGTTCAGGATGTAAAACTTTATGTTTAACACAGATGATGTGTTCAGCTTTTTTTCTGAATCCATTACATACAAATTTTTCTAATTTTGTGTCTTGTTACAGTAAGTGCAGCTGAACGGCTTCTCTCAAATTGCATTTTTAAAGGGGTTTTCTTTTCTTTCTTTTTTTTTCCTTGATACTAAACTTTGTAATTTAAGACTCAGTATAAACCGATATCAAATCTCAGTATGGTATATATATTTCCCCACAGCACACACTTATGAAGTGCAGTTAGGCTATTAATTAACACCAAAAATAAAAATAAGCATGTAAAAATGTATGCAAATTAAAATGTTTTAGGGAAGGCTCTTTCTATGTCTACAAAGTGCAGCAAACAATCCAAGTTTTTGTCAAACAAAACTGTGTTAATTGCAATTTGATTAAATTGTTTTTCTAATCTAATTTAAACTTAGTATCACATTTTAGAAGTAAACTGGGGCATGCAAAACAGAAAAAATATAACCTTCGATATAAGTATTTGGTATTAAATGGTAACTTTTCTGTAATTATGTTGAATTCAGCCTTTTCAGCCATAACTACATTTAATAAAGCTCACCAGAGCCAACGTTACACGATTCACTAGAAAATGCTGCTTTGTTGCTAACTCCTGTTTACCTTTAGTCTCTTCCAGCCTCTGTGATATTGGTGAGTTGCTGTGTATATTATCAGTGACACAGTGAGTATTTGTGCCTCTGAATTGATACGCCAATTAGCCATGAGGCCATGTGGCAATTAGAGCTGAGGTGTACACAGTCACCCCAGTCCTGGTCATTTAAAAAAAAAACAAAAAAAACACTGATTGATAATCTGATCAGGTATTTTAGATTAGATCAGGACCTTTCTACTTTTAACTATTTGGTACTTATAGAATATTAGTCAAATAGACCAGATAACTAGTTGTTTTCTTGCAAATCCTCTTTGAATTATGTAATATAAACTAATAAATTTCTTCAGATGAAAATTAAATAACCAGTGATAGAAATAATTGTTAGTTTCAGCCATAGTTTGACAGTTGTAATGATTTTCTATTTCTCCTTTTAGAAGTTAATTTAATAAGGTGTGATATACGAGTGTAATGCATAGTACCAGCCTTGCCTCTGGTCCCGCTACTCAGACATAGAAGCAATGGGTTTGTTTATTTTTAGGCTGTCCCTGCTTGTCCTCTTAGATCTCAGTGACACATGAGGCTGGTTAAGGCGGCGGCTAACCTTTGGCTGGCCCTTGTTCTCCGCAGGCCGCAGTCGCCTCGCCAGCCTGCCAAAACACAGCAACCAAACCTCAGTCATGACTCTCCCTGTATACCAACCATATGTGTATCCTTAAATAGTGGTATCCACAGACAACAGGGTTACAAGTTTGCCAGCTCTGTATAACATAAACATTCCAAAACCATAGATTTGTTATGTAGATTTAGAGGTGAAAACAAATTTCCAATCTGGCCAGCTGCATGCTTGTTTATCTTGTTTTTCCTCAACTGAGACCCTTCATAATTGTGCTCAGCAGCATGGGCTTGAATTTCCACCACATGGCATTAAAAGTGACTTTGAAAGCAAGTTGCTTTTGTGGCATTAAATTACACTTAGAAACTGGCATCTACTTTCTCTCTTTAAACTACAAGGTGGACCTTTAAAACAACCTACACCTGTGGCGTAATTCAAAACCAAACCCAAGCCGGGGATCACACAAATTGTGAGCAGTCACTCTTTCTGCCTTTTGTAATCAATAATCAGTGAGTATCATCTTTCAGTGACTACAAAGTTTTTTTCTCTTTAGTCTAGAACAGCTGTCAGAAAGTCAAACATGCCACACTTGACAAAGCACTCATGTTTCTCTACACAGCATCAGCTCTAAAAAAAAAAGTTCTGACATTCAGCAGCCAGTTCATCAGAGAAAAGGAAGACAGCCGTTACTGGATGTAGATTTCTTTTTCATGTCCACCGACCGCTGACAGGTTTCCCCTGGTGATGCTGATCAGGTAGACGGATCAGTCTCAGCCTTCAAGCTTGTGGTCAGTATGATATTTGACCTGTGTGTAGAGTTTTTTTTTTTGTTGTTTTTGATTTGGTGGAAGACTTTAGTAGATGAGATGAGGGAGAGGGAGAGCATGTGACATAAAGTTGAGCGGATTTTTTTTTTTTTTTTTTGCTAGGAAGTTTTTTTCTTACATGGAAACAAATTACATAAGAAGATGAAAAGCACATTTAAAAAAAAAATTAAAAAATTCCAGACAGAAATTAGCTAGTTTTGAAAAGAAAGATCTAATGATCTCATACTGCATTTTATATTATTATTATTATTATTTTTAAAGAGTTCTAGAAGTTAATATCCTATTTTAGAGTTTAGTCTTTCCTAAACAGGTTACAAGCCCAACCCATCTTAATTGTCTGCAGCTTTTGGCCATTGCTGCAAGAATCCACCCATCTTTAGGCTGATTCATGGCAATCAGATGTTCCTACAGTTGGTCCAATGCATCCCATAATACAGCTTCTGTTGTCTGTCTTCCCATAGGTGCTCCTCATGGTTTTCTGCTTTGTTTTCTTACAGAAGCTGCAAGATGCTTTCTGCTAAGTTTCTTTATGAGTGTAGCAGCTGGTTGTTTGGTTTTGATTGTATAGTTGTTGCTGTGATTTTCTATCTTTGTCTCCTTTTTCTTTCTCTTTATTCCCCGTTTTGATTCCCCTGTCAGGTCCAATATTTACTTGTAATTTAGCTATAACCAAATCTAAAAATAAAGAATAACTCTTAAGAAGCAAGATGAACCTTTTATCTACAAATTATTTATTCCTTTATATCCATAGAATTCCTCTTGTCAGAGCAAAATTTTTAAGTAGAACAAAACAACCAGAGCAGCACTCTGCTTGCTATGATGCTGGACAGGACAAGGTGGAAAAAAATTAATAAAAAATAATGGCAGATGCAATAACAAGCAACTTTGCAACTTAATTTTGAAAATAGACAGTCATCAGCATGGAGTGTACCAACCACCTCACTTTATTGCATCCAAACAGAGCTTCACGTTTAAATAACTTGATGCTGACATTTAGGAGCTGGGCCTTTAGCCCCAACCGAAATTAACTGGCTTCAGGCAACCATGTGATCGCATGAGATCAACTAAATGTGGGTTGCAATTTTATGCTAAAAGATTATCAAATGGTCTGCGATCTTCCCTTGACAAGCAGTTCTCGATTTTTGGAAACACCTCAGTTAATGGAAACACAGTGTTCTTTTTACTTTTCTGTTTTTAGTCTTCATCAACTAACTCCTAGTAAAAAAGTGCAAAGGCATGTTGGACAGGTCCCACAGGCTCAAGAACTTTTAAACTCCACACAAAAAGACAGCTTCAAAGATTCAAACCATTCTTGGTGGAAAGTAGTTGTACTAAGCATTTACCATACTTATCACTGAAAGTTTGGCATAAAAACACAGCCAACATCCTTTTAATTGCTTTGAAATTTGGTACAAATAAAGCCCGCACACAAAATTTGAGCATATTTAAAGCTGCTGTTATCGTTACCGAACCAGTAAATCCTCCCTCATAATTACCTCATGCATGAAATTAAGCTGTAAAACTGCTCCCAAAAAAGTGAGAATTGTTTTTAAACTGCTTGGTTAAGCAAATATCTAGAATATGATGGCGGAAATCTTTATGCTGTTGAAGCTGTGCTGATACTCCCATTCATCTCAGCATGGGCTGCTGAGACTCTGCTGTGCCTTAATTATTATTCTGAGAGCCAAGTGCCTCACAAAACCAATAGATTCATTAGCCTGGCAACCTTGGCACTGCACCCGAGCTGAGCACCATGCAAACTCTCTCCATCTTCATGCGTGGCTACCCCAGCTAGTAAAATATACTAATATGCATAAAGAATTCTGGGTCAGGACAGGGCCAGCTGCAGAATACATGGTGTGTGCACAAGGAGAAATCAGTTTGTGATTTTCACCTAATAAAAATCTCAGAGTGCGGGGAAAGTGTGGGAGCTGGTGTGAGGGCTAGAGATGTTTAAGGCTCAGAAGGGATCATATGACAGCCCTGCTACCTTTACTCAAAGGTACTGTTATAGCTTTGGTCTTAAAATGAAGCAACAGTGAAATGATCACTCTGGACATTGAAGTGTGCTACAGCTGTTTGCTGTCAATGTATTTTTTAGGAAGTGTTCAGAGATTTTCTGAAGCAGATCTTTACTGAGATCATCATGAAAACATATTAAGGGATTTTAGATGGGCTTTGTTATCCATCACTGCCTGTTCACACTTGCTGGATTTAGAAGCAATATAGCAGGACCGTATCATTCCTATCCAATTGATGTACTCTGCCGATGGAGATAACCTTCCTCCGTTTCCTGTTTCCTCACGATAAGCCACTATAAGTAGAAAACCACACTAGATAATACAGATAGGGGAAGTGTAGAGGTCTCAGTTCAGCTGTGTTGTTTAGCTGTGTAACTTTGTGATACAATTGAAGGCTATTTGGAGGAGTGATGACACAAGTTGTAACCGGAAGAGAGATGGTGTGATAGCCGGGGACAGTTTGTAATAGAAGGTACTTGCCATTGTGGTTCAAATTGATTCTTTATGCTATAGTTGGGTCATGTTTTCAAGTCAATTTTCCTAATGTGACGCCCCTTAAAGCACTGTTCAACAGTCAGTTCACCAATCTAACAGAGAGGATCGGAAACCCTTAAATCAGTGAAGCCAGCCTCATGATGCAGGAAATGAAATGGTAATTGCTCTTTAAGTAAACCTGGCAGTTTGGACTGCGGAGAACTCATACAATCTGCATTTGATAATGGTGTTTTTCAGATAAACAAATCACCATATTTTTATAGAAAGATGGTAATGCTTTCATGATGAGCTGTGACAATGATGTTATTGTTTCTAGGACATTTTGGAGGAAATGTACTTCACCCAGGTTGTCTTCCTTATTTAGTTTCTTGTTTACATTTAGATCAGGTAGACTCTATTGGAGGTCTGAATTGTAAATTATTGTACTTTGGATAAGAACATCATCCACTTTTACCAATTTGAACTGCATTAATACTCTGAAAGGCTGTCTCATAGGGTTCAGGCCTTTGTTCTCATGTATATGTGAGCTGAAGGAACAAGAGAAGGAAGAGTAATGTTGTTAATTTACACCACAGCTGTGTAAAGCAGTCACGTTAGAGGTCACCACAAAATGTGACCATAAAGGCTTGTATGTACTCCACAAGACCAGAAACATTTATTTGTTTTCTTGAGGCGGTAAGAGAGAGAAAAGATTTAATTCTGCTAAGGTTAAAGTCATGAAAATAGTTTGAGAGTTATCTTAGGACAAAAGGAATATTGTTATACTTCTCTTTTCCATCTCCAACTAATGAGTTAAAAATGAAGTTGTGTTATTAATTTTACTTTTAAAATCAAATAATTGATTGTCAAAAATGTGGGAGCGTTAAATAAGCAGAATAAATCCATTCTAATGGCTGTGCAAAACATATGAACGGATCACTTGTAGCTGGCTAACTTAGCTTAGTTTGCTAACAGGTAAGGCAAGGAAAATTTATTTGTATAGCAGATTTCACGTACAAGACAATTCAAGTGCTTTACATAAAACATTAAAAGCATTAAAAGCATCACAGTGGGGTGCAAGAAGCAATAACAAGTGCATTAAAAACTGACTTTAAAAGAAATAAAAGAATATTAAATAAAAACAGAAAGGAAAATACCTAAATTCTTTGTAGTGTTCAATTTTTTTCCGTAATTTTTTCCTTTATGTTTGCACCGTTTACAAGTGGTCTCAATCACTTGTAACCCAGAACTTAATGCACATGCAGAATCATTGTTTTATGTGTTTTTTCACTCCACCTCCGATAGGACTGGGGTATTTTTATGACTGTGTGTTTTATGTTTTTTTCATATTGGATTTCCCTTACCTTTAAGATAAGGCTCTATATTATAGATGTCCTGCTGTGATTTTGACTAACTTTGATTAAATTTTAAGCATACAAACACTTGATTTTGGTGATTTGTCGGCTATGTTTGCATATGATCTCTGTAACACAATTTGCATTGCTAAAGGGGCTTCAGACATTAATGAAAATGGCTTTTTCTTAAAGCGCTTTTACACAGCTTTGTCTTAGTTAAGGGTCAAATTGGGTTAGGTCTGCTTTTTTTAAGATGACTTTATTGGTTCTGTGTTATATTAAGGAAAATGGTTGTGTTGTACCAGCCATGTTTAACAGATCAGAGATCAGAATTTGAAAAGATCTCAGATAATTAGCACAGGTTCCTTGAAAAGAAGACTGATTTGGCTTGGGTTGGCCCCCGTGGTACCCCTCTTTAGCTGCTGCTTCTTTTTAGCTATGCTGGAATGCAACAACTGGTCACGGCAGAAGAAAGGAGAGCCTATTTTGGATTGGATACAGCTCTGTAAGGTCTGTTAGTGTGGCTTACTTGGCCATTACAAATGTTGCATATGAATCTAAATACTGTTGAAACAGAAAAAAGAATTCCTTTACATTCTCAAAAAAGCTGCTTTTTTTTTTTTTTTTTAATTTGTGATCAGATTAAAAAAACAATTCTTATGAGGCATTAAAGTGTTTTTTTTTTCTCTGATCAGAGACGGAAAGCGTTTGAGGGGAAACAGAATGCTTCTTTGTTTCTCCAGCTGCTCTCCTGGCAGCACTGCAGCACTCAGACCATCCACTGGCTCCATCATCAACAATTAAACTTGTTTTTATTATTAACTCAGCAGCAGAATAAAAGTGAATAAAAGGTTTTTTGAAGCCTGAGCAGAGTCTCTACTGTGCCCCTAAAAACAGTCTCTTCATAACCACTTATAGTTAGCCTCCACTAAAAGAATACCCAGCACATTTTAGTACTTTACCTTCTCAATGAACAGGAACTTTTTCCTTGCCAATAGAAAGTAGTCTCAGCTAGGCATTGCCAACGTCTGTCATGCTGACCCCTAAAATAGCATAGGTCTGCAACACTGTTAAGAGCCTATATTGTCAATGCTTGCATCCACCTGGTGTGCTGCATGTGTGTGTGAATTATAGCATATGTCCTTGCAAATTAAACATGTGTATTGAGGTAAAAAATTAGCCCTTTACATTAAAAAATCAATTCCAGGCACTGCATTTGTCATCAATATTGGAGGACCCTATTTTAATTCAAGTGTGTAAGAACAGAGGGAGTCCACAGTGATGAGTTTAGGTGGTTGGAGGAGCATGTTTTATAGGTCACTTGAGCCAATAGAAAGACACCATTGAGGTGAAGCATTTGCTCTTTATTCATTGATTCATTTTTTATTATTATGCAGAGCCTCAAATCGAAACAAAACAGAACAAAACAACTCAAAAGCACCACCATGCTTGAAAAGGAACAGGATGCTTTTATGATGCTTCATCCTTGCCTGCGAATCTTACTTTATGGTTATTTTAAAGTAAAAGACTAAATAGGTGTGGCACATTGTGGATTGTTTACTACCAAACTTCTTTTTCACATCATTTATCGTCGTGACACATCGTTTATGTGTGAATAAGATAAAATAAAATGTGAATAAAAACTTGCCTGTTGCTTATTTTAGCATGGCAGGAGATACTGAAAGGGAAAGCAACAAATGAAATGTGGAATTGTGTAAATTCCAGTGGAAGCAACAATGATTTATTAGCATATGTCTGGCATTTATAATCATATCCCCCAACCTGTACACAGCCATGATTTATTTATTGTTTCTCTGACCATTTTTAATCAAGCGTCACATTTATCACTGTGTACGCAGGCGACTTGTGGAGGCCACCCTAATTACCCGTCTACATTGAGACACTGTAATTAACTGTCAAGCCTGCGCTACATGGAAAATTAAGAACTGATTGGCTGCTCATTTGTTGTTTTTTTATAACATGCCGGAGGTTGTTCTGGCTGGATTTTAACGTCAGGAGGGATGGATGGATGGAGGGTGCTAAAGTTGGCCTCTGATAAATGCTGGATGTGTGGGAAAATAAGGATTTAAAAAATTGTAATAGTCTCAGCATCTAGTGCTCCTGGAAATTTAGCATTTAAATGAAGTATAATTGCTGTTCGGCCCAGTGCAGTAATCCAGGTATATGAGGTATTTATTGGGTGAGACTTCTCAAAACCTGTAAATGTAACACTAAGGGCTCCCAACTTGATGTGTGGGGAATAAAATTGTATGTAACAGCCTTTTTTCACAAGTTCCTGGTGGTCTTCGTGGTGTTCAGGAAGGTGTGAAACCGATGTTGAATTGAACCATCACACTTCTCAAATTCAGTCTCCATTGTCTGTTTTTCTCTCTCTTTTTCTTTTATATGGTTGCATTCACTTAGTTTTGGGTGTGCATTATTCCCAGCCAACCATAAACAATCATTGCACAAAGAGTTATCATGAGGTTTTACCCTCTTAAATCTATACCAAGTCATCCCCACCCCACGCCCTGAGAGAATGTAAAGCATCCGCTTTATAAGCAATTGATTTACCAGGCCGGGGACTCATCAGAGCCTTTTATTGACACCATCACTCAGGAAATACAGCACCAAGCTAGATTTCCTTTTTATCTGAAGTAGCAAACGTGGTTTGTCATTGTTTCAGATCATCTTGAATTTTGTGCGACCACATAAAGGGAATCGATCAGTCCATTAGTCCATCACTCTATTAGATGGACATAAAGATTCTGCAATTAGCCCAATGAAATACAAATTATTGTTTTTTAACCACCCCATTAAAAGGTAGTAAATTAAAAGTTGGTTTGCTAAGGCAATAATCTACATGTTATATTCATCTGATCATGCAAAACATTAAAACCTCTCTTATAAACCAACAAAATATGAAGTACCAAACAAGAAGACGGCAGGTTTAGTGCAAACTGACCCTGTGACCACAGATCCTACAGAAAACTATAGTTACCATGGCAACTTTCAATAATCTGCTCCCAAGAAAAAGTATCAAGCTGTAGGCATATATTAGACTGATCTATGATTAATGCTGAAAAAAATATCTTAAATTTGAGATTTTAAATCAGTCAGTCATTATCTGTACCGCTTATTCTATAACGGGTCGCGGCGTAAGCTGGAGCCTATCCCAGCATTGTTTCAGGTGAGAGGCAGGTACACCCTGGACAGGTCACCAGTCCATCGCAGGGCGGTTTGAAATCAGTTAAAACCAAATTATTTTCCTATCAGAGGTTCATTCCTCAGCTGCTGTCACCTGCATTTTCATGAATCACGGTCTCAGAACTCCCTTCATGATGGCTTACTTCTTATTACTCTTGCAGAGACTTATCTCAGAGTGAGCATACCCAGTTGATTTACATCTCAGGTTCATTAAATAGTTCCATTCTTTTATCAACTATCATGACCTGACTCAGTGAGGGGGTTCTTTTACTTTTCATGTGTATTGTTTACTTAGATTACATTGGATACCTGTTCATTTAGATGACCAGTTCTGGTCTAGGCATATGTTTTGTGATTTTTTTTTAATTTGCTGTGGCTCTTTCTTCTTATTCTTCACTAAATTGGAATTTTGCTGCCCTCATCAAGCCTTGATAAAAGTCTGATGCTTGATAGTTGCTTAAAAAGAGGCATAGAAATTACAGTTTACATCAGTTTGTGTACAAGCCCTCTTTCGATGCATTTAGCACACTTTCGCGTTACAGCAAGTCGGCCCCAGTAGTTGGAGTTAGCGCTTTGGCTAAACAGGAAACAGCTTCAGAGTGGACATGAAAGCCTGACAAAAAGAGAGGGGGCCAACTTCCTGACGTTTAGCTCAGACTGTTTCTCCTTCTTTGAAGCCGAAAGCCCCCGGAACAAATCTGCTCACCCGGGTTGTCTAGCAGGGACAGACTGAGGATGTCGCGGAGACTTTCTTAATCAGCTGTCAGTTGACCTCTTCGGCCTGAGGGTGATGACGCTAAAGCAACGCTACTTCATTGATGACGAGTGTCATGTTTTGAAAATGAAATCTATAAATACCTACTTGAAAAAAAAAATAAATAAAATTTCCCCTCTTGGTAGCAGAAGTAATTATTTTTGCAAAATTACATAATGACATTATAAATCTGTTTTTTCGGCATGTAATGGAATACATTTAAGTTAATCACTGATACACTCTTGGCACCTTCTCATTTTTTATTGCACAAGAGTCCAGTCTTTTATGTAAAGCTGATGAATTATGGCCCCATGCATTTAGTTTTTACTTGTATCCTGCTCCATTTCCACTGGGAGCACCAGCAATTACACTGTTTTTGTATAGTTGGGGTTCACATACAAATCCTCCTTAACTATATAACTAATGTAGACACAAGGTCAAGTATCATGTTGGTATTGGAAGCAGAGGAACAACAAATGTTTAGTAAATCAGTTTAGTAAATTCCCCATAACTACCAGTGTGAAATGTACAAATACAGACAGCAACACAAATATTTGTTTAAAGCTCAAAACACACAGTTTATTTATTACACCATATGTGTATATCTTTGCACTGCTAATATTTGTTTTTTAAGGTCACTCAAGTTTTGTGCTTTAAATTTTATTAGAATACACATGAGACTGAGTCAGATTATCCTTTTTCCTTGACATGTTTATGCAAGTTTTGTATATCTATACCACCATCAGGAGGTACATCAGTAACCTTTACCCAGTAAACATTCTCTGAAGTATAAACACATGATTCTTCATAGTAGACATGCATTCAGTACACTGACTTGGAAGCAACAGTTGGGAATGATATAGCAAGATTTTATTTATTTTTTTTTTTATTTCACATTTGCATGAATGCTTTTAAATTTCCAGCCAGTTTCTCTGCATTCATAGGGAAACTGCAGGGAGCAGCAGGGTGGGCCGCTTTTCATCAATGAAGCTGGTTAAGTACTCTGAATACAAAACAAGCTTCATCCTGTTCATGTTGATATATAATACCCAATAACATATAAAAACACATGGAAATCTTTCGGTTTTCTCTCATTTTGTCAGCCCAGCCATGTGACAGGCCGACCAGCAGCAGTTTATCACCATTCAAACGTTTCAAGCGATGGAAAGAAACAAGTAATTGCATCTGAACGGGGCATAAAATCTGCCAAGCTAATGTCAATTTCATCTCAAGCACTGCGAGAAGGAAGAGGCTCTGCAAAGCTCAGCATAAATCTTTCACAACCAGGCTGCTGGAAGCATGACAGAGTTTTATGAATGGTATCTGGACGTTTATGCATTTTCCTTTTCCACACATATTCGTGCCACTGTGGCGTGGGACAGAGTGTGGGAAAGTAGCGGTGCCACTCCTGGTTGGGGTATTGTTCTGCCGGTGGTGTGGATGACGTGTGATGTTTGAGCGCACCCTTAATGATCGCTTCCTGACCCGTCAGCTTCAGATATATACAAACTAAACAGATACAAAGAGTTGACTAGTACAGAAAAAAAACCAAATGTTTTATGAATGACTTTATTGTTTCTGCAGCACAATCACTTAATGAGCTGAAGAGATATGTGTTTATGAAGATGGAAAGAACAATGATGGGAACATTAAATCATAACATGAGTTCTGGTGTCTTCTTCCCCCTGTACATCTCACTCTTTCATCTTCATCACCATCTCGTTATTGCCTGTCATCATGCTATGGCTGCACACGTGCTAGATCGTAGCAGCTCATAATTGACCAGTAAGGAATCATTTATTTTGGCCCAGCCAGCAAGATAAATCCCATAATGCATTTCTGTTTAACCTTGCAATGTGATGGATGAGTATGAACCCTTGGATTTAATAAAAATAAATAATAAATAAAGGACCAGATCACTACCTTTATGTGTTCATTTGTCTCGTTTGGTCCACAAGGGATCCCTCATGTAAAATCTATTGGACTTGTGTCCTAGACCAGTTGTGGTCTAGGATATGCACTGCACATATTCAGATAGAAACATATACAACCATTTATTAGATTATGTGCACATGTACAAAAGTCAGGGGTCAAACTGTACTGCATAACTGCTCTCTAATCCTGTTAGTATTAGATTAACACAAAGGTAATCTGGTCCAGATACCCACCCACACTCAGTCCCTTTGATGCACTGGTCTTTATCGACCCGTGGTACTGAAATCAAATAAAGATTAAATCAATGAGCAGTAGCAGTTCTCTTCCGATGCAAATCAGAAGACTGGATTTTTAAATCAATTTTTTTGCTATTTGATAAAAAAATGCATTTGCCTTGTGGCTAAAATCAGTCATCAGAAGCATCAGAAATGGTCAGTTTTCTGCAGCAGAGAAGCAAATATAAACTGAGGACAAAAAATTTTCAGTGATGTTTTTAGATGTTCTGCACTCGTTTAATGTTTTCCCCCCATTCATTGTCGCCTTACTGGTCGCAGAGCGCTTAAATTTTGTTGGTTTTGATTTTCTCAGGCAGAACTGACAGTAAGAAATAAAGTTTGATCCTTCAAAGGGATCCTAAAGTATTCCATTGCATGTCTGTCAGCACTACTGAAGTTTGGCAGATTTTCTCAGTGAGGTGCCCACTGTCGACGGCTATTTCAGCATCCATCTTGCATCCTACCTGTTCGCTGAGCTCTCTCCAGCAAGTAAAAGTCAGTCCAATGCTGACTTAACTCTCACTCTGTTACTTTCTCTCTTTATTTCTCTCTCTTCCTCTAATAATGTACCCTTGCATTTCTTTGATGAATCAGCCATGGTACGCGTTCATAATGGCCAGTGTGTTGACGTGGGTTAATAGTGAACCTCAGCTGTAAGGTGATGCTCCAGGCTGGAGCACAAAGTTATGAAGCACAGTTTCTCAGCCTCGGGACATCGTAGGACAACATTGGCTACAAAAATTTATATAATAAATGTCACTGTTCCATCAAAATGAGTTAGAAACACACATTATTAAGGTCAGAAAGTTACATAGTGCTACTTTAAGTTAGCTATTAGCTGTTTTAATGTACATTTTCGACTTCTGCATCAAAATGCCTGCATGAAAAGACGAGACATATAAAAAAATTCTTGAAATATCACAAATTTTACACTTCTAAGGGAAAAAACTTGTTAAGTATAGACAATGCTGTCAGTTTTCTGACAGTTTTATTAAAGCGATAATTTACATGTGTTGAAGAGAAGAGATCAGTATCAAATGATGTGGTGTGAAATTTACCAGCAAAACAGTTTTTCCTCTTACTTGATGCTGAACAATGTAGCACTCTTTAGATTTCACTTAATTTCAGAGTAAAATTTTCACATAGACAGATGGTTTGTAAAAGCTGTCAGAGATGTATTGATTCCCTCCACCTTCTGTTGTGATTTGGATTTGTGTTCTCCAGCAATATTGGAAGTTTAAATTATGTGCAAGCATCATGGTTCTGCACAAAGCTGGCAGCAGCATCAGTGGTACTCCAGCATTAGATTAGCATTGTGTGAATGGAGCTGTCTGCTGCTGCTTTCTGTATGTTTAATTAGAACTCAGTTTGCTCATTAAGTAGATGGAAGTCTAATAGATCTTGGCCAGAAAGTGGGTGTTATAAAAGGCTCAGCATCGAGGCACAATACCAGTTCAGATATAGTTTATGAAATTGATCTTAGAGCGAGAGAAAGGAACAGGGAGACAATAACGATGTGGATGGAGGAGATCAATCCAGCTTTGTATAAAGCTGTAATGAAGGTAGACTAAATGGAGATGGGGAAGTAGATGAATGTAACATAAAGGCAGCAAATGGATAAGAAGTGAAAGAGAAAATGAACCAAGAGGTGAAACCATCCATGAAAAAATGCCTGTATCCATTAACAGTGCAGTTATAGGATGATTGGCTAATCTATCTCATTAGTGCTATCAGGGAGCAAGAGGACGCAGTGTGCTACAAAAATCTGTGATTCAGTTCATCCTGATTATGTTAAGGGATGGCAGTTTAGACTACAGATGTTTATTTAAGTGGAGCTCAGTGACCAGTGCTCACACTACAGACAGACAGGCTGGAGGAGAGCCCAAATATTTAGATTAGACTCAAGGAAAGCATTTTGAATTGAGATTAATATTGTTTTCTTTTCATGAGATGCCACAAAAACATCTGAATTAATGGTGGGTTTATTCACATGGACCACAGAGGTAGAGTTGTGCAGTGTGTGTTAATGCATAAACTCATCTGAAATCTGTAAGCTTGTATTTGCAGAACGTAACAGTTTGTGTCTCTGTTGGTTCAAGCATTAGTGTTTATAAAAGCTTTTTTGTTATCTTATTTTACAGAAAAACGCCACGTTTGCCACTCGATGCGTCGAGGAATTTCACACAAACTCATGTTGAAGGAAAGTCTTTGTATGTGTGTAAATATTGTGCAAAAACATACGTAAAGACAATAACGCACCAGCATATTGTTCTGTGCAATTTCCTGAAGGCTCAAAAATTTCCAAAATTCCCCACCTTAACTTTCCATGGAATGTTTCTAGAAATTCATCGAAAATTTACTGGAAATTTGCCCCCCCTTTGCAATCCTAATAATTACTAATGTGAAATTGCTATTAACAACTAAACAGAAAGCAAGAGCAAACTGGTTTCCTGCTTCCGAAGATACAGCAAATGCAGCATTACGATTTCAAGACAGATGGCTAAATATGGATGTTGGACCATGGAAAATGTGTAGCACTTTCACAACTGGCTAAAAAAAACTGTACAACAGTTATATTTCCTCAGTCGTAATTGTCTTCTACGATTATGCAGTACTCATGGGACTGATGACATTTCCACTCCCATCACGATGTGACGATGTAACTTGTGACACAATGATGTCAACAGTCGCCACCCTCGACAAGGATAAAGAATTGCATGTAAAAAGCAAGTGGATCTCTTTGAAATACACTAAACTTACAAAATGGGAATATTTATAAGAAACCTAGTTATAACACACAATAAACATATTTTAGGTTTTAAATGGGCTTTAAATGATTACTCAGCCAGTAAAGTTGATACACGTTGATATGGGAAAAAGCAGCTTGACTGGGAAACATTTGTAAGGTTTTGCAAACTTGGGATACAAAGATCTTTGGTGTAAATTTTTAGTTGTTTAAGATCTGCAGACTGTCTCATGCCTGAAAAACGCAATGACAATGTAAAAAGACTAATATATCACTTTGAATTTGACACATACTTAAGATGCTTTTTAAAGTTATTTTCTTTCATATTTTACAAATAAATTGTTTTTATGTTTAAAGATTTGTCCAGGAGCCTGCCATCTGCAAATGTGGTAAAACCTGAACAAAAAAACTGATTACCCAGCCTCCAAGCCCGAAATTTCCAGTATTTCCAGTAAAAGCAGCATCAGGGAGGCAGCTCTCTAGGCTCCCTGTCACACAACAGCTCCCTCTCTGTAAGTACTGCTGATTAGCTAATTAACTCTGCTCATTAAAGGAAGGTTGAAAAGAACTCAACACAAAAGCTGAGGATGACATTACTGAAACATCAGCATATTTTAATCTGCATATATAATGAAAAGATTACATTCAAAGGAATAAAACCTTTTTTTTGGGGGGGGGGTGTAACATATTATTTGGATTTAAAAGAAAATTATTTGGATTTCTGCAAAAGAAACGCTAAATTTAAATAGGTTTTATTAATAATTATCACATTTGTAAGACTAGATTATTGATTGACAGCAATGTGAATATTTAGTCAATTATGTTTTTTAATGTGTGTGGAAGTAGCCACAGCCTACGATGAAGCGAATCCCTGGTGGTGAGATCATTGCCAGGGAGGCAGTGAAGGGCTTTAATTTGCATATTGAAAAGGCACATACTCAAACATTGAAAGACAGGCTTTCATTTTTTTCCACTTCAAGCAGCAGCCAGGTGAAAGAAGACCTTGCTCCATCACAAATGGACATTTGAAGAAAAGCAAAAACATCCTGATATGATGGAAATTCCTCAGATTTTACCTCCCCCACTGTGAGGTTGAAAATAAAAAAATAAATAAAGGGAAATTGAAAAGACCAAACCTGTCCTGTACTTTACGGATTGTGAATAGAGAGCTTGCAGCCTGCCTGCCCCACATACGGTGGTTGAATACAAAAGATCCCCCTTCTGTAAGAGCAGTCACTACAGGAAGCCACAGGAGGCCTCAATGAAGCCATCAGTGCCCCCCTCCCAGTCTTCAGACACACAGACCCATTCCCCAAACCTTACAGCTAATGCATTCCTTTAATCCTCTGGTGCTGCACAGGAGCAGATCAGTGAGGGAGATCTGTGGCTGCCGCTGATTTGAATATTTAAATTATTTATTGCCACAGCGTACCGAGACCCAACACACGCAAAAGGGACACAAGGAATCTGGGTGGGGGTGAATGAAGCTGTGTACTGGTTTGATAGTGTGTTAAATTGAGGCCTGAGGGGAAAAGAAATAGCTTTTGGTGTTACATGCTCGTTTTATGCACTTTTAAGACATTACACACAAAATAGTTCCAGTGTAAATAAAACTTTCAGTGCTGAGTATTGTTCTTGCATCCTGAGTCCTCCTTTTCGCACATTTTACTCAGAAATAATGGATCTACAGTGAAAGTAGGAAGAGAGTTTGTAAACTGAATGAGGTAATGGTGTGGGTCCTTAGAAATATCAGCAAAGGAAGGGTTCCACTTTAGCGTGTTGTAGCCTGAGAAACACACACTTGCTTTTTCCCGGCAGAACAATCCTGGGAAATGGGGCTCATGCGATGACAGGCCTGTGGGCGTGTAGGAAGAAATAAAAAAAAAAAACACACACAAAACAAAGCACAAAAAACCCCACTTGGATGAATTCATTGAGTAGTTATTGCTTAGACAGAATCTACAGGCTTATAGTGGAGCTCTTTATCTTCTTCTTTTCTGCTTTACTGTCAGTCTTTTCACTGATCTCATGGACTGGCAGCTCTATCTATCTCTTTTTTTCTTCTCTGAGTTACAGTCTCCAGACAAAGGAAGTCCTTGACTGGCCCCCTTTTTTGCTCTTTTTTTCTTTTTTTTTTGGTCCTCTGCTGCGCTGTGGACAAAGAAAGCAATGTTGCTGATGTTAATCAAACCCTGAGAGAGTTTGATCGAATCCTGGGAACACAAAGCTGACGCCTCAGTGACGTTTTATGGAGTCTCAGCGTTAGGTTGTGGTTGCTCTCTGAGGAAAAGACAACAGCTCTGGTTGGCCATTGTCTTTTCCTCAGCTGCTTTTAATTGGCTCATCAGCACACACATTTTGACAGTTAACTGTACATTAAACATCTTTTTATGGTCTGTTTCTGTAGTGTGATTAAGAGTTTTTCAGTTTCTTTCATATTTCTTTCTTTTCAATATGTTGATTTAAACTGGATCTACTCTGGTATTTACTTTGTTTCCATTTAAGGGTAGGGTAGGAGATGTTTTCCAGGAGCATTTTTTTTTTATACCTTTTTTACATTTTACAGATTGCTTACACTCCAATTGCAGCCAAAATATTAAATACTTTACAATACTACTACCAAAAAAATAAATAAAAATGGCACCTTTGGAAGGGACAGGACTAAAAAAACACCATCCCATCATTTTAATTGATCTGTTCTAAATGATTGGTTGGTGAAATCTTTATCAAACTCAACTGCTATTTGTCGCTCCTCCCTCAATCCCTCTCCGTACCCCTCGTCTTGCAACTTGAAGAGGCAGTGCTTGGCTAGCTTACTACATAAAAATACGGTACACACCTAAATGTAAGGCACATTATGGCAGAAAATGTGCTTAACAAGTTGGAAAAGAAAAACTGTTTTGGTGAAGGCTACTTCCAAAAAAAGACAAAGGACTGGACGATATGGTCAAAACTTGTATCACGATATATTTCTTAATTTCGGTCGATGTGATATAATTCCAAAATCGATATAAACAAAATAAAAACCTCAGAAAAACTGCCAAAAATGCTCACAACAGATGCTGTAAAACTAAAAATTATTTTGCCAAGTCTATGAAACTCCTCCAGTACAACATTTTAATAATAAAAACTGTACAATAAATTAATGTTCACCTTTTATTTGTATTTAGCAAGGCTAAATTAGCCTTCAAACAAAGAAATTTAAAATCACCATCAAAGGTCAAATTTTTTTTTTACCTTTCTTAATAATAATAGCTTTAACTTTAAACTACAACATAGGCTTATAATGTTCTTAAAGATTTAAACAAAAGTGCTTCAACTAGGCTTAAAAAGAAAAGTGCTCAGAATTGCTTAAAAAAAATAGAAAAAAAGACTGAGCAACAATTGGTGCTTCATCTTCTGACTCAGCATATTCGGAGTGGAAATGCTGCAGATGCGCTGTTGCCTGATCAGCAAAAAATAACAAAATATAACTAAATTCTTCAGTCAATATTTTCTTTATTTTTTAGTTTAATTTTATTAGGTGTAATTTGTTTTTCAATTAGGAGTCTGGAACATGTCAACACTTTAAACTTTTTAAATATTTTTGTCCACACTCTTCATTAATAGACATTAATATCTAAAGGTAAGCCAGCGAGGGGCCACCAGCAGCTTTGCACATTTCATTTTAAGCCTGGTGATGAAACAGAGCTGCTCTGATGCAGCTGAGCGCTGCGTCAGGACCAAGTCTCATATAAGTGTTTTTGGACGGGGGGGCGTCAGTCCCCAAAAGTCTCCAATAATACCAGGAAAAAGTTGCTAAATCTGCTGCTAGTCGCTTTAAAAAAAAAATTTAAAAAATGAGAGGAGTGAAAACGAGCAGGACAAAGTCGCTAAGTTGGCGACACTGAGCCAAACCACTTCCGTACCACGGAGTTAGTCTTTCCTCTCTTATCAACGACTTTGTCTGCTTTCTCTTTGCTTGTAGAAGCTTGTTCAGTCACGTTTGCATTACAGACACTCGTTTTGTAGCTAAAACTAGCAGCGCTGGAGCTTAGCCTAGCCTAGCCTAGCCTAGCCTTCTACCTCGCGCTGAGCACAGCCAACTGCTGCTGGGGATTTGTCTTTTTTGTTTTTTTACTGCTGCTGGGCTTGCTCGGGGCTCATTGGTCAGGCTCCGTGTCTGTTGTTTACGTCATTACTTACATAGCCAAGGTGTTGCAGCTCTTTCTGTTCGGCTTGAACGGTAGTCAGTGAAACGCTGTAACCTTTTACTGTATCGAAATATCGGAAATTTGTTCAAAACTTATATCACCGTTATTGAATTAAAGTATATTGCGATATATATTGATATTGAATTATTGTCCACCCCTAACAACACATTACATCAAATTACTTTTTACTACTTGACAGTGAAGCTTCTTATACTTTTATAGATAAAGAAGGTTATTTAGGATGTAAAATGGTTTGTAACACATCTCTGGAGACATGCCAGTCTACTTCCTCTTTCATGCTTAAATCATCAGATTCAGACAACATGATTGAGCTGTTCTGTTGTCAGTCTAAATTGTCCAATACCGATGTTTCTTCCAGTGCAACAGACAAGCAAATGGCTGGAAAGGAGATCAAATAAATGCTGCTTACTAAAAAAAGAATTGTTTTTACTTTGTCTTGTTGTTGGGATTTTTTTATTATTGCAGTCGGGTTTATATCAGTAAGGAAATCTTTAGTTTTATGTAATTTTTCTACATAAGGTTCTGTTTTCTTACAGTTTTATTTAATTTTGCATAATTAATGGGTTTGTAAGAGTGCTTATCCTCATCCCATCTTTAAAGCAGTTTCTTTTTTTAAATCACTGTATTTGTTTGCTGTTCTTCTTTTACTTTGTTAGGCTAGAACCTGAAGTACTTTGTTTTCTTTTTTACTTGCCTGGTAAAATTAAATTAAATTAAAGGAATATAACACATATAATAAGAAAGAGTAAATATAAAGAAATTAAATAAAATTTTACTACCTTTTGCCCACAATTTCTGGTAATAAACCTAAAAGATGAAAGACAAACTAAGATTAAACCAAAATAATTTTTAATCAAAACACCAAAGAAATTTTATAAATATAAAGAATTAAAATAAATTTCAGCCCACAATTTCTGCTAAAGATTATTAATAAAACATTTTCATAGCACTTAATCTCATATAAAATAACAGACTTTTATAAAGGCTTAGCTATAAGTAAAACAGATCCTTTATTAACATCTTAACACCTTAACACCTTTATTAAAACCTTTATACCTGCCAGAAACTGAAAAAATTTGTCACTCTGCAGTTCAACAGTTAAATGTTAAATGGACAAATTTAGGAAGTTTTTATCTACTTAAAGTTTTAATTCTTTTTTTTTTTGTAATAAAGAAAGTAAAGCAATCAGATGTCAGGTGAAAGTCATTTCAGTGTGTCTCCTACTTAGGCAACATTGTCTACACCTGGGTGTAGTTTTATGTAGTCCTGAAGCCACAGTCTGACCCCGCTTAGCAGCTCGGGGACATAAACTGTCTCAGGCATTTTATTATATTGAAAGAAAACAAAATTAATGTAAATAATCTTATAGAATGTAAGATTAAAGCGCTCCAAGCAACCGTTAATGCATCAGAAGTGAATTTAAAAGTAAAACTCATGTTGTTTGCACTGTGTGGGGAACACTCTTTTACCTTGCACTAAAAAATTTCACTTTCCAAAAACAAAACAAATAAAAAAGTGGCAGAGGACAGTCCCAAACAGATTATGGCCATCCAATTAATCACTCCCTGTCCCTGCAATAGCATCATTTGTTGCTCTCTGAGTGTATACAAACATTCGCTAATGATCCCCTAATTATGAGACTGTGTGTGTGTGTGCAGGTACCTGTGACACATGTACATGCTGAGACAGAGCACACGTCTGTGTAATTAATTAAACACTCTGCAGCCAGTTTATTATATTTGGCATCCTCCGTGCATTTTTATTTTAAATTTTCTTTATGTATTGATGGAAAATGAGTTAAATAAAGTACCTTTTGGGGGACTTAGGCAAACAAATACTTTATCATGCAAAATTATTAAGGTTTTAAAAGCTGTATTCAAATTTTCACATCAATTTAATATAATGAAAGTTTTTTAATTATTATGGTTAAGATACATTTATTTCTTTTGCTGTTTCAGTCGAGCCATCAAGACCAACCAGGACCTCCTCCCTGAGACTCCATGGACCAACATCCTGTATGATGACTTCTGGGGGACCCTGCTTATACACAGTGGCAGTCACAAATCCTTCCGCCCCCTCTGCACCCTCTCCTTCCGCCTCAATTACACCCTGCATGGCCTGTGCCCCTGGGGCTACCACCTGCTCAACATTCTCCTGCACGGCCTGGTCACCGCCCTTGTCACAGCCTTCAGCCGCCCGCTGCTGGGTGGGGGACTTTGGAGCCTCTTGGCAGGCCTCCTTTTTGCCTGTCATCCAGTGCACACTGAAGCAGTGGCTGGTGTGGTGGGGAGGGCGGACGTTGGTGCTGCTTTGTTTTTCTTGCTGTCTCTTTTCTGCTACGCTAGACACTGTGGACTCCGGAAGGACCCACTTGCAGCCTTTCAGAGTAGGGGGTGCGGTGGCAGCTCAGCCAGACGATGCTGGGGATGGATGGTGGGCAGCCTGTGGTGTGCAGCTGCCAGTATGCTGTGGAAGGAGCAAGGGGTGACAGTACTGGCTGTGTCGGCAGTGTACGACCTTTTTGTGTTCCACAGACTCCGGTTTCGCCAAGCACTGCTCCTACTGCTAGGAAAGGTAAATAAATGCATGTTACTGGTGTGTGTGTATTGTGTGTATTCTTGGCATCTCTACATAACTAGTTTCCTCTTCCTTCCCTAAAATGCAAACTCGAGCCAAGCAGCTTGAATTGTTTCTGTTTGTTGGATTAACTTCTGTTTTATGTGTGTACTTTACATGGTTTTGTTTGTGTGTAAATTGTGTTTGCCTTTCATTTAGTGGAGTAATTAGAAAAATTATTTGCTTGTGCAAAAACCACAAAATAAGCTTTTCTCATTTGATCCAGCTTAACAGGAAGAAAATGTATGTGAAAGGGAAGTTTTCCACTTCCTCGCAGAGTTGCCAGCTTCCATCTGCTGCAGTAAATAGACACACACTGAGGCAAGGAAATCTAAATTAGGATCTGAGCCGCATTGTGAGTGTGTGTGTGAGTGTGCATTTAAGGAAACAGGAGTTGAGGAGAATAAGCTATTCTCTGGGTGATTTGCTTTCTCATTAGAAGGTGACAAGAGATATGTGCAGAATAACAAAAAACGTAGGTATATAATTTGGCTCATTTGTCCAGTAAACTATCCAAAAGATACACAAATGTTGACACACCTTACACGCTGTGTGCTTCCACTGCAGTCAAGCTCTGCAGGACTTCACTTTCCCTTCCAAGTGCATGTTATTTGAGGAGGACAACCTTGATGCAACCTTGAGTTGTATTTGAGTAGAAAACCTCCTCACACAGGCACTCCACATTTGATTAGAGAAACAGCTCCTCAGCCAACATGATGACCCTCATAAAATGCATAACTAGCGTGATAAAAAGTCCCCTTAAGTGTACCGAGCAAGGGCAGTCTGAGTCTGAGTGTGCAAGAATGTCTTTTTAGAGAGGTTTCATCATGTGGAAATGCCTATAAATACCTTCGTAACCTTGTGCAACAGGTCACAAACATCTTGAAAAGACGTTCTGTCTACAAGAGTGTGACACTTTGCTATGCTTGTGAGGCAGCTTCTCTTGTACTTATTCCACAGCATGATTACCACCAGATAGTCCTCACAGTGAGTGGTCCAGAGAGATCAGAAAGGTAAGACAGAAAGACTTACAGTACGTGATTTTCTAAGCTTTGCTTGGCAGGAGTAACTCAGGCACATGTGCTTTCCCAACTACTAGAACTCAACAGATACAACACCTGTCTTTCATATTGTCATAGTTTCACAGCTGCTGCTATTTAAAACTATACCAGCAGATTGAAATGACACTGAATAGTGATGGGTAATGATTTGAATTGACATTTAACTTAAATTTGTCAAATAGTTTATCTTCTCCATGTGCAACTTTCTTGTTTTAACTAACACCTGATAGTAATGTGTTGTTACCACCAGTTCATCTCAGCTTGACATGTATAGCACCAACATCAGTCATCTCAAGTCTCTTTTGCACATACAGTCCATTCACTGTAGTCAAATTATAATCCAGTTAAAACAAATCCATTACATGATCCACATTAGTCCAATTTATAACTGTGTTAATAAAAATTGCTCACTGAGGAAATCATCAGATTGCATTAAACTAATCTTTGATTCAGTCCTCCATCCTGAGCATGCACAGAGAATTGGGTGACAGTGAAGAGGAAAAAACCCCTTTTAACATGAAGATAAACCTCAAGCAGAACCAGACACAAGTTTAGCCTAATTTTAAAACATCACAAGGTGGCATCATATTGCATTTAAGCTGTTTCCCAACCACAACAAGAAAAATGACTATTGCTATGCTCTGCTACAAAGTGTGTGACACTGTGGGATTCATCACGCATGAAGTACAAACGTGCAGACAAAGACAACCACTGTGAAAAAAGTTCTTTGTGAAACCAAGAATGATATCCAGTACAACCTTTGCCAGGTAACTCTACAATCTCATAAATCTGTCATGACTTTGCTTATCCAATAGAAGGTTCCACCCATGAGGTGTTAAAACAGGAACTTCCTTAATTATTAGCTTATCAGATGCTAATCTCTGTACTATTAGTGTGAGATACAGGTTTGTCTTAAATATAAGATTATTTAGTTTTTGTTATGGTGGCCCTAATATGTCATCATAACTACTGCATGTTTCTGGCAAAGTCTGGGAAAAAGAACTTGACAAAAAATGAAAAATGACTTTAAAAAACAATTTAATTCACTAATGAAACCTTAAGCTCTGTTTTAGGTGTTGTAGTGTTTTTTGTTTTCTTGTACAAACAAAGGGAATGGGGAGCCATGGTAATGAAACCACAACCTGGCAAACATCAGGTACTACTCGTTTGGTCTGTTACATTTTGGTCTGACAGATCTTATCTTTCTCAGTGCTTCTTAGAAGCCGATATGCAAAGTTGAATTTTCTTGTATTCATCACACAGTGGAAAATGTAACATCATCAGCACCCTTCACCTCTGCCCAGACACAATAGCTTTGGCCAGTATTCCTGTGGCAGCCAGTCAGATCCCGATGCCCACCCTCCTCCAGCACCTCCCATCACTGCTGCTGGACCTCCTCTACTGCCCCGGTCCCAATTATCTTGGCTGGGAGCGCTTTACGTGCTGGGGCAGACATGGGGACAATCATTTACTCGATTATGAGCCAGACATCTCGGGATGCTTGGGAAAACAAAAGGGAGTGGGATATCGAGCAACAGATTGAGCAAAGGAGAAGGAAACTATGCTCTTACTTCCTTTTCTTTATCTCTTGTTAGCCTGTCTCCCAGAATGCCCTCAGTGCTCTTTGGGAATGGAGGACTTGAGTCACTTTTTTGTGTTTTACCACAGAGACACAATGAGTTGGTCATTCATTGTAAAGACAGCAATGGTTATATTTTCTACTCAATCAAAATTTTATTTAACTTTTTTCCCCCAAAAGACTTAAAAATCCTCAACATGGCACCATCTGAGTTCTGCACCCACAAATAGTTGAAATGCAGATTTGCTGCAGCATACAGAAGGGACAGATGTATTCCCACCAGCACTCTATTTCTCATTCTATTAACCCTCTAACCAGATCGAGATGAGATTTCAAATGAGACATGTTAAGATGGTGGTGGAGTTAGAAAGTGATGGAGACAAAGGAAGGAGCGGTGCTAGCACTACGGTCTGTTGAGAAAGCAAAACAAGTCTCATATCCAAGGATAATAAGAACATAACGTCCTTGTTCATTGCACTTTTGGTATGTAAGTGGCAAAAAACAAACATGATGATTAATGAGGCTCCAGGCATTAGACAGGGCCCATGAAAACGGTGTGGTTTTGTTGGTATAGTAGAAATCTAAATGTCTCAAAGCCTGCTTTATTAAACTTTCATGCAACATATATTCTGTTTGAATGAGTTTGTTTAAACGATGAGCTATTTTTCATATGGAACTACCAGATTTGGAAACACAGATGTCCGTCATTATACTGTTTCACTTGAGGTCCTGCGTGAAACGCTTTGAATCCAAGGTGAGAATTTAAAACTGCTTCCTCAAATAAAATAAAAGACATTTTCAGCCTCATCATTTTAAACTCTCATTGTTACTGTAGTGTTCTGCACCTGGAGCCAGAAAAAAGATGACATATAGCTGAGCCGCATGGACAATGAGGGAGTTTGCAGTTTAACTACCATGGATGAATCCTTATTTGTCTCAATAAGTGCTGCAGACAGATGAAGTTCAGTGTAATCAGCTGACGATTTGATGAATGTTGGGCCAATTATCTTGCAGCAGCGGCGTTCACCTGTGAAATGGTGTTCTCTAATGCAAGTTCAACATTCATGCTCTTTATTTAGCTGGTGTTCCTGTAGATGATGGCAAGCCAGCCATAGTTTTGTATTCTTCCTCCTGAGTGTTTCAGGTTTTTTTGGGTTAATTGATTTGTTGTAAAATTTGGTTTAAGCCACGCTTCATAAGGCTTTATATCTTATTCTGATTTACAAAAGAAATGACCAAAGCTGACAGTTCTGCTGTGTAAAATCAGGCCTTTTTTTCACTTGAACATAAACGCATTCCAAAACTGGTTACCTTTGCCAAGGGTTGGACTTGATCTGATTCCTGTATAGACAATTGAATCATTTTTATAGATGAAGTAGCAGAGCTTTAATAATATCTTCTTTGAAACAACAAAGCATTTTTGGTAATGATTGCAACTAACAAAGTACATCTGATGCATGACAGCTTATTAACAACATAAAGGAACCCTGTGATTAACAGAGCCTCCCTTTGAATCCTATGCCTTTACATTATTCAAACAGGAAACTCTTGAAATATCAAGTTAACCCAGATGGCACCTTTTATTTGATCACCCATTAGCATGAAGGGCGTGCAAAAGTGCAACCTTTGACCCATCTCATTACAGGTCTCTGCCAGCAGCAGCACAGCTTTCATGGAGAAAGCTATGGGAGTAATTGGGTTACTCTGTCAAAGTCATCCCTTTTCAGTGCTAGCCATCCTGCTGTCTGATGACTTGGCAGACTTGTGCCAAGTCATCACAATCCAAAACACATTAGAGGGCTGGAAAAAGAACTGGATTCATGGATCACTGTTTTTTTCAACTTCACATGTCATTGTTAATTCCTTGAATGTGAGCACTGCAAGTCTAGTCCAAAACCCTGAAGGGCTTTGCTTGTGGAAGATATTACTTAGTTTTGTCAGTGCTTTGGATCTACGTAGATCACTATGGCCATTTAACATGGTTTTCAAATTATACACTGGAAAATAAGATAAGATTTTTTTTTAAACTTCTTTAGAAAAAAAAACAAAAAACTGCTCTATGATCGGACCAGTATGTTGGAAAAAGTAATGAGAAATTTTAATTGGACGTGACTTTAACAAGAAAAGTCCGGAAGACTGCACCCCTGCTGTGTTGCATCATCCCACAGCAGCTTTAAACAGTAAAAGGTATGAAGTCAGGCGTAGCCGCTTTAAACATTCGTAATGCTTCAGTATCAACAGGAAGACCACACACTTCTGGGATTAATAAAATCGGGGCTAATAATGAATGGCACATTTTAAAGATGAAGGATTGGGAGCTAACTGTGTGCATTTTTATTTGGAGAGAATAAAACAAGGGTTCGTTCAGGATAATAAACTGAAAATTAATAAAAGTTCTACAGGAAAAGACACCAAAAGAGGAGCAGAATTTGCATGACAGGTTCCAAAGTGGATAAGATAGTAGCTTTATAGCTTCAAAGGCTATATGAGCAGGATGATGAGTTTGACATGTGACTGGGGATTAAACCAGCCATATGCAGATATTATGAATACTAATTAGGCTTTTTTTTTTTAGAGCTACTTCCAAGAATTTAGATTAAAACTAATTAAATTGAAATTTGTTTCAACAGCATGCTGGTGTTGCACATTTACAAATCAAACAATGCTAGGTACTTACTGGAAATGGCAAAATTAGTCAACTCATGTTAGCTGCCACTTTTTGACAATTATACTTTTTGGGACCCCTAACTAACCAAACATTTAGTACAGTAGTGAAAATAACAGTTTAATAGGTGTAAACAGAAAATAGCAAACACCACAACTTCTGGTCATGCATGAGGAAAAAAAAAAAGTCTATCACTGTTAGCTAACTATAGCTAGCTAAGTAGCATTAGCATTGCCCCTGACAATGTAGCCTTCTGGCTGGAAATTGTGGTACACAATCAGAGTAAAGACTGAGTGTGGGAAGTTATTTGAACTGATGGTGTACTAACAATTAAGCTAACATATCTTGTTGTAGATGCAAATTGGTTATGAAAAGAAGCAAGTGTACGCAGTTTGAGATTCGGCGTTTCTGTGGTGGCTGGAAAGTCAATGTAAAAAGAAAGTAAACGAGAAACTATTGTGTGCAACATACTGTGGTCAAAAAAGTTTTTAATTAGGGAACATGGATATTTAAACTTTCCAATTTTTAATTCAAACTATTGCAAATGTTACATTGTTACTGATAACGACTGTGTTTTCACAAATCCTTTGACTATCAGGAGAACCTAAAATAAAATGATCAGCCTCACAGTAAGAAGTATATTTACAAAAATAAGCTGACTTACACTTATTTGTAGCAGTAGTTATTTAGCTGTAGAATAGAAGATATGGTTTGTTAAATACAGGTGCAGCTCCTTAATTGAGAGGGCCCTGTGCTGCTGCAGAACTATTGTTAAAGCAGTCACATCTGAGTGTGTGCAGGAAAAATTAAGTTACAAGTTATCTAAAGGTGTTTGATACAATTAATTCCCAGAGAAGATACAGATTACCATTTCTGTAATTAATCGGGATGTTTTATTTTGAACCTAAAGGAGTGCAGAAGTGGAATATTTTCTAGTTTTAGGCAAAAATTGCAAAATAAACAATACCAAAGCTAGCAGTTTGGATAGGAGGGCAAAGCTGAAATCATTTAGGAATATCAATAAATCAGCAGTGAAGCAGAAAGGTCATCTTAACTTTCCAGAGCAATTAAAACCTACAGATTTTAAGGAAAGAAAGAAAAAAGAAAGAAAGGAAAACAGATGTTTATTGAGGATCTATTCCTAAGTGACAATAAGACTCTTGAGTGGAGACCCAATTACACCACACTTCAGCAGTCCTGCAGCAGTACTTAACCAGCCTGTTGCCTCTGAAACAGACTAATTAGGAAGCTCATGTTAAGTTGACTGTGAAAGTCCACTTAGTTTCTGGTGAGTTTGAGAATTCACGGCCATGAGGAGCAGAACCGATTTACAACTGGAGTCGTATGCATTTGATTGATCGTAAGTCAATTAAAGAACGATTTTGAAACAGGCAAGGCAGCTCGGAGCAGAATGAAGCTCATTTACCTAAACACCACAAAGGACTATTGCCGGAATAGGCTTATCTTCCAATACCAAGCAGAATTGGATTTCTCTGACAATTTCCTCCCTTGACAGGGAATATGGGCTCATCCATCAATAACCACATCCCCTTTTTTGTGTACAAGGCACTCCATTATCCTTTATGTGCCATTTTTGAAACTCTAAGTCAATATTTTTTTTTCTTTTACTTTCACAGTCAGTTCGTCACTGCCTAAAAAATGTTGAACTCCCACACCTGCCTCTTTTCCATTTAATTATTGACATGTAGCTTTACTGGAACTATGTACAAAAATACTGCCAAATTTAAATGACTTCACTAAAGAACTTACTTGCTTTTCTCTTCCAGATCTAATAAAATGAACCACTAATCTGGCACGAGTAGGTCAAGCAAGTCAGTAAACCTCTTTTCCTAATCCTGGTGTGGGGTAAATATTTAACTTTTTGGTGCACATATGAGCTTACTGAAGAATCTGCAAGGGAAACAGCTAATTTGTTTTTTGACTGATGGACGACAGGTTATAGAGTTAGTCATTTCTAACTAGTATAAAGGAAACAAAAATAAAGAACTACACTGGTAAATAATAGATTTGGGAGGCTGTGATAATAATTATCTTAGATCAAAGCCAACGTTGACAACACAACTAGAACACATTTATGCAAACTTCTCTTGCCCCGGCCCTACAAAGTATAAACAGCATTTACTGTACATGAGCCTTTGTTCGTGTGCATGCACAGGGCATCAGCTCCCCTAAGACAGGTTCAAATAGAGTTCATTTTGCACCGGTGCTTAGAAATGAATGGGATCAGAAAATAGGAATTTATTAGAATCTTTGAACATCGCTCATTATGTCATTATGTAAATTTTAAGTACATTTGGGACTAAGCTGCACCAGGTTGTCTCTGTCAGTAATTTTTTTTACATTTTGGTGAGTTTTTAATCAATGTTTGAATCAGATTAAGTTTGAAAAAAGTGGCTAAAACAAATGCAAGCAATACCTGATCAAATGAAAACATAATATTGAAAAAGTCTGACACCAGATTTGGTAGACCAAAAGTCAAGACCTCAACTAGAACTGTTTGTTTATGGGAAGAAAAAAAAAATCCTATTCGCAGTAGTTTTTGATCAGTATTAAATCATTTAATATGATTACTTATTGTGCCGAGGCAGGACTATTGCCCAGGACCGCTCCTGCTTTTCGGTTATTGTTGCATCAGTCAGACTGTAGACTGGACCTCTTTTAAATGCTTTGGGAGGGGGGAAGGGCTTATTGAGGAGAGTATGAACTAGAGATGGGATTTATGGTTCTTTTAAGGGAGCTGGATCTTGAGGAGCTGTTCCTTTAAAATAAATCAGAAGACTGGCTTGTTCTTTATTTTATTGTATTATCATTTTTTTATTTAGTTCAATAAGGGTAAGTAATTTTGAATCAAGGAAATAATCACCGGTAGCAATTATAAGGTAAGATCCGGATCAGAATAATTCAATCTTCCATGCAAAAATAATTTTACTCCCAAACTTTCCACATAAAATTTTAGTAATTCAAAAACAAACAAGCAAATAAACCACATATAAGAATATTAACTAATATAAAAAAGTACCTAAATTAAATCTACTATACAAAATTTTTAAAAATGCACAAAAATACAAAAAAAGTTTTGGAAAATATAAATAAAAATAGAATAAGCCTGAGTCAAATCAGTGCAAATTTTAGTAAACGTTTGGGATAAAATTCAGTTTTTGTTTCCAAACAATATTTGCCCATAGATGCATTCACGTGAATGGAGCGTGTTGGACATCAGACTCCCATGATGGCATACATGTGTCATGTGAAGGCAGCATGGATACTTCTATAAAAAAAGAATCGGTTCCCATCGATCACTTAAAAGAGCCGTTCAAAAGAATAGATTCATTCCTGAATGTCACATTAATTACTAATAACGATAAGAACAATACGCACTTTTATGTCTAGTGATTGTGCAGCTGCAACTTTTCTTTTTCTTCTTCAAGTGACCACCACTACTGCCAGAACTTAAAACTTTGAGGCTTATACAAAGGCCCATTTAGTTCTACCTCCAGGTAGCACACTGAAATTTGTTGCATGACAAAGGACTTAATAGTGATCATGCTATGGCATTAATGCTCTTATGAGATGTAAACAGCCTCAACATACCAAAACTATAAGCTAATACCAAAAACTGGTAAGCTGATTACCAGTCACATTTACTGCAAACCCTGACAGGCAACACTTTCCTGAAAAGCCTCAGATCAGTCAGCCTGCAGTTATGGCTCAAATATACTTCAAAGTTGACCACAACTAGGTCAAAACTGAGTGTGGGTTACTTATATGTGGAAAGTGTTTTGATTTCTCCTTTCTCTTTCATTTTAGACTGTGGGATTTTCCTCTGGTATCCTTTCATAAAACCTCTCTGACACTGAAGAATTTATTGGCAAACCAAATGTGAAATACAATAATAATCTTTCACTGCGCTGAATATACACATGCTTTATTTGATGTGATTGCGTTTAGTGAAAGTGACAGTCGTTGCAGTGCACAGCTGTCCAAAAGTCTCTTTCACCAGTCTGAGTTTGTTAATTTTTTCATGTTGATAGAGTAGAATTGTTTCTGGCTGTCTAAGAGTGTTCCATAACTATATAATTGTGAATGAGTGTGGTTCAAGCCCAGCGCAGCAATTAAAGAGATTCCAGAGATTGTCTTATTTCCTACTTTTTTCTCCATATTGTAGCAATAAATTCACAAGTAAAGGGATATGTTGAGTTTTTATTTGCCAAATGGGGATCTATATATCAGAGCACAAAGACTTATACTGAGATCTATTATCACAATGGGAGAGATGTATATCTTCACCTGGTTTCCACAGAGGCTAAAAATAAATTCCTAGCATTTCTGCTGTGATTCAAACTGATCACCAAAGATTTTTCATAAATCAAAAGCAAATAGCTCAATGTAGAATACCTCAGGTGCTTTGGAGCACAGACTTTGGCTTTGACCTAAATGCTGATTTTATCTATTTTTATTTCAGCTTATATTTCCTCCTGTCTTCCAGAAAAAGAACATCAGCGTTTTGCTGAGTCTTGCCGTGTTGGCTTCCTGGGGAGTGATTCTGCTGTCAGTCCGTCTCTACTGGATGGGAAATAAGCCTCCCAACTTCTCCAACTCTGACAACCCAGCAGCTGACTCGCCACATTTTCTCACTCGAACGCTGACATTCCTCCACCTGCCTGTCGTCAATGCCTGGCTTCTTCTCTGCCCGGACAAGCTCAGTTTTGACTGGTCTATGGATGCAGTACCCTTGGTCAGGTCCTTGGCTGACTGGAGGAACCTTCACACTGTTGCCTTTTATGGTGGATTTATCCTTTTGGCTTTGTTTGGCCTTCGTGGTCCCGCTTCCAAAGAGAAGGAGACCGCTGGGAAATCCCATGTAACAAATGGGAAATCTATCACAAATGGGAATGGTTACCATGCCCCTGACACAAACCATAACACAGATCAGGGTTTGCCAAAGACCACCCTGAATGGGTCAGCTGGACTCCACCACTGTTCTCCACAGACATCCCTGCCTCCTACAGAAAATGTAGTACTGTTTTCATTAGCCATCCTGGCATTACCTTTCATCCCAGCCACCAACTTGTTCTTTTATGTGGGATTTGTAATTGCAGAAAGAGTACTTTACATTCCCAGTATAGGCTTTTGCATACTGGTTTCTGTTGGTGCAAGAACCTTGTATGTCAAACTAAGGACTAGAAACTGCAAGGCAGTAATTTTATGTCTCTGCATGGGGTTAGTGCTGCTGAATGGGCTCAGAACTGTTCAAAGAAACAAAGACTGGAGCAATGAGGAAAGTCTCTACAAGTCTGGGATTAATGTGAATCCTGCAAAAGGTGAGATGATACCAGTTATTATTAGATCTGAGGGTTTTTATGTCAATTTTACAATTTTGACTTTATCCTAGACCTGTTTTCCATGAGGAGAACTGTGGAGTACTGTTGAGTTTTTAAGTGAATACCAACAATGTGCTTTTCTTTTATGTAACGTTTGACTGACACATGTCTCCTGTAGCCTGGGGAAACTTGGGGAATGTACTAAAGAACCAAGGCAAGATGGCAGAGGCGGAGGAGGCTTACAGAAACTCTCTGCACTACCGAGGGAACATGGCTGACATGCTGTATAACCTGTGAGTATTAGCAACACTCGTACCTTTCCTGTTTGCCCAATCGCGCCACAAACAAGATCAGATTTTTGCCATCCATTACTCGAGATAGCAAATGCATCACCAAAGCAAGAAAGGGAGAAAGAATAACAACAGAGCAGCAGACTGGAATAACTTTCAGAGAGCAAACAAAAATGGATCCGACACAGCAGGAAAGAAGAAGGTAAGACACGGAGTGAGAGTGTGACGGAGAAGAAAATAACTTTGCAGATCCCTCAAGGCTCTTTGTAATGTCTCCTACTGATTTGATTAGTCATGGTTTACAGGGCCGGTGGAGAACACAGCTATTTCTAGTTCTGCAACGCCAATTGTCAGGTGCCAAAACCTCACAGCAGTGCCACATTTCATGCGCTCCCCCACTTCTCCCAAGTCATGTGCGTCAGGAAGCTGGCAAATAAAGAAGGCAAAGGGGAAAAACCAAATAGAGGTTGACCTTCTTAAGAGAGGTGCTATTTGAGCGTGATGGATGTTTGAACTGAATGAGGTTAATTGTTAGAAAATAGGGTAAAGAATACAAAACTATTTTTATTATTTTTATTTATTTAATTCTAACCATCATCACTTGCCATCTTATTTAAAACAAAATGTTATAAAATGTCTTTTTCTTTCTCATCAGAGGATTGCTGCTGCAGGAGAATGGACGTTTTTCTGAAGCTCTGCATTATTACAAGCTTGCTATCGGGAGCCGGCCAACTCTGGCATGTGAGTATAGTCTTGTCTTCTTTTGCAGATACATGATGAGTTGGATCACTCAGGAATCACACATTCTCAATTATTTAGCAATTTTGGCTGAGTCATTGTCATTGTTTGGGATAATGAGACCCAAGCAAATAGTCCTTTCATTGATTGCTATGATGCGCTAATTTTAATGAAGAATTAGATGCTCTTGAACTACATGGTTATTTGGAGAGCCATATTCAGCTTGACAGACAGATTATGAGATTCAATCGCTCACATGTGAGATCAGGTCTCATCAGTGACCATTCCAAGTTGACTTTATGAGAAAGGACACATTTTGTTTAAGCTGTTTTGGTGTGATACCTTTAAATCTACCTGTGCTTTATCTCTTTTTAACCTAATTTACTTCTATTTATTCATTTTGTCATATTTATTCTGTCTTTTGTCCTTTTTCAACCTTTATTTTGTCTCCTTATCACTTTATCACTGCATGTCAGGTAAATCCTCCACATTCTCCCTTTAGGAATTAGTCTTTGTATTTGTGCTTAGAGTATTTAAAATAAAATAAAATAAAATAAAAATCAGTCAAAAGACATTCATGTAAGCAGAGAAGACTTTAGTCATGCCCAATTCCATTTAAGGATAAAAAAGTGCAACCTACAGCAGGTTCTTCCTTAAATTTGTGCCTTTTTTTTCTCTTACCCACAGCGGCCTACTTAAACACAGGAATAATCTTAATGAACCAGGGCAACCTGGAAGAGGCCAAACGTACCTTCCTCACTTGTGCCGAGATACCCGATGAAAACCTAAAGGATCCCCACGCCCACAAGAGCTCCGTCACCAGCTGCCTGTACAACCTGGGAAAACTGCTTCATGAACAGGGCCAGCAGGAGGTTGGTGTGTCTACTTCCAACAAAGTGCCTCTTTTCTGCTGTGGGTAAATCATAGATGCAGAGATCCTTTCTGATATTACACACTATAAATGGAGGGAACATCAAAGTTTTCCCAGTTTTACTTTAATGAACATTTTTCTGACATGATTCCATGATTTTTAGACCTCTAGATGGAGGTCTGAGAGGCTCTGTCTCTCTGAAATGTTCCTTTTGTACCCAGTCATGTTACTGACCTGTTTCCCATTAATCTAATTAGTTATCAGATGCTCCTCAGGTTGTCTCTGACTGTGCAAATTGCTTTTCCAGCCTTTTGTTGCCCCTGTTGCAACTTTTCAGAGATGTGATGCTGTGAAATGCTGTGCTGTGATGTGAAATTTGCAAATGACCGTTTTCGGTGTTATTTGTTTGCAGAATCATGCAACCCATTTGTTTTAAAAAAATATAAAATATGAAGTGTTTTTTATTTTTGTTTTTATTTCTTTTATTTCTTTTTACTATTTATGTAATTTATCCATAAAGTCTTCATTGCAAAGAGGCAATTGTCGTCCCTCATTGGTTAAATGGTCTGCATTATGCAAATCAAAAACTGAATTTACTAAATGAACTATGCTGTTCTGCTTCAGGAGGCTCTGTCCATTTATAAGGAAGCAGTGCAGAAAATGCCCAGACAGTTTGCACCGCACAGTCTTTTCAACATGATGGGTGAGTCACTGCTGAATCTTTGTTTGAAATGCAGCAGATGAAATGGCAAGATTAGAAATGCATTACACTGGTGATACTGCTTTGAAATGTTAATTAGTGTTGTGCTGCAATATTATAACCATTTCAAACTGTCATCACTATTTAATTAAAGGATGATCTGATTGTATTATGAAATGTATTGAAGTGTGTTGCTTAAGTTTATCTTTGTTTTGTTTTTTAGGCATTCATCTTTTTATCTCAGCGTAGACTTAAGTAAAATAAATTGACTTTAACTTGTTGCCAGGGAAATGACTTTAACCACCTGTTTGTTTTTCACCTCTGTAGCGCCTGAAATGTGTGCAGTGACTTTTTGTCCTTTTATGAAGAGGATTAAAGCTAATCCGTGTCATAAATCACATCCTACTTTTTGTTATTGTAACACTAATTACGTTATTTGAAACTCATCCTCATGACATAGTTGGGATTGCAGAGAAATGTGAGGATGAATTCCTGGGACAGGCTAAATGAAAATAGGAAATGTGTTTAGTCAGGTGCAGGCAGAGGTAAAGGGAGGCCAGTGTGTGTATTAGTGTGAAGTTGGCAAAAGGATACGTTAAAAAAACAGATGTAATCTACCTATCCCCTTACCCCATGAACCAACAGCATGTTCAGAGATCCAACAAGGTCTCAGTTTTTAAAAGGTAGTCCCCTTAATATGTTTTCTGTTCAGTCCAGATTGGCCCCTCCGGCGCCTACTTCATGGAAGTGACTTATCTAGAATTGTTTTTGGGCATTTCAGAAGAACCGCTAATATTATGCAGACTCCATATACACACATTTGAAAACCCAGTCAGAAGAAACGAATTCCGAGCTTTATTTAGATCCATAACACCACTTACGGTATGTTATTTACATCAAGACAGAAAAGGTACCTTCTTAAACCTTAACACTGGTGTGACTTTTCAATGATAATGATCTATGTTTGGGGATTAGACTTTATGATTACATTAAGATTAATATAAATGAAGTAATTGAGATTGGATAGGACCCTTCTGAGTCTAGACACTGGTGTTTGTGGACAAATAGTGACCATACAGATGAAAATTATCTGGGAATGGTGAAAAGAAGCTGATTAGGAGGAAATGGGTGTCACAAAAACAGTCTCAGGAAGAAAGGACTAAATGAAGATGGCCTTTAAAAAGAAGGGGGATTAGGTTGTTTGGCTTACTTAAAAGTAGGCGAGAAGATCAGACCTCAGAGCATTGATGAGAGCAGAAGACGGATTTTGCAAAGATAGAAGAAAAAGAAAAAAGTAGCCTCTCCACCCTAGGATAGGAATAGGTGACATAAATTATTTGGCCTCCATAGGTCTGGCATATTGAGGTTACACTGAAAGCTTACTAAAAAGCCCAAATGTATTGAAAAAAGCCACATTTAACACATGGATAAGGCCATGGATAGATGCTTTGTTTGTAAAGTAATGGTTGTCACATCTGCTGCTGCATTATAATGATAATAAAACATAATGAACTAGACCAAAAGTGTCCTATTATTATTGAGAAAGCTTAATGTTGAGTCCTTTTCTAATCTGTTTTAGGAGAGGCCTACATGAGGTTGAACAGGCTGGAGGAAGCAGGTCATTGGTACAGAGAGTCCCTCAAAGCCAAGCCGGACCACATCCCTGCCCATCTCACTTTCGGCAAACTCCTGTCCATCACTGTACGTCCTATCAGGCACACACAAACACCCACCAACATGCCTGTCCAAGCCATAGTAGACAAAGCATCATAGTAGTGTAGTGGCTAACCATGTAGCAGAATGTAATTAAAGGGGATAAAGTAAAAGAGCAACATGATGAATAATGTATTGCAGTAAGGCAAATGCATCCTATTGATCTTTCTGCAGAGTCTGAGAAAGTTTGATAATAGTTATTAACTGCAAATGTCTGATAAGGAAATATACATGCTAAAATTTTCCTCTCCAGTGTGGGGATTTTTACATAAGAAATGCAAAGCTGCACAAGCTTACCCAATTATTACCAGATATTAACTTTAATTTCTAATCTGTTCTCTGTATGTGTTTTTATGCTTCCTGTGCTCCCACCGCATCTCACTTGCTATAACAAATAAACACACAACAGCAGATGTGTTCACAGCTGAGTCAAGTTTAGCTTTAAGAGTTTAACTGTGTGCCTTTTGTAACCCTCCTGAAGAGGCTTGACCTCTTTACTTCCATAGCATGTGGTGCAGAGAACAGACAAAGCCAACCAATATGAGTGTGCACATGCTGATACAAATTTGCAGCTGCAGTCCTTTAAGACTTTAACCCATAGTTCCACTCTAGTTTGAAATATTTGATGATATTTAATACAAAGTATGTGCACACATATATTGTTGTGTCAACCACTATGGCTGAACATCTGCACTGCTCATTTAGGCTGAGGGTTACAGATTCATTCTGAACCCTTATGTACAGAGGGGCCACATTTACTTTGTTTAAGAAACAGGAGATTGGATGGGTCCTCCACAATAGGCCGGTAGACATGCTTACAATCGAATTACTTTGCTTCCTTATTAAATCACTCCAATTTAGGCTGTCCTGCCTAAGTCAATCAACAATGTAGACAAGGAGGGAAAGGTTAAACTGAAGTCTCACCTCGACATGTCTTGTCATACTGTGAGACTTGGACTGCATTGCTTACAACTATACTTTTAAAGTTATCTTTGAATCCTTTTGTCCACTTGATAACAATGTTAAAACCTGCTAGTATAGTATCTGTCCAAATCCTGCAGCCCCAAAACAACAAATTTGGCTCATTCTATGTTGCTGGAGTCCAATCAAAGTTCATTAAAAATAAGCCCATTTTTTAGTTTAAACTCAACCATTGATAATTCAGCACAAGCTATAGTCTAGATTTGATAGCTACAATGTTGATAGCCGTCTTTGGCCTCAAACCTTTCACAAATATGCTCGATGACGACTTACTCTGATTTAATGAATTGTTGGAGAAAAGGTCTAATTGAATGGAAAGGGGGAAGCAGCCAGCAAATATGTGAAAGAAGCTTTTCAAGCCTCATGCTCACCTGTTCATTTAGAATGACTGCAGATATGGGAAGAAGCTAATGAGGCAATTCTAATATGCCCGGCCTCCTCATTTCTTGCTGCATGGCAAGTCCACTGGCAATATGGAAGCAATCAGTGCTGAAGCGTGAAACAGAAGAGGCGGAGATATTTAATATTCTCAGTTTGGTTGCAGATCCACACACGTGCACAGAAACACTTCGGAGGTTTCTGGTATCTCTTTCCTGCTGATAGCTTGCAGAACAGACTGCACATTCATATATAATCATATGATGATTTTGGCATATTTATGTATATCATCATATTTGTGATGACATCAGATTTGTCATAGGGTTTAGTATTTTTCCCCACAGTTTAAAGCAAATAATAATAAAAATAAAGGGTGTTTTTTTTATTTACAGAGCTTGTTTTATGTCCAAAATTCATTTGTTTATCTTCCCAATCATTAACAACAAATACAAAAAAAATAAAAAATAAAGAAATATTTGTATTTTGTTTCCTTTATAGGGGCGAAAGACAGAAGCAGAGAAATACTATTTGAGAGCAATTCAACTAGACCCAACAAAAGGAAACTGCTACATGCACTATGGTAAGAAAGCATATCACAACATTTATTTATAGACATCAACTCAACTGCAGATCCTGCAATTGTAGCTCATTCATCCTTCCAAAGCTGACAGCATGAACAGAGGTGTAAATATATATATATGTATAAATATATGGTTAATGGAGCTCTTATGCAGTACCTCTGTGCTGTTTAGACCATATCATGTCACAAACATTTCAACCTCAAGAAACTGTCAACACACAAACGGGTCCCTGCAAATTGAGACCTCTGAAGTTATTTATAATAGTCATAGCTGCTTACAGTGTGAAGCACTTGTTACCACACTGTAATAATGAGGCTTTGCTGTAAGCTGTCTTTATACTATTAATTAGACACAACTTGACACTTTTTAATTCAAGAGCTAATCTCCCTCAAAGGGGGAACCCTTTCCATCTTGTAATCCAAATAGGACCAGACTGTGTCTGCTGTTTTGAGAAGGTTAGTGTACATATATAACTACATAGTAGCATGGTCATGTGCCTTTTCTAATACATCCAAGCAGGCTTCTTTTTAGAAGTTTAAGAAGAAATTTTACACTGTCAGCATTCACATATCTGCTTATTGTTGCAGCTACTGCATCACTGTCATTTTCTTCCTAGCCTAATGTAGCTTCTGTTAGCTATCCTTCAGCAGATCTTAGCTGTCAGGAGACAAGGCCAGCTGGATGACAGCCTGTTGGATTCATAGTACTGAATTATTGAATCTTATTTGAAACTGCAGCTGAGGAATAATCATAAATGATTGAAAATTACACTTGCTAAACTGAATACAGTTAATGGTTAAACTAAAAATTATGTCAAATGTATAGATTTTAGGAGAATTTCCTCCCTGAGCTTGTCTTCCTGTTTCTTTTTTTCCTCCAGTTTTGTACTTGCTCAAGGGTTATGCTTTGTTTTTGTTTTCTCAAGTAGAACTAACCTTAGATATATTTTTGGTGAACTGGCAATGCAGATTTAAAGGCAAGTTCAAATAAAAAACAGCACAAAGTATTAACCCTGCTCTCATACAATTCCTGTAATAATCCACCCTAATCTCATAAGCATTTAAGAGAGAATCAAAGTGGACAATAATTGTGTGTCTAATCTTTTTCTGCATTTACCGTTGCATTTACTTTTACTTCTTTTACTAATACTTTTAATGCTGGCACTGTTTGAGCTGTTTGAGGTATGGCAGATGGTGCAAACACATGCACAAGCAGTGTTTATCTTAGTGAGGAGACAAAATTAGAGAATAGTGTTTACTATTCATAATAGTAAACATGACTCTGCGTTTCCCCTGTGCTGCTGTTGGTGCAGCTTTCACATCGGTTTGGAGGAACAGACGCCTTGCTGCTTCATGGTAATATCTCCAGGATATTCATCGGAAATTAAATCTGTCCTCCTCTGCTGAAAGTGCCATTGTGCATTATCCCTTTCTCCCCTTTCTTATCTCTCTCAGTTCTTCCTGGTGCTTTCTGTGCTCTGATATTTTTTTTAGTTAAACTTTGTTAGTGGCAAGAGGACTGTTGCTGTCTTTGGACCAAGCTGTTTCCCCTTTTGAAGCCCTTACACTGTTTCTCTATTTTCTTTTTCCTGTTATCTCGTAGTCTCTTGCTATAGGTGGTGTTTATTTGGGCTGCTTTGCTTCCTTTGTGTCAAATCTGTGTTTTTTGGCTGTGCATGGGTCACTGGAGGAGCTCCATGTATGAGTGTGTAAGGAGTGATGATATTTGTCTGCATCACAACACAAAGGATGAACACACACACACTGGAGAATAGGCAAAGGTGAAATTCAAGATGAGGTCCCCTTTCATTGTTTCATCATTGTTCTCAGTGACAAGTTTCAATGTAAACAGCCCCTTACGTGACCCAAAGTGAGTTGCAGTCAGATTCAGGTAGAAAGCGAAGGAATTCCTCTCTTCTAACAGTTGACGATGTCTATCGTCAGACTAATTATTTAAAATTCCTCGTGGGTGTCGCAGCATGTGGTCATATTTCTGCAGGATGATGCAATGGTTACCTCCATCTCATCACAGCCTCACTCTTTTTTTTTTTTTTTTTTTCATCATTTTTGCTGTCGCCTCATTCTGTGTCACTCATCTCTAGCCTCCAGTCATCATTTTCTCTCTCCATCAGTCTCCCTCTATGTACAGCTTTGTTCCTCTACAAGCTTTCCTCTTTTTTCTTCATCCTACTTCCATCAGCTTTCCTACAGCATAATATCAAATAAAAAAAAATCTACAAGCAGAAAAGAGTGGTAAAAAAACTGAACATCTGTGCACAAAAGCAAGAAAACAAGTCCTAAATTTAATCACATATCATTAGTAGGGCTGCACTGAATATTTGATATTTGACTTTCTGTACACACACAAATGAAATTTCACATAATGACTCGAGTTTATTTGAAAAAAATGGTATTTTAGGTGATTGTTGCAGTAAAAAAAACATAATAAATGAGAAAATTATTAGATTTTGATCTTTTTTTTTTTGTATGATTTGTTTAAATGCATCAAAACACCAAAGACTAATCCTCTTTATGCCCTGAGGGACCATCATTACTGCTCCCTTCCTTGCTCCATGTGAGGGTGTCACTCCAGTCTCCTTTTTCAAATAACCCCTATTAAAATAACCAAAGCAATGTGAATTGTAATGTTGAAAAAGCTGGATCTATACAACAAAACTTCCACTTTTTCTCAGGTTTCTGTTTGCTAAGAAAGGAGGGATCAGCATTCAGTAGCTTGAGACCTGAGAGACTATTACTGTTCCATTTTATTTTGTTTGTCAGCAAGATTGCAGTTAAACTCCCTGGAAAGGAGCCACTTAAAGATACAGTAGCTGTTTCCTTCTTTCAGTTTATACCTTCCAGGTACCAGATGTCCCGTTGGTCAGTCTCACTTCTACGTACCTACACATTATACACCAATGCAAAGTTAAGATTCCTGAGATTTGAATGATGTATACCATCCCAGGCTACAATCATAACAGTAGGCTCAATATCATTGCAGATGCAGCTTTTTCCTATTTTATTTCAACTTGATGTTAAATTATTCAAAGGAAATTAAAGTATTTTGGGTCCAGCATCAAATGCTGGTGGAAGATACAGCCCAGTAGTTATTAGGAAATTTCTGACCTGTCTCCTACGTCAGTATTTAGTATAACTCTGCCACGCAGGTCTTAAATCACACCATATATCTAACAGCATCTCTTTTGGGAAGCTTCATCCGATCAGAAGCCACTTCTTACTCTCACCAAGCAGATCAGTTCCCTGAAGATGCATTCATTGTTTTGAAACCACAAAGGCCACTAGTCTGTTTCTAAATAAACATAGTTAGCAATTGAGTACTTATTATTTTGTTGTGATGAAGAATGCACGTGGATACTGAGATTGCTGTGACACCAGCAACAATAGTTGCATAAACAGGTCAAAGTTGTTCTTTTATTTATGCATAATCTTAAGTATAAGTATGAGTTGGTTCTCAGTCACTAAATATATAAAAATCTGTGCACTAATTATAAATGGAAGCCCAGGACTATATCCCATGTCTCCCTATTCCATATCATAAATCCATTGTCCAGTATGACCCATTTAAATCTTGTATATAAAGGATTTTTAAAAGCAAATTTCCCCAACTTCATTAACAGGTCAGTTCCTGTTGGAGCAGTCCCGTCTTGCAGAGGCTGCAGAGATGGCAGAGAGAGCTGCAGAACTGGACAGCTCAGAGTTTGATGTGGTCTTCAGTGCTGCTCACATGCTCAGGTTTGTTAAACTACTGACATAAAGCAATGTTGCTTTAGAGTGATGCGTCCCCCTGCGAGTACAAAAAATTCCGGAGTGTGCTGACGTCTTGCCTTAGCATTTATGGGTTTTATTCTAGCACTTCCTTTGATGAAGCATTTTTAATATATTTTATGCCTAGTTTGTAGAATAGTGAATGCTTTGTCAATGGAAAAGCTGCCATGGAAGTTATTATATAATGTAGATATAAAGAGCAACACAGTTTCAGTCCATCAGGATGAGGTTTTAGTTGAGAGCTTGTAAAGAAGCCACTGGAGAATTTTCCCTCCAAGTTTGGCAAGCACATGGACAGACAGCTTTTAAATCTTAAAAAGTGTAAAAGTTGACTGCAAATGTCCTCTACCTTCAACAACTAAAGGGAATATTGGAATGATAAACCTTAATTCTCTTTTGCTCTACATATCTGCTTAAGTCATTACTGCCCTGCTGCGTTCCTCTCCAAGCACCACCACAGAGGATTAGTAAAAAGTTGAAAGTCTCTTGGCTCGACCGAGGTTTGCTTTGGACAATGTAAGAATAAATCTCAGTGACGGGTCACTCTGCTCTGCTCTGACTGAACATTTTCAGCTTAGACTCTTTGTGACAGACACCTGTTAAAGCTAAAGCTGCTCCTCTTATGATTAAGATCAGACAGAAGTCTTGGCTTGCTTTCTGTGCAGCTGTTTACTGATCATATAGGATAATAATAATTAAACAACCCAGACTGATGACAGGCTTAGCTAATCAGTCTTCACGTGTTACACCTTTATCCAAGTCAAAGAAGGAGAGTTGGTGGCATCTGAAGTGATTTAACAACCATACTTGCCCTTTTTTATGTGTTTGAAGCTTTTCCCAGAGGATACCCAACAATTCTGCCCTTAAACTTGACTTCCTGAATCTTTATCTGCCATTTAACAACTCTTTAGCACTTTTCCAAACAAAGCAAAAATTAAGGAAGGGCACTATAAGACGACTGTGATATCAGAATTTAAACCTGAGGCATATTTTGCTTAAAACACAACCTTATAAATATGAAATACCATGTCAGGAAGGAATGGTCTCCTCAACTTTATTAACTTTGGCACAGTCCATGTACTCTTTGCATATATTTCTGCGTTTGGAGCGGATCAACTGTTGTTGCTTTATGTACCCAGCTGTAATCTGTATCTGTTTTTGATCAAACTGAATCATAACAAGAGCAAATTCATGTTTTTTAACCCCTGACATGATGAATCGTCTCAACTGAAAATACCATATGTGCTATCTTAGTTGCTAAAAGCCAAAAGACAATAGTGGCAGCTTGATCCAGAACTTTGTCTGCCAAACAGAAACTATTCAATGATTCTGCAACTGAAGAAAATCTGTATCGTCTTTTAGTTACTGACTTACAGGTTTTACAGCATGTTGTTTTATTTTTTCTGCTGAACCAACAATCAACAATTACCTCTTTTTACATTTGAAAACAATATTAGAGAGCCTGGAAGTAGCCATAAATAAGATTAAAGGCATTTTTTTACCGTGCACAAAATGTGCTCCTGTGTAGCAGCCGTGTCAAATGATGAAAATCTCTGGTATTCATGTATGAAAACAGTCAAAGTTTTCATACATGAATACAAAACAAGCAGAGGAAGACTAAACAAGTAACTACAACATTATGAAAACCCCATTTTCTAGACTCACAATCCAGAATTTCCTTTACTTCATGTTTTTGTTTTTAAAACTAGGTCGATTCATTTACCTTTGCCTGCGTTATGTAAATAAATATGTTTTTACCTTTCTCACATTCTCAACTATGACATATTCCTCCATGTATTTCTTTTTTAACTTCCCTCCTAACAGTAATCCTTAACATGCCTCTTATAGCAGTAATATGGCAACTGTTCCCCTGTGTTTGAGCAACAATGAAAAAGACCAAAAAACAACAACTAAAAAAGGACTAAATTCGCTCCAGATTACCCGAAAGTTTACACCACACCATGTATGAATCTATGGATGACCGTTTTTCCATGTGGGAAACACCCCACATGAACATGAAATGCCTCTGTAAACAGCCTACATAAATTGTGAAACCCCAAAGTTAAAGATAATAAATTAATTTACTCTTGCATACTTTGCATGTTGTAGACTGCAGCGATACACACATTATATGTTTCTGGATCAGTGTTGTGTTCAGCACAGTGAAAGTTAGCTTCTAATGTCGCTATATAACTCTATTCTATTCTATTCTATTCTATTCTATTCTATTCTATTCTATTCTATTCTATTCTATTCTACAGTCATTTGGCA